>JADMLD010001256.1:0-300056 GCA_017589585.1 Phylloscopus whistleri | reverse complement strand
AAAACGTCACTGCCCCTGGGCAGCCAGCAGCAGAAAGTGGAGCTGAGGGGGATGGATGCCCCGAGCCCCAGCGGCTGCAGGGGGACGGCAGCAGCGCCCAACAGGTGCAGCAGCTGCAGCGCTGGCGGGGGAGGAACTCTTGGCGCCCACTTCAAAGGCACCGGGCTGTGTGGGGATTGAAGAGGAGCCTGCTGGAGCCAGCGCCTGCAAGGGGGGCTTTTGTTACCAGAACAGTTGTGTGAGTGTTGGGTGGCTGGGGCTCCCGCGTCTGCCGCCCTCGCAGCTCCAGCCCTGCAGCATTCGTGCCGCTTGGCGGGAGCCAGGGAGTGCAACAGGCACGTCTGGAGCCACCTCCTGCACTTGGCAGGGAAGGCTGTGCTGATAAAGGAGAAGAAAATGTGCTGGCGGGAGCGGATTCTGACTTGACGCTCGTCGCTCGTGGCTCACACAGCGAAAGGATTTGTTTGTGTAATCATTCCCAGCCTGACGGCATCTCCGAGAGCTGCAGGACTGAGGGCACAAGGAAGGGGCTCTGCTCCTGCCCCGGCACCAACCCCAGCAGTGCCCCAGGCCCTGGCACAAACAGGTGCTGAAAGCACCTCCAACCAGCCCTGCCGACCCTGGCCTGGGCTTTGCCTCTTTACCTCCAGCGAGGGCATCCCTGGAGCTCCCAGGCTCCAGGAGCAGCCCCAGCCCAGCCCAGCCCCGGCGGGATGTGTCCTGCTCCGTGGGTGAGGGGTTAAACTGGTGTGAAATCCAGCCCTTGGTGCTGCCCGCGGCGGCACAAAGCTTCCCAAGGCAGCGGTAGCAATGCCGAAGGCAAAGGTTTAATTCAAAGTGAAACGCCTAGGAAAAGAAGGCCTTTCCTTTATAAACAATTTATATTATTCGACTATTACCTGATCTGAATCTCTGCTCATTACTCCTAGCAACAATAGACAACGGCTGTTAGCTTCCCTTTCTGTGGTTTCTGTCCCGGTGTGCGCAGAGTGAGGTTACATCAGACCGCTAGGGATATGTTCAGCAGTGCTCGGGCCGGGCAGCCCCGCCTGGGGATGGATCCTCCTCAGTACGGCTGCTTTCCCTGCTCCTGGCTGGCTGCTTTCCCTGCTCCTGCCCCGCGGCCCGGGGCTGCTCCTCCCCAGCCTGAGGCTCGCTGGCTCCTCCGCAGCCGCTCGCAGCAGCTGCCCGCTTTTTTTTATTTTTTTTTCTCCTTTTTCTTTTTTTTTTTTTTTTCTCCTTTTTGGCTGATTTGCTCGCTAGGAAAAGTCGTTTTCAGACCAACTGGTAGAAAACGTCGTGCCTCACTTCGATACTCGTACTTCAGAGGAGTACAGCAGCAGAGGGGGAACAGCCAAAATCGGGGTGGTTTGTTGGGTGGGTTTTTCCTTTTTCAGCCATCTCCTGGCGGAGCCTCGTGCACGTCCTGTGCCGGCAAGAAACCCCAGCGCTGGGACCTGCAGGGGGAAGAGAACAGCACAGGCTGAGCCTCAGGCACACAGTGACAGCGCCCGGGGCTGTCCCAGCCCTGGCACCCACGGCCTGATGGGGTCAGTCCCCCAGGACACACTCCGGAGCCAGCCCAAAGCCCCTCCTTGGGCCATTCACACCCACCCAGCCCCAGGTGCCTCTCACCGGTTACTGCCCTTCCTTCGGCGTCTCCTCCTCCTCCGGGAGCTGCTGCCGCCGTGCTTGGAAATCTTCATCTGAAAGGCAGAGGCGGGGGGGGCTGCAGCCACCTCCACCCCGGGGCACCACTGCCCCACGAGCCCCGGGGGGAGGCGGCCCAGCTCTCCTTCCCCAGGGCACGAAAAGTCTCCTTGCTCAGAGAGAGAGAATTCCAGCGGGACTCAGGGAGTTTCTGCCAGAACAGCCTGAGAACGCTGGATGGATGTTTTTGGCCCACAGGGGTATTTCTGCCAGGCGTTCACACCTGAGCCAGCCCTGGGGTGATGTGGGGCCGGGCCAAGCACAGCACAGCCAGCACAGCCCAGCACAGCATTCCTTACCATATGCATGGCCTTCCACGTCATCGAGGAGATTCGCCGTGGAAGCTGCTGTCCCCATCCTGTGCCCTCTGCTAAGGAAAACCACTTGTGGGGCCAGGATGTGGCCGTGGCACCACAGCCACCCTTCCCAGCCCACGCCCCAGCCACAGAGGTGCCCTTGGGGAGCCCCCAAAGCACCCGAGTGAGGCCCCCCCTGCCCCACAGCCCCTCTCAGGATACACCTGGTGCTTCAACAAGTGTTTTCTTTTTGATTTCCTCATCTTCGTCTTCTCGGAGAAGGCTCTGGCCAGCTCAAACAGCTTCTTGCGCGTGGCTGGAGGGAAGCAGCTGGGTGAGGGTCTCACCCAAAAACCCTTCCCAAAGCTGCCACGGGCAGGAGAGGGGAGAGGGAGGCGAGGGGCAGGGCCAGGGGGTGTGAGAGCCACCAACACATCTGTGGGGATGCCCTGGGTTTGGCAGACTCAGAGAGGGGGACAGGGACACCTTGCTCCTCGGTGGGAGGTGCTGATGTTTTATCCTTTTGCTGGGGTTTTCATGATCTTCCTCACCCACCCCTCCCAGTGTCCCCAGGGCCTGCAGCCCCGCTGAGGCCATCCAAGGACCTTGGTCCAGTCTGTGACTTCCCAGGGAAAGGATGAGTTTGGGAGAGTGCCAGCTGCTGCTGCCATCTCCCCTGCCCACCCCAGTCCCAGGTGCCCTCCTGCCCTGCCAGGCTGGCAGCAGGGGCCCTGCCCAGACTCACACTTCCCCATGTGTTTGAGTTTGTCTCGGAATAAGGCATCGTCGGACACGGCCCCGCCGGCCTCGCTGGTTGCAGAGGGAGCTGCATCACCTGCAAGGCAAACAAACATCTGCTCACCCCCAGGGCCTGCCTGGGCACTCACATCACTTGGGCAAATCACCTCCATGACCCAATTCCAGCAGCAGCAAAGGGCAGGGCTGGGCAAGAGCAGGGGGATGAGGGTGCTGGCACGAGCAGGGGGATGAGGGTGCTGGCACGTGGGGCTGGCTCTGGATGGGGACCCTGTGGGGACACAACACCTGGGACCAGGTGTGCAGAGCCCTGGGCTGGCAGCACAGCCTCAGGGGTGCTCAGTCCCAGCACCAGCACCTCCCTCCAGGGCCAGCAGCTCCAAATTCCCCCAGGCTCTGGCTGCGCTCTGGGTGTTGGACTGTGCTGCCCAGTGGATCAGGAGCAAGCCCAGCTCAGTCAGGGAACCAGAGACCCCCCAGAGCCATGCCCCTGCTCCCCAGGTCTGTGAGCCCAGCTGGAGCCCTGCCAGGCTGCCCAGGCTCACCCAGCCCCGTGCAGGGCCATCGACAGACACCAGCTCTAATTCTGACTCCTGGGCAGCTGCTCTGCTCCGAGGTTAATCAGGATTACCCGGGAACAGTCATTATGCCTCCAGGCACAATCCTCTGCTCCAGCCCAGGCACGGGAGGGCAGGGATGGATGGAGGCAGGATGCAGGAGCACCTCCATGTCAGGAGGGCAGGAGCACCCGTCCCCATGACCCACCAGCTCCTCTCCCGTGCTGGGAGGGCAGCAGGGAGGGACCAGCCAGGTCCTCCCTCCACAGACACTCTGGAGGCAGCTGGGCAGAGGGATGGGAATGCAGGGGCTGTGGGGATCCTGCTGTGGAGAGACAATGCTCACGTGTGACTTGGAAGTTACCTGATAATACTGAGGAGAAACCAAAGTCGTTGCTGACAGCAACACTGGTTGACTTGGATTTTTTTGACTCATATTTCAATCGATCTGAAAAACAAAAAGCGCATGGCCCGCTCGATCAGAGCCTGGAGGCAGAGCACATGGCTCTGCTCCCCTCACAGCCCCGTGGCTGTGAGGGACAGGCTGGTGGCAAGGGAGGGAGCTGGGGCTTTGCTTCAGCACAGCCAGCACAAGCACTTTGATGGGACAGCACAGCAGAGGATCTGCCCACCCACCACGAGCACGCGACGAGCACACCCGTGGTTTTCCTGCCACCTGCAGCGACAGCGCTGCCAGCACCCTGCAAAGCACCACTGACGTGGCTGGGGAGGGTCAGAGGGCATTTCCAAAGCTCTTGTTGTGGATTCTGCTGGGCTGTGTGCCAGAGATGCTGCAGAGGGGTAGGCAGGGGCAGGAGAGCAGGAGTCCGGGGAGTAGCCCAGCAGTGCGGGCAGCTCAGCCCAGCAGCCCCCAGCCTGGCCACATCCAGCAGTCCTGGCTCTGCTTTGGCACAAGCCCTGATCCCACGGGCAGGGCAGTGCTGCCAGCAGCCAGGGTCACGGCAGGGCACAGACCCAAAAAGCAGAAGTTTCTGAAGGGCCTTTTCACCTCTCTCCAGGGCGAGAAGGAAATCCCGGTTCCTCTGGAGCTCCTTCATGAACTCTTCGTTCTGCAGGAAGAGGGCGATCCGCTCGTCCTCCAGGTACTGCTTCCAGCGCCGCTCCTGCTCCAGGGAGCCCTGGCCCCGCGGGCCCAGCCCCCGTGCCACGGGCTGCCGGCACCCGTGGGGGCCCTGGGGAGGCAAACGTGCCACGGGTTGGGTGGGGGTCTCGGGGGCTGCCTCAGCTCAGCCCTCTGCCCCTCTGTTACACCACAGCTCCCCCAGCCCTGGTGCCACCCACCGCTGCTCCCCAGAGGGGTCCCTCCCTCCTCCACCCAACAGCCCAGGGCTGAAGGGACAAATGGGGGATGTAGCCACGGTTTGTGCCTGCCACGTTTTGATTTTGGAAAATTCTTTCCCAGGGGCACTTGTGGCAAACAAGGGCACGTTATACATGTTATTGTAAACTATCATATTTTTCTACATTCTTTCCCAGAGGAGGAAATTTGCTTGATGGCCCCTTGGTGTGACCAATGGGCCCAAGGATCCCACCTCTTAGGTGGGCTCATTGTAAAAAAGTATAAAAGACAGGTGCTTTGATAATAAACCAGGATCTTGAATCTTCAGCCTTCTGTGAGTCTGTGTCCTGATTTCGTGTCCTACAGTGACATGGGACAGGGCATCACCGCCCCTTGGAAGGGCAGAGGGGGCAGACATCCCACGTGGGGACCTTTTGGAGCTCCTTTGGCAGAGCACAGGCTGGCACAAGTTTTTAACTCTAAACCGTGGGGTTGTGCCATAAGAGAACCTGGTGTGGAGGCACGAGCAGGGTCTCAGCAGCAGGGCTGCTTCATCTCCCATCTCTAAAGAGCAGAGTCTGCAATGTCCTGCTGCCCAACGTCCCTGCATGAGGCACGTCACGCCTCACACCTGGGGAGCAGCCTCATCCCTGCCTACAAAATTTATCTGATTTGTAGCTGCTCCCAGAGAGCCATAAAAAGCAAAAGCACACAATTACTGGGGAGAGAAAAGGGCAGCTGCTCCTCTCCTCCCCCCTGAGCCCGAATGAATTGGCATGCTCCTATTCCCAGAAAGGTAATAGAGCCCGTGGAGCTCAGCTTGCAGGGCAATCATTCATGGAAACGTGGCAGGCTGCCTTTGGAGGTGAAACGGGAGGGAGGAGCAGGGTGCCTGCAGCACCCCCAGCCCTCACCATGCCAGGAGAGTGCTGGATTCATTTAGGGGTTCCTGTGTTAGCAAAGGGCTGAGGGATGCCCCGAACTGTGGCTGGAGCTGAGCTGGATATCCACCCAGCACGTGTTGGGGCTGCTTGTTCCCCATGGGATGGTGCCCATTGCCTGCCCTGCTGCAGGCACCCAAACCTTGTGGTTTGAAAGGACCATGGAGCACACGTGGATTCTGATTTCCCAGGGGCAAATCCTCTGGTTTGCACTAGGTTTCCCACCCAATTCCACTGCAGCAGCCCTCAAGTGCCCTGGCAGTGCTGCTCTCCTGAGGAGCATTACTGGTCCAGCTGCTCCCCACCAGAGCAGCGGGCAAGATTTTCAAAGAATTGAAAATATTAGGTGCTTGTGGCAAGTGGCATTTCTGGCACTCATCACTGGGATAATGGCAGGAAAAATACCAAAGCCTTGCTGAGAGCTCTTTCACACCTTGCCCACTTCAGTCTCTTGAACAGGACACTCTCCAAAACTTTGGGTTTAGTCCTCACCGGGTACCCAGATGCTTCCAGCGTGCTGGTGCTGCAAGCTCAGGGTGGCTGAGGCCTGGGATGGTGGGATCCCAGCCCAGGGAGCCAGGGTGCAGGCTGGAAGGGGTGGCCCAGGCTCACCTGTGTGCCAGCCTGTGTCTGCTGGGGCAGGATGCGCAGGAAGTCCTCGGGGAGGTTGCCCAGGAGCGGCGGGTTCCAGTTCCTGTAGTGCGCGGGCACCGCCGTGCTGCCGGGGCCGGGCACGTCCGTCCTGCGGGAGGGGAGACCCACCCACACCTGCCATGGAGCCTGGCACGGGCATGGCACAGCACAGCCTGGCACGGCACAGCCTGGCACGGCACAGCCCGGCACAGGGCATGGCACAGCACAGCCTGGCACAGGGCATGGCACAGCACAGCCTGCCCAGCTCCACCAGCAGTGCTGGAAACCACGAAACCCCAGCACGTCCGTCCTGTGGGAGGGGAGACCCACCCACACCTGCCATGGAGCCTGGCACGGGCATGGCACAGCACAGCCTGGCACGGCACAGCCCGGCACAGCACAGCCTTGCACAGCACAGCCTGGCACAGCACAGCCTGGCATGGCACAGCACAGCCTGCCCAGCTCCACCAGCAGTGCTGGAAACCACGAAACCCCAGCACGTCCCCAGACCTCTCCAGAGCATTATAGCATCAGCTCTGGAGAGTGAGAGGCTTTCCTAGAGCGTTTGGAATCTTTGGGAGCTGCATCTCAAGCCTTGCCCTGCAACGCTGCACGCTGGGTTCGCCTTCTCCTCCCTGTTTCACTCAGACTCCCAAAAAACAGCTCGGTGGAGCCCCAGCATTGCAGGGATTTGCCCACGAGGCTGACAGACATCTCTCAGCAGATGTCACAGATGTCACAGAGGGCAGGGGCTGGCACAGAGGGCAGGGGCTGGCACAGAGGGCAGGGGCTGGCACAGAGGTGCCCAGGGCTCACGCTGGCTGCCCCCCAGCCCCACACCTGCAGCCAGAGCAGCGCTGCCAGGGGACAAGTGAGAGCCAGCCGAGGTGTGTGGTGAGGAGCCAGCACAGGGCCTGGCTGCCCAGCACCTGGTGTTTTCCAGCAGAGGCCAGCGCTCCCCGCCCCCGGGAGCTGATGTTTGCCATTCCACACGCAGCCAGAGCGGCTTTCCGGCCCCTCAGCTGTTCGTGTGCAGACCCTCACAGGGATTTTTGAGCCAGCTGTGAACTTCATTCATCTGCCTTGGCTTTGTCTCACTCGACCCTACAAGGAACAGGGCCAGCTGGCCGTGCCAGGGCAGCCTGATCCCCGTGTGCTGGCACAGGGTGCCCCTGAGCGGGAGCTGTGTGGGGCTGGGCTCACCTGGGTGTGGGGTGGGCTCACCTGGGTGGGGAGGGGGCTCACCTGTGTGGGGGGTGGGCTCACCTGTGTGGGGGGTGGGCTCACCTGGGCGGGGGAGTGGGCGGGGCGCGGGGGTAGCGGCTGCCCAGTGCCTGGCTCTCGTAGGCAGGAGGGGAGTACACGGGAGGGGGCTCCTCGTCCGAGCTGTCCGGCTCCAGGGTGCGCTCCAAGATCTGCAGGGCGAGAGGCTGGGGTGAGGGCAGGACAGGGAAATGCTCCCCCGGGGGCCAGGGCCCCACGTGCAGCAGCAGAACAGGGATGGCACGGGCTGAATGCTGCTGCAGAGAGGATGGGGAACGTGCTGGCACTGCACCTCCTGCACCCAGGGGCGTTTTGGTGGAGTTTGGAGGTACTGCTTTGAAGGGGAGAGGGTGGGTGAGCCGATCCTTGGGTGCACACAGCCCTGGGGAGTCTCTCTGACAGCAGCAGAAGGTCTCTGTTGGGTGTTGGGGCGAGGGAGAGCGGGGAGAGCACTTGGCTTGAGCCTGAAGCACTGCCCAGGACAATCTTTGGTGCAGCAGCCCAGCTGATCCGGCCACTCAAACCTCTCCCTGCCTGCAGCAGTTGAGTAGCACCGTGCCCAGGCAGGAGGAGGCAGGCTGAGACTGAGGTGCCCGCTCATGGCGACACAGCTGCGGGAGGCAGAGCCCGAAGAGGGCACCCCCAGGCAGGTTACCTCGGGGGGGATGCTGTCCTCCGAGTCCGAGCTGTCGTCGCAGCCGCTGCCGTCCAGGTTCATCTGCAGCAGCTGGTCGATGGTGGCGTCCACGGCGCCGTTGTTGGCCCTCAAGACACACTCGATGATGTCGTAGTCCATGTTGGGGAACATGGTCTTGAAGTCCTCCATGGCCTGGTTGAACTCCAGGCGCCTCACCTGCCTGGCGGGGCGGCTGTTGTTCAGCTCCTGCGCCGAGGAGCCGCCGCGGGAGCCGCCGCTGCTGCTGCTCCGGCGGAAGAGGCTGGTCATGGCGGGGCGGCTGCGGGGGCTCGGCGCCCGCTCCCGGCTGTGCCCGTGCCCCTCCTCACCGGGGGCTGCCCCAGCTCCCAGCCGGCACCATGGGGGGGTGGGGGGGTGGCGGGGCTCCCGCTCCCCGCGGCCGGCGGCTCCGCGTGTCAGCCCCCGGCGCGCGGCTGCATCCTCGCACCTGCGGAGGGGACACAAAGTCACCCAGGGGACGGAGCCACCAAAGGGACAGCACCCAGAGGCTCCCCTGTCTCAGCAGCAGGATTCTGTTCCACCCATCCCAGAGCAGCCCTGTGGGATTGAGCCATCCCTGCAGCAGGCCCAGCACGCCAGGGCATGGATGTGCCGTGCCCCTGGTGCGCGGCTGCATCCTCCCACCTGTGGAGGGGACACAAAGTCACCCAGGGGACAGAGTCACCCATGGGATGGTGCCCAGGTGCCCCTGTCTCAGCAGGGGACGTTTGGTTCTGTTCCACCCATCCCACAGCACTTATGTGGGATGGGTGAGCCATCCCCTGTGGGGCTGAGCCATCCCTGCAGCAGGCCTGGAGCATGGATGTGCCGTGCCAGGAGCTGCACCGACAGAACGCAAGGCAAGAAAAATGGCATTGCTTCCACTGCTGAGGGCTGCCCAGATTTAACGTTTCCAGGTTTGACATGTATTTATAAACACAGTAAAATCACTCTTTAAAATAAAACATGGAGTCGGCTGGGAGAGTGTCGGAGCAGGGGGCTCAAACGCTCTGCAGCACGGCAAATCGACCCTTTGGAAAAGCCACCAAATCCAAGATTAACATTCACTTTAAAACCATAAACAGATTATACAGCTACTGCTTCTCGTTTGAAAATGCAGGGCCAAATTCAGTTCTGGATTAACTCCACTGTTTGAAACAGAATTACCCCAGGAACACTTTTGATCCATAATATCATTTTCAAAGGCTTTTTCCTAAGCACCAGGCAGAGAGTTCAGGATAACTGTCCCTAAATGGTATTTAATGCAGAAGAACGTGCCAAGCACATTTCTTAGCAAAATGGTATAATCAGATTCCAAGCCATTAAGAGGAGCAGTCACCTCTGAAGGTCACCTGGGCTCTCCCCTGCCCAGCAAGACCGTGTGTGACAGCCGTGTCCCCAGTGCCCAGCCCCTGTGCCAGCACACAGCCCTGAGCTGCTCCAAGGGGCTTCCAGGGGCTGCTGAGAACAAAACACCTGCAATACGTGGGGAACTCAGAGGGAACTCGGGGAGAAGTTCACTTTTTGCCACACTGCTTAACCCCCACCTTCATCCCCTGGGCCAGCGCTGCTCTGGCTCGGTACCAGAGGAATCGGGGGATGATTCCTGCTCCAGGCACGATCTGCTCTCCTTGCCTGGCTTCTTTGTAATCCTGGAAGCATTTGCATTTGGATGCACCACAACAGCAGCCCTGTGCAAACACAGTCACTCCAGCTCTGCCCCTGGGCTGAGCCCATCCAGTGCCACCTCCCCGTGGCATTTGCTCCCAGGCAGGACAGGACACAGAACACGGGGAAAAGCAGCAGCAGAATTACTGCCAGGCACAAGGGGCCATTTCCAAACAGCACCAGGAGCCCCCAGCTCGCTCCTGCTCACCAGTAATATCCATTTAACTGGTCACTCAGCCAGGATCTGTCTCCGTCCCAGTAATTCTCAATCCCCAGGATCAGCTTGCCAGGAGCCAGGCAAGGAGCAGCTCTGTGCGAGCAGAGCAGGAACAATCCCGACAGCTCTGCCCGGCTCTATTCACTGAGGACAAATAAATCCGCTGGAGTCAATTAATAAAACACTGCTGCTCCGTTCCTCCTCCGCTCCCCTGACTCATTCCCAGCAAAGAGCTGGCATTGTTCACACCTCTGGAATTATACTTTAATTGCAATATTGCATGGCTGGTTTAGTCACGTATTAAATTGAGTTGTAACACATTCAGAGGGTACACACCTCCTTACAAGATTTGGCTACGCCGAGAGGATGGGGAAGGAGCCTGGACAGCCACAGGAACACAGCTGGTACTGGATACACACACACACAATCCACAGTTCCTGTGGAGAACCACTGGCTCAGCAATGCTGTGCCAGCCCATTAACCTCAATCAGCAAAATAACCCCCCAAAGTCAGGCTGGAAATCCCCAGATCTCCATAAAGTAACCAAAGTACCTGCGGCTGGGGAATCTTTGTCTCCCAGCATCTGACCTTTGAGTGTGTATTTAAAGGCTTCCCTGTAACCACGAGGGCGATGCAGGCACTGGCAATCCCCCTGCCAGCCCTCTGGGCTCCTGTTGCCAACACCAACCCTGGGGAGGTGTTAGTCAGCGCTGCACGAGAGCCTGGGACAGCTCCCTGCAAGGGCTGGATCGTGTGACAGCACAGCAACGTGCTGAGCCATGGGAATCTGGTCAGAAGATGAACAAAATTAGGGATGGGGACAAGATATTTTACACCAGAAAGGCTCCGCTGCACATCTGGCTTCAAACAGTCCCAGGGGAATGTGCTGGGACCTTCCCTGCCCTGAGATACACCCCAGGAATTCCAGGCTGGCAGGGGCTACTTCGAAGACACAGACCAGGGCAGTTCACATGCCCTGAAGGCTTTTAAACCTATTTTTCAAAGTCCTGCTGCTAATCCAAAGAAATGCAAATCACTACATCAGCATGAGTTAAAATCCAGGGAAAAGCAAGTGGCCCTGTGGGCAGGAGCTGATTTAGGATCAGGTGGGTGTTCCGAGGATCCTCCCCAGTTCCTGGTGTCTGCAGCAGCATGCTCAGGTGCTCAGGTGTTCAGGTGTTCAGGTGTTCAGGTGTTCAGGTGTTCAGGTGTTCAGGTGAGCAGTACGGGGCAGCGGGACCCCGGTGGCAGCTGGGGAAGGGGCTCAGCGTGCTCCTGGCCCTTATTTCTGTGATGTCAGTGAGGGGCTGGGAAGATGCCAGGAACAGCAAAATCCTTGGGATTTCCCAAAAAGGAAAGAAGCAGCTGGCATGTGTGTGAGTGCAGCCCACGCGCGGGCACACTTGGGGCAGGGGCTGTGCTCCTCTTCCCCTCCTGCCCACAGCAGGACGAGGCTGTGATGACTCCTTTGGCTGCTGCCTGATCAACTTTCTCTTGCCTGACAGCAGCTCCCGCCCTGTTATCCCACAGCAGGACCCTGAATGCTGCTATTCACCCACCAAACCCAGGCACAGCCATAATCCTTCGCCCTTCTGCTGCGCCCATCACAGGAGGAGCTTAAAGGCTTTGCAAGCTCCTGGGCAGCGTGTCCCCGTCCCACAGGTCACAGAGAGAGAGCAGGGACACTGGTGAGGCTGGCACTGCCCCCGTGCCCCCACCAGCCCTGGCAGCACAGGATAAACCTCCTGTCCTGGCAGTGCCTGGTCCTGGCTCACCCCAGCTGACCCGTGCCATGGAGAAAATGCCAGGTGACATCCCACAGAGCCAGCACCGGGTCAGGGAGGGCTGCCACCATGCCACGTCCACACCAGCTTTTATCCAAGTGCCTCCACATGCTGGGACGGGGCTGGCACTGAAAATGCAGTGTTTTGGTGTCACTGTGCAGCCAGGACAGCCCAGGACACTTTCCCATACACCTCCACAACTGCTGTCTCACTGCACACTGTGCTCAGGCACTGGCACACCTTTGGATGCAGCCCCTGCCCTCAGCTCCCCACTCAAAATCATAAAATGCAACCAAACACACGCTGGCCTTGGGGGGCAGCTCCCCCCTGCCAGCCCAGGGGCTCACCCTGCTCTCCTCCCACCCAAGCTGCCAGTGACTTGCACAATTCAGAGGCACCCGTGCCAGAGCCAAGGATGAGCCCAGAGCCAGGAGAAGGGCTCAGTCAGGCTCCTGGGGAGGGATAATGCTCACAGCCTGGGAGGAGCATCCTCCTGTGCCCCCGGCATCCCGGGAGCAGGCACTGGGTACCTCCCAAAAATGGGCTCTCCCCGCGGAGGGGCGGCCCGAGGGGAAGCTCAGCAGCAGGCTCGGTGTGGAGGGGAGGCTGCCGGCCGCCAGCTGCCCGGGAAGAGCAGCTGGATAATCCCGGGGGCCGCTCAGACCGGGAATGCCGTGCCGGGAGCAGCAGTTGCTGGGCTCCGCCGGGAACACAGCCCGAGCAGCTGGAAGAGCACTGGGACTGATCGCTCGCAGCCCTCTCTGCTCAGGGAAGAGCCTTGGCACCAAGTGCAAACGCGAACGTTCCCTTCCCCAGTGCCTGCTGCGGCTCAGACAGCAGATGGGATTGCTCAAACACTGCCCAGCCCCTTCTCCCCTGCTATTGCCACGCTGCCTTCACGGATCTCCCCTGCAGACACGCTGGATCTGGGACCCCTCTCTGCAGCCAGCATGGGGCTGACACCACCGAGTGCTGGGTCCCCCCAGCCCTCAGGGCACTCAGCCCGTGGTGGCTGCAAGCCCAGGCCTGTGGTGCCTCAGCTGGGGATGCAGAACAGACATGCAGGAGCATTTCCATGCTCAGGATTATTTGGAGAAAAGGGCTGACAGCTCCCCCAGTTCCTGGAGGGAAGACTCTTGGAAGAAGTCTCCAAACTCAAGGATGTTAAACGAGAAATAATGGCTCTGTCCAGGGCAGATGTGCTGAGTTCTGCTGCAGCCAGGCCCCTGCAAAGGGATTGCTCAATGTGGGAACAAGAAATCTGGGAACGTGGCTGCTCAGCAGCTGCAGGTGTGACTATAATAGCACTGAAATTGGGATGAAAAGTAAATGATCAGGAACAGAAATTATGCTGTTCTCTACCTCAAACATACCAAAGATGTGCAGGATGGCCCCTACCAGTCTCTCCTAAATCCCCTCATCACCTTCCTCTCTGCCTCAGGGGATGCTGTGCACCCCTCCTGGGCCCACAGCCTGGGAAAATTGCTGCCAGCAAATCCTTTTTCATGGAAACAAATAAGCACCTGAGGATCTCCTTTAATACTTGTTCTACCGGCGTATTAAAATGGCTGGGTTTAAGCCCTTTTCAAAAGCAAAAGCAATCAGGGAGGCGAGCACAAGTAAGCCCTGCTGGGGAACCTGTGCAGCACGTACCTCTCTGCAACAGGAAATTCCCCTCTCGGCTCCCAGGGCAGGTGCAGAGGGACCGGGAGAGCCACGGAGTGATCCCGACCCCGATCCTGATCCCAGCATGGTACTGCCAGCACTCCTGCCCAGCTGCTGTCACCCCACTGCTGTGCTGGGGAGCCCACGGACACCACAGCACTCTGAACACTCAGTACCCAGCTGGTGTCACCTCCCTGCTGTGCTGGGGAGCCCACGGACACCACAGCACTCTGAATGCTCAATATCCACTGGTGTCACCCCACTGCTGTGCTGGGGAGCCCACGGACACCACAGCACTCTGAATGCTCAATATCCACTAGTGTCACCCCACTGCTGTGCTGGGGAGAGCCACGGACACCACAGCACTCTGAATGCTCAATATCCACTGGTGTCACCTCCCTGCTGGGCTGGGGAGCCCACGGACACCACAGCACTCTGAATGCTCAATATCCACTGGTGTCACCCCACTGCTGTGCTGGGGAGCCCACGGACACCACAGCACTCTGAATGCTCAATATCCACTGGTGTCACCTCCCTGCTGGGCTGGGGAGAGCCATGGACACCACAGCACTCTGAATGCTCAATATCCACTGGTGTCACCCCACTGCTGTGCTGGGGAGAGCCATGGACACCACAGCACTCTGAATGCTCAATATCAAGGGTCGCAGAAATTAAAGGATGGGAGGAAAAAAGGGAGAAAGAGCCTGAGTGGAGAAAGTCCCTTCCCCTCCATCTCTCTGCATAGCAGGAACACACTGGAATGGACTGGGATTAGACTGGGCTGACCCTGCCCCAGGCTGGTGCAGAGCATCTCTGTAGGATTTGGCCCTGGGCATCCCACAGGGGCAGGGACAGCAGGGACAGCAGGGACAGGCAGGGACAGCAGGGACAGCAGGGACAGGCAGGGACAGCAGGGACAGGCAGGGACAGCAGGGACAGCAGAGACAGGCAGGGACAGCAGGGACAGCAGGGACGGGCAGGGACAGCAGGGACAGGCAGGGACAGAAGGGACAGGCAAGGACAGGCAGGGACAGGCAAGGACAGGCAGGGACAGCAGGGACAGCAGGGACAGCAGGGACAGGCAGGGTCAGGCAGGGACAGCAGGGACAGCAGGGACAGCAGGGACAAGCAGGGACAGGCAGGGACAGCAGGGACAGGCAGGGGACAGGCAGGGACAGGCAGGGACAGGCAAGGACAGGCAGGGACAGGCAGGGACAGCAGGGACAGCAGGGACAGGCAGGGACAGGCAGGGACAGAAGGGACAGGCAAGGACAGGCAGGGACAGGCAAGGACAGGCAGGGACAGCAGGGACAGCAGGGACAGGCAGGGGACAGGCAGGGACAGGCAAGAACAGGCAGGGACAGGCAGGGACAGCAGGGACAGCAGGGACAGCAGGGACAGGCAGGGTCAGGCAGGGACAGCAGGGACAGCAGGGACAGGCAGGGACAGCAGGGACAGGAAAGGACAGGCAGGGACAGCAGGGACAGCAGGGACAGCAGGGACAGGCAGGGACAGGCAAGGACAGGCAGGGACAGCAGGGACAGCAGGGACAGCAGGGACAGGCAGGGACAGGCAGGACAGGCAGGGACAGCAGGGACAGGCAGGGACAGGCAGGGACAGGCAGGGACAGCAGGGACAGGCAGGGACAGCAGGGACAGGCAGGGACAGAAGGGACAGGCAGGGACAGGCAGGGACAGCAGGGACAGGAAAGGACAGGCAGGGACAGCAGGGACAGCAGGGACAGCAGGGACAGGCAGGGACAGGCAAGGACAGGCAGGGACAGCAGGGACAGCAGGGACAGGCAGGGACAGGCAGGACAGGCAGGGACAGCAGGGACAGGCAGGGACAGGCAGGGACAGCAGGGACAGGCAGGGACAGCAGGGACAGCAGGGACAGCAGGGACAGGCAGGGACAGGCAGGGACAGCAGGGACAGGCAGGGACAGCAGGGACAGGCAGGGACAAGCAGGGACAGCAGGGACAGGAAAGGACAGGCAGGGACAGGCAGGACAGGCAGGGGACAGGCAGGGACAGGCAAGGACAGGCAGGGACAGGCAGGACAGGCAGGGACAGCAGGGACAGGCAGGGACAAGCAGGGACAGCAGGGACAAGCAGGGACAGGCAGGGACAGCAGGGACAGGCAGGGAGGTTTAAGAGATGCAGCGGCTGCTGCCGCCCCGGGGCAGGCACTGCTCTCCCACCGCGGCCGGCCAGCCGTGCCCTCCTCCCGGACAGATTTATGGCAGCCCTTTGTGAGCCGAGCAGATGTCGGCCTTCCTACAGCACCCAGCTGGCTGCTAAACCAACAACACCCCGATAAAAGCCGGGGGGACACGCTCGGCTGGGAGCGGAGAGCCAGGCAGGGCAGCACCCGGAGCACCCACCTTCCCCTGCCGGTGCCGGGCTGCCAGGGGGTCCCGCCGCCCCCAGCCCTCCGTGCCAAGCCAGGCAGGGCCAGCCCCCTGCCCCTCGGCTTTGTGCAGCGCTAATCCCCGGCTTTCACACGTTCTCCAAGGCAGGGCCGCAGCCCCCGCCCCAAACTAAGCCCACATTAATGAGGCAGCACCAGATCCTCATCCCCGAAGTCGCCCGCCTTGCCAGGCCGCCTCGCGCTGGTTTCATTGAAGGTAATTTGATCTTGGTAGGACGACATTCCTAAAATAGTTGAGGGAATTCAAACATGAAATAAGGTTTCCAGGAAGGGATTAAAAAAAAAAATAGGTCAAGCAAGTGTGAGCGATTAAAGTGACCCGGCATCCCTTTGTACGGTTTAACTGCGGCTCTGCTCGGCTCTATCTTGCATCGAGGTGTAATAAATTAGATCCAAGAGGTTGCCCAAAGCAGCCAGGCCGATATAAGATTATTGCAGGAGGTGGCTGGTGTCGGTGACCTTTCCTCCCCCGGCTTTCACCGCCGACATCAAACACACAGGGCCAGCCGAGCCATCGGCTCAGAGCTTTGGAACACCGGGAGCCAGCGCTGCCTCCGTGCCACGGGACAGCCCATCCCCAGCTCCCTGCCTCAGTTTACCCACCCCAAGGCGGGCAGGAGGGCAGCCCAAGCACCCCTGTGCCCGCTGCCATCCCCTCAGTGCCCTGTGTCACACAAACCCGTCTTTAACTGCTCATCCCTCTTCTCCCTTTGTGCTCCCAGCTCGGCACAAAAGAGCTGGGAAGCGGCTGGGAGTGAAAGAAAATAAAAATTCCTGCGGACACAAAGGTGTGTGGCATTCCCTGGGGACTGGGCTGAGGGCAGGGCCTGTGGAGAGCTCGCTGCCAGGCAGTTTTCGGGTTAGGTTTGGGCAGTGAGTGATAAAGGGGAGTGGGGGAACATGAACCCGGCTGGGGGCAGGGCCGACCCCGCTCCCTGGATAATTAGTGTGGCTGATTCCAATTGCTATTTTGCCATTATAGGTCAAGGGTCACAGAAATTAAAGGATGGGAGGAAAAAAGGGAGAAAGAGCCTGAGTAGAGGCAGTCCCTTCCCCTCCATCTCTCTCCATAGCAGGAACACACTGGAATGGACTGGGATTAGACTGGGCTGACCCTGCCCCGGGCTGGTGCAGAGCATCTCTGTAGGATTTGGTCCTGGGCATCCCACAGGGGCAGGGACAGCAGGGACAGGCAGGGACAGGCAGGGACAGGCAGGGACAGGCAGGGACACGCAGGGACAGCAGGGACAGCAGGGACAGGCAGGGACAGCAGGGGCAGCAGGGACAGCAGGGACAGCAGGGACAGGCAGGGACAGGAGGGACAGGCAGGGACAGCAGGGACAGGCAGGGACAGCAGGGACAGGCAGGGACAGGCAGGGACAGCAGGGACAGGCAGGGACACGCAGGGGCAGCAGGGACAGCAGGGACAGGCAGGGACAGGCAGGGACAGGCAGGGACAGGCAGGGACAGGCAGGGACAGGCAGGTACAAGGCAGGGACAGGCAGGGACAGCAGGGACAGGTAGGGACAGGCCGTGCAGAGCAGGCCCAGCCTCCAGCCTCTCCAGTGGCTGCTCCCCTGCCATCGGGGTTTCAGGGCCTCTGTCACTCACTGTGCACAGGAAAAATCCCGTATTGATTCACCCGGAGCTCTGGAGCACAGACCGCACGAGTTTCTATGGAAACAAAATTAGTGGAGTAAAACTCTCCCTGCCAGCACACGGTGAATTATTCACCAGGACAGGCCCCTGGCCAGAGGGGCTGCTGAGAAGATTTAAAGGTGATCACAGAGCGGCTGCTGTGATCCCCCTTCCCTCGGGGACCAAACCACAGCCGGGGAGGATGAAAGGCCCTGGGTTTCCATGCCGTGTGTGTGGTGGGAGGGTCCTGCACCTCCCTCACCACATCCACAGCCTCTGGGGTCCCCAGGGACAGCATCAGGGCTTCCTCCCCCTGCTTCCCCCACTCCCAGCTCCTGACACCAGGGCACAGCAGTGATACACGGCACAAAGTGTCACTGTCTGATGTCCACCTGCCATGCACCGGCCACCCGTGAGCCTGGGAGGGCAGGACTGGCCACAGCCCATCCCACAGAGCCTCCCAGCACCCCGAGCCAAGGGCTGGGGAAGAAAGGGACTAATGAAGGCACAGAGGAGGGTGTTTTTATGAGTCACTAAGCCATGTGGTGGATGCAAGCCATCCCGGGAAAGTGCTGAGCCAACAATCCAGCGCTGCCCTACCCTACCCTGGCTGCCCTGGGACACAGTGTCAGTCACACTGTAACTGCGCCGGGCTTTTGTCCTCCCTCGTGCTGGGTGACATTGCTCAGCAGAGGAGAACCTGCTGGAAAGGCTACACCTCACCAGGGACAGGTGTTTAATGAAGGCCCTACGTCAGGCCCCTCCTGCCAACCAGGCACAGCCCGGATCGTGGGGCAGGGAAAAGCCCTGGAAGGAGGAATGTTGAGTTTGCTCCATCACAGCACATCACAGAAATTACAGGGGACACTAACCTGGATCTGCAGCCAGGCCAAGGCTCAGAGAAACTCTCAGTCTCCTCAGCAGGAGAGTCACTGCTGTGCCAGCACAGCCCAGCTCTGGGTGGCAAAGGGACCCAGACCCCAGCAGGGCTCTGCTTGCTGCCCCCTTTGCCAACAGCAAAGTGCTGGGCCCAGCCACCACAACGGGTCACATTCTTCTTCAAAATCCCATCGTGCTTCTCTTTCATTATTTTTAAGTTTGCATGACTAATTCAGGTACATCCCATCCCAGCTGATTTGTGCTGATGGTGGCAATCACCAGCCAGGGAGGTTAAAAGCCACAAGGATTTTAGAAGGAACAGTTGAGGTTCCAGGAGCTGGGAATCCTCCCCAAAGGCTGCCTCACAGCCCCAGCACGTGCTCTCAGTGACCCATCTCCATCACCAGAGCTCCAGCCAGCATTCCCTCCATTCTCTGGAGATGATCTCCCTGTTTCCCCCTGCCCAGCCCTGCTTTCCTGCACCAAGGACAGCAGCCAGGCTCCAGCCCAGCGTGTCCCTGTGCCCATCAGCGTGTGCCTTCCCTGGGGAAGGGAGAGCCAGGGCAGGGATCGACCAGCTGTCAGGCAGAAGGAAGAAATACCACTTCCAGGAGTCAGAGCTCATTTCCCAGCAATAAAAGCAGGCTGGGAAAAAGTACCACTAATGGGGCTGCACGTCCCACACCACTCCAGCCAGCACTGATAGGAAAGTACCCAGGGGCTGTAGCTTGAATAAAAGCCATCAACAAGGCCTGGCTTTAAGTAGCACAGCTGTAGATTAGGCCCAGAGCAGGGCATAAAGGATCTGCATTCCCCACAGGGATTACTGCTGTGGATGATGCCCTCCACCCAACCTGCTCCTGGCTCTGAGCTATGGCTCCTCCAGCAGATGGAACAGAAAACCTTACTGCTTCCTTGCAGGGAGGGGAATGGCTCAGATCAGCATCTGCCCCTGACTGCTCCACTCTCCATCCTCCTCAGGCCCGTTATCCCCATCCCATCCACACACACTGCTCTGGGGACTTGAGGAAGGGCCAGCATCTTCAGTGCTCAAAAATGCCACCTAGAAAGGAGGACCTGAAGAGTTTGAGCTTCCTGAAGTTATTTATGGGTGGATTTTATCTCCTTTCCCATCTACTCTCGCTGTGCTTTGGTGAGGAGGGTCCTGACTGCTGAGTGGGCAGCCTGCCTTCCCTCTGCTGGGCTCACATCCTCCAAGCAGGGGTGTGAGATGGTTCTACCTCCCCAAAACACCCCCGGGGATGCAGGCAGACCCCAGGGACAGGGACACAAGCAGGGGTGTGAGCTGGTTCTACCTCCCCAAAACACCCCCGGGGATGCAGGCAGACCCCAGGGACTGGGACACGCCTGGGCCCAGCCAGGGGACAGTTCCTGCAAGGCAGCTTACTCTGGGTTTTAAGACACACTTGTTTGTTTGTTTGTCGCTGGGCAACAGAGAGGATGGAAAAAATGTCAATGTCATCTTGTCACCTCTGAGTCACCGCTCAGCACGGCTGGAGATGGTCCGGTCCTGCCACCACCGAGCCCGGGGAGACAGGAAAAGGGCCCGAGGCACCCCAAAAGCAGCTCACTCCTGCTCCTCCTGCCTGTCTGGCCCTGCTCTGACACCTTCCCCATCCCCACAGATGGGGGCTCGAGTGGCCGGGGCACATCACTGGCCTGGGGACATCGGTGGCCCAGGGACATCGGTGGCCCAGGGACAACTTCCCGAGCCCCTGGAAGGCGAGGCAGGAATTTGCATTCCTATTTGCATTTCCTAATTGCGCCTGCGGGTTTCCTGGGGCAGCGGCCGGCTCCGGTTTCCATGGCAGGTTTTGTGCGGACCCGGAGGAGCGAGGGAGGCACAAAGAGGCCACAATGGAGCTGCCACTCACCCGCATCAAAGGCGGCCCGGCGGGGCGGGCCGGGGGCACCGCGGACGGGGCAGCGCAGCCCGGCCCCCCCCGGCCCCCCCAGCACCGGGGGACCCCCGGGGCAGGGGCAGGGGGTGGCTGGTGGCCCCTGCGCCGGGACAGCCGCGGTTCCAGCGCTGAGGCTGCTCGCAGGAGGAGCAGGAGCCGCAGCCGCTGTCGCCCAGAGGCAGCAGCAGCTGCTCCGCGCCCGTCGGAAGTGGTGCAAGAGCTGGACCCAGATGTTCCCCCTGCTCTCATTTCCTGTTATTCTCAGCCAGCTTTCCACCCAGCTGGGTGGGTTGCTTTCTCCTTTCCAGCTTCTCTCCTCATTCAGGGACCGTCTCGCTCGCTGCTGTGCCCATCCAGAAGAGCCAAAACAAGACCTGGGAAAACGCGGTGCCCACAGCTGCTGCAAGCCCGGTGCCACTGAGCAGAGGTGGGGCTCCAGCCAGGGTCCCTCCACCCCCCGGCCGTGGTGACAAAGATATCACCACCACAACAAGCAAGGGACCCGTCTCTGCCTCACACACCTGAAGGGCTCTGTGCTATTATTTCAAGCTTTTTTTTTCTTATTTTATCGTTATCAACTGTCATCACCATCACCTCGTGCTGCCCCAAAGCCCTCCAGCTCTGAGCACGAGCACCCCACAGGCGAGTCCACCCACAGGGTTGGGGCAGAGCCCCCTCCCCACACATCCCACCTCGGGATTGCACCTCACGGCACAGACCCTGGCCATGAATGCCCCTCCTGGCCATCCCACCCCGAATGCAGCATGCACAGCATGCCTCGCTCTCTGTGCCCCCACGGAGGGTGTTGCTGCAGGCAGATAAGCACCAGCAGGCACTGCCATGCTCCTGGGGCTCAGGCAGCCACAGCACCACGGCAAAGCCGCCAACGCCGTCAGGTGTCAGCGCGTTTTGTTCATTTCTTTCTCATTTGAAAGCTCTTCTGTAATAAAATGCTGGAAAAGTCCAAACTTCCCCAGGAACTCTGTGGCTGGGGAGAGGATGGGCATCCTGGACAAGAAAGAATTTTGGCTGTCAGAGGCTCTGGCACCAGGAATGGGCTGTGGACAGCCAGGGCTTGGTGCGCAGCATCAGGCACATCCTCACCACAGGGCGGTCGGGTAACACGGTGGGAAAGGCCACAGGTGGTACCAGGAGGTGGTGGCAGGGTCTCCTCTGCCACAGCCACCACCAAAAGCTTCCTGCTGCCCCCACCACCAGCGCCAGCCAACCTCCACTCCCAGAGGGCTCCCCTGGGGTCTCGTTGCCCCAGCGCTGCACTCTCACTGAGAGCTTCCACAGGAAAACCTCGGTGAAAACCACAAAAAAGCTTCTCAGCGGAGCAGATGCCGCCTCAGCCTGTGTTCTTGGAGATGGAGGAGGAGGAGGAGGATGTGAGGAAAGCCGCAGCTTCCCCAGCCGCGGGGCAGCCCCGCCGGCAAAGCCCCAGCGGCAGCCTCAGGGGTCAGCCCAGGATGGAGGTTCTCCCGTGGAAACCCTCACGGCTGCAGCCCCCGTGTTTGTTGTCAGCGGCGGCAGCAGGAGGAGGTGTGAGGAGGAGGTGCGACTCCACTGCTTTTTAAGAAAATAATAAAAAAGAGCCTTTCCAACCCGCCTGAGAGGCAGACGGTGCAGGAGAGCGCTGCTTTGAGCGCTGACTTGCACTTGACTCCTGCATCGCTGCCTGCCCACAGCCCACTGGCAGCAATTTCTGCGCTGGGCAGGAGCCCCAGGTGAGGATCAGCCTGGCAGGACGGTGCCCTCCATCCCGACGGAGGATGACAGATGTGCCTGAGCTGGGCACCGGCCGGGGGCTCACAGATGACCCTGGTCACCCAGGAGGTGACCACCACTGCTGTGGCACACCAGGGCCAATTCCTGCACCAAGCCATCACCCCGGGCGGGGTGGCGGGGTGTGAGGTGTGCTGCTCCATGAACAGCAGGGCACAGGGACCAGCAGCTGCAGGAAGCCACCAAACCCAAAGCCCCAGCGCACGGAGGGGTGACGCTCGGGGACCGGCGATGCTGCGGGGCTGAGCGGGACGCGGGTCCTGCCCCGCGGCCGAGCCTGCCGGCCCGCACCGGGGGATGGTACCCTCGGCCCCGCACCGGGGGATGGCACCCTCGGCCCCGCGCCGGTGGCTCGGCCGCCGCCCGGCGGGCTCCGCTGGCCGGACCCTCCCGGGCGCGGCGGGCCCCGCGCAGGCCCGCGGCGGAGCCGAGCGGCCGGAGCGGCGGCGGGGCCGTGCCGGGGCTGCGGCCCCCAGCGCTCGGCTCCGGCTCCGGAGGAGCGGCCGCAACAGGCGCGGCCCCGGCCCCGCCGCTCCGCCCGGGCCCCGGTGGAGGCCGAGCCGGCGGCGCCCCCGCTCCCCCTCAGCCCCGGCGGGGCCCGCGAGGCTCCGGGCCCGACCCGCGCAGGCCGAGCGGCACCGCCCGGCCCCGGCTCGGCCCCGGCCCGGCCCTAGCCCGGCTCAGCCCGGCCCGGCTCGGCCCGGCCCGGCGCACAAAGAGCCCCGGCCCGCCCCCCCCCCCCCCTTACCGGCGGTCGGCGCCGCGCTGCGGGGGCGGCGGCGGGCGGCTCCAGTCACGCCGGGAACCATGGAAAGGAGCCGGGACGGGAGACGTACGTGGCGGGCGGGCGGGGGCGGCCGTGCCCGGCAGCGGGGGGCGGCGCGGCGGGGCCGGGGCCGGGGCCGGGGCCGGGCCGGGCCGGGGGGGCGCGGGGAGCGGGGCCGCGCCGAGGGGCGGCGGGGGCGGGGGGCGTGCGGGGCCCTCGGGGCTGCTGTGTCCCCCCCGGGGCCGGAGTCCCCCCGTGGGCAGCGCCGAGCTCGATTCGGCCCGGCCGGGGACATCGCGGGGCGGCACCGCCCGGGCCCCGCCGCTCCCCGAGGGGAGAGAGCCCTGACGGGGTTCTGGGGATCTCGGGGTCCCCCCGTTGTCCCCAGGCTTCCTCAGCGCCCCCAGCCATGGGGTCGGCACCTCCGGCCCTAAGTGACCTGGGGGCCGGTGTGTGGAGGGAGCAGCATCCCGAAGATGGATGGATGGATGGATGGATGGATGGATGGATGGATGGATGGATGGATGGATGACAGATTTCCAGGCTGGCTCTCAGCCTCTTCCACACCTTTGGAGTGTCCCAGGCTCCTGGAGCTTGGACCTCCAGTCTCGTGGTAAGAAAGGGGAGACAGCACTGCTGCCCCACAGCTGAACATCCCAGACGGGTTATAAGCAAGTATCACTCGCAGCAGACAGAAAACAGCCGCCCCTGTATCGCGTGCTCTGGCTGACAGCTCGGGACGGGAAGCGATCTCCTCTTACAAATTACAGGAGCCCGTTTACACAGGGCAAACACTTCCCGTTCCACAGAGACCAGAGCGAGACCGCCAACGGCAGCAGCTCAGAGCCTCCACTTCCCTCGTGGCTCTCCAGACCTCCCAGACAGGCTGCAGGAAGAACTCCACACCTCTGGGCACCACAGGCTCCCGCAGCACCCTGCCACAGCCAGAGACTGCTGGGGTGCACGGCTGTGGGTGCTGGAGCCCGAGCACGTGTGTGGGATGCTCCAGAGCTCTCACAGGACAGCTCCTCATGCTGACATTTGTCCCGTTCCATCGTTTCATCTGTGCCTGGGAGCTGAGCAGTCCTGGTAAAGATGTGGAAGGCTCTGACAGGGAACAGAGTAAGAGTGGAAACACTGGAGGCAAGCCTTCGGTTTTCAGCGCCTACCCAACATGTGCCTCATCATCTTCTTCCCCAAGTTAGCACAGATCAGGCTCTTCCGAGGCACAGCGCCTTGCAGTGAGCTTTGGTGGCTGCAATCTCCTCCTAATCCAGGCTTGTTTCAGGGAAAACAGGCAATTTTATAACCCTTTGATATGGGTCTTAGCTGCTAATGATGCTAGGAGGTAAAAAGAAATGGGCAGAGAAATACACAACTATGAAGAATTAAAATAGCGAATTTAATTCAGCCAATTCCAACAAAATTGGTAATTCCCTGAAAAACAAACCTTGCACAGAAGACACAGAACAGAAATGCTTTCATCTTGACAGCTGGTGAGAACAACTGGGTGAAAAGGTGAATGGAATATTTCTGACTTCTCTGGAAAACAAAAGGTTTCACACATCCTGAAAATGCCCTATTTTTTACTAAATGGGTCGGTTTGGGAGGCAGTGATTGTAAATGCTCTGCAAGGAAAGCACAGGTCTGTGCTCTGACACAGCCAGTGACTGCAGATGCCAAATGTCTGGTTTTCAGAAAGCACTGATGCTTCCCTAAAGGAAAAGCTGGCACTTCTAAAAGTCATAGAAACATGGAATTATTTGGGTTGGAAGGGAAACTCAAAGCTCATCTCATTCTAAGCCCCCACCAAGAGCAGGGACACATTCCACTAGACTAGCCCAGAAACATGAAGAACAACAAAAAATCTGTTGTTTTGAAGCATCGTAAGCCTGGCTTGCCCAGTGGTCCTGATTTGGGCTCCAGGGCGATGCAGAGTCTGATGTGAGGCTGTGGCTGTGGCCAGGCGTGTGGAGGGAGCTGGCTGGGCAGCCTGGCTCAGCTCCTCCTGCACTGAAATACTCTTTCCAAAGCAATACCAAAAAAGGTTTGTTTCTAGGTCAGGACCTCAGCACTCAGTTTTAACCAGGGGCTGACAGTCCAATCTGAACACAGCTGTAAAATGGATTGGCGGGAGAAGCTTTGGCATTCCTTTGGTAATTAGAAAACAGCCACTGAGCCGTGTGCCTTTAAAGGTGAAAGCTATTTTTGACATAAAAATTAGCACGTAGTTCCTCTGTCATCCCTCGGCTGCTGCGCTGGGAGCTGTGAGTGAACAATCCAGAGATAAGCAAGAAGTATAAACATGCTGAATTATACAAATAGGGAGAAAGGGGATCAGGTTTAATTTATTCTCGGACAGCTAGGAGACAAAGACATTTATTTTTACACTTTTTCTGCTAAAAAGCACTGGTTAAAAGGTCCACTTAAGCACTGAAACCCCAATGGCATTTAAAAACTTGAAGTGCTTTTAATAGCTGCCTTTTGAAAATACTGTTAAATCTATTTTTGAGATGGATAAACTAAGCTACCAATGAAGCAGGGCAGGAGTTTTTGGAAGGGCCCAGCAGTGAGAAACTGTCGTTCATTTCTCAACAACTCAGCTCCTGCACAGGGACCCTGAAATAAAAACTACCACAGTGGTCGATGCTTTAAAAACCTGAGCGTCCTTTAAATTCCAATTTTCTCTCTTTGGTGGGTGGGAATCTAACCCTGACAGCCTTGAAAATGAACCCCGGGCAGTTTTCAGGATACGGCTCAGAGTGGCTGTTTCTAAAATAAAAGTGAGGGAAGAGCGAGCAGAACTTGGAGGCTTATCAGCACCCGGAATGCCCCGGCTAATCCTCGGCAGCCCCGGCCCCTTTATGTAACCTGGGATTGCTGCAGCTCAACAGCTTACTGGGGTCTGCGTGGTTTTCTTTAAACCTCTTGTGGACAAATGCAAACACATTAAATACTTCTTTCTTCTGCCTCTCTAAGGAAAGAAATGTTGTAAGAGGGGAAAAAAAATAAAACTTTTATTTGTATCAAGAGCTAGTAGAATTAAACTCGTACGCTGAGACTGAAACGTGTTTGTCTCTGATCCATCATGACTGAACAGAATGTTCCCAATTTACAATACTCAGGTGTAACTCTACATAAAAAGGTTGAATCCCAGATTTCTCTTCACCCCAAACACTCTGGAAGTGTCGGGGTGTTGCAAACAAAGGGCAGAGCAGCCCCTGCACAGGCTGCAGGCCGTCCCTGGCAGCGTGGCCGCTGTGCTGCAATACTCACGTCCCCGTGGCCGCTGCCCCGCGGCTCTCCGTGCCCCCAGGACGCCTTGCCGTGCCCTCCATCTGACTGCTCTGCCTCTCCACGGCACACATCCTTCCGAGGCACAACGCAATCTCAAACCCTCGGCCGGTGCTAAGCCATTCACCTCACGCTGAATGCTTACGGAAACTTCAGAAGGAAAAAAAATAAACCCCCTATTGAACTCCTTGCAATCGGAGACCTGAATGGGCTCGATATAAACCCCACTCGAACCAGCGGCGGCAATAGGCTTCCCTGGATGTTGGATTCCATCCAGCTTAAAAGTTTCCATGAAATAAACTAGGCTAAGCACATCAGCTGCATAGAAACTAACTCGGTGTAACAGGAGCATCTGTTCTTCACATCCACCATTTTCTCCGAGCCTTAGCTCGGCGGCGCGGCGAGGTGCCAGCGGGTCCCCGGCCGCGCCGGCACGGGCACGGGCACGGATTAGCAGGGAGCATGCACGTCGTATGAACCACTGCACCAGGTAGCTTTTGTTTGGCAGAAAAACAGCTTAATGTATTTGCAAGGATGGCATTACAGAGAGAAGTCAACGTCCGCACTGAGACAGCGGAGGAGCACACCTCGGACCCATTAATACACGGTACAAAGCAAATGTTTACCCAAGTACGAATGGAACAGGTCGACAATTAGCTAATGCAGCTTTGTGGACATAAACCAGGTACAGTCGAGCAGAACCAACATAAAATAAAAAGGAAACAGCCCTTTTCCTACGCCACACTAAGAGCACCGTGGTTAGTGGTTTGGGAAGCCTCTGTCACGGTGAAAAATTTCCTTGCCGCTGTTTAATGTGTTTATTCTACTGCTACACTGCTGGGATAAAAATAACAGCTGGCTGTACACGGGACCCACTGTCAATACTGCAGTAATTGACAACATACAATTAAGTCTCACACCTGTTTATTGTAAGTAATTCATAGATAACCACTTCTAGTACACATTTTCATATTGGCTTTTAATGCTTTTGTTCTCTTTTTTTTTCTTTTTTTTTGTTTAAGCTCAGGGATACCCAAATTTCATCTAAGGGTCATCAGTGTGGTTACCCAGCCCCAGAAGGCTCTACCTACTTTGGGAAACTGGTGCAAGGTGGTGTGGTGGCCAGGGATGACAGAGATGGCAGGGGAACTACAGGTCCCAACATGCAGGACGGTGTGGAGGCGGCAGCGGGGCCGGGGCAGCGGGGTCGGGGACATGCGCTGGCGGGCTGGCCGTGCACGCCGGGCTCTACACAGGGCCAGAACAAAGACCTCTACACACCTGGAGTAAGAACAGTGGTAACAAAGTCATAGCTACATATTCTTCTCTACATTTTTGTTTATTGAGACAAACTAATTAAAAGGCACAAACATAGGGCATATGTTTACATGGACATTATAACAAACATATACATTAAAAGTGTAGGAATGTGTTTCCTTTCTGCTAAACAGAAAGTTCCTAAGCTTTTATATATACAAAAGTTGTACAATTTGATGTCCTAAAGTACAAAAGATCATTTATAAAATTATTTTACACTAAGCTCTATTATTTTTATTTTTTTTTTTGTTTTTGTTTTACTATGTAGTCCAAGCCCCTAGAACAGTTTCACGTAAGGATACAGATACCTGTCACCTGAGCCAGCAGCCTGGCAATCACTGCTCGCACGGACACGGCCGGGGAGGAACGGAAGCAGTCCAGTGTGACTGGTCAGTCCTGCTAGCACTCTGTGAAAATGCACACGCTAATCTCCAGAGCTCTCAACTTCATTAAGATAAAAACATCTCAACTGTAATTTTTTTTTCCTCTTTTTTTCTTTTTTTTTTATTTACTGTAGAGGTTGGGTTTAGGGTGGTTTGTTTTTTTTTGTTTTTTTTTTTAAACAAAGTTTTAAAAATGTGAATATGTGACATGATAGTCTAAAAAGTATATCTGTTTCCCTAGACTTTGCTTTCTACTTTATGTACAGATAAACAGGTTAAGAAAAAAAAGCACATGTAGCTTAAACATGTGTGACCATTTATGAGCAGTTCTGGGCTGGACAGCTCAGCACCCCAGAACTCCCACAAATTGATAGAAATGTGTTAACACAATAGAAGAATAACGTAAAAATGATGATGTTTGCAAATATTTACAAAGTTGAACAGATTTGCACAACACTTGATTAAGAAATAGGGGAGAAATTAAAAGACGCTCTCTGCTTGTCCTGGAGGGGCATCCTACCTAGTTAGTGGTTAGAATAAAAACTGTATACAATTTAATATAAGACAAAACTTCTAGTGAACAACTAACACGTCTGTCCCCTGCTGAAACACCAGCAGGCTCTGATTGGGAAGCAGAGGGCATAAAAATCACACCCAGGGCCTCCAGAATCTTCCAGCTTAAAGCAATTTTCCTTAAGTTTCCAAGCACTCCTTTTGCTCCTAGATAAGAGTCCCATGGGGGTCTGACTGTTCAGAGACCATGTTTACATACATTTCGACTCCTCTTCTGTCAGCCATGGCTGTTTCTCACCAAACAATAACAGTTTTTTTTAAAAAAATGTTGACTACAATGCTCTATTCCCTTAGGGTAATATGTTGGGTAATATTTACATCTCCAAATATCAGGTCACAATCCCTATTATATGTTGAAGTTAGAATGATAAGTTATCATATGCTTTGCATATCAGAGCTGGTATCACCTTTCCCATAGGGAATGCTGCCTGAAATTACCATATTCCCAAAGGTAAAATGCATATTTTCTCCAAAAATGCATTTTTTTTTTAAATGACAACATTGTAATGCATTTACTCATTAAAAAAAAAAACGAAACATCAACACAGACAAAGGTTCTACACTAGCTCAGAAACAGTGGACTTGCCTGGCAGGTTAAAATGAGCCATCCACCCTGTCACAGATACAGAGGGGTCTTCGCTAGTGTTTAGGTTAAAATAATTTTCTAAGTTATAATTTGAGGGGATAAAACATAAAACTTTTTTTAATTACCTTTTTTTTGTTGTTTTTTTTCCTTTTTTTTTTTATTTAAACTCTGGCAAATAAGTATCTGCTCTAATTCAGCATCAGTCAGCTACAAGGTAAAACTTACTTTAAATGAAGTGCTCCAGTGAAACTCAAGCCTGAACCATGTGAGCCAAATCAAGGGGAAGTTGCTACTGTGGTCTCTGATGGTGTTGCCCCAGTGTCTTAGTCTGAATTTATTATTAACTAAAACGAAACAAAACAAAAAACCCAACAGAACGAAACAAAACAAAAACAAAACAAAGCCAAAAAATAAAAAACAAAAAAGAAAAAAAAGAAAAAAACCCCAACCAAACGAAACCCAAAAAAGAACTGCTGGTAAGGATTCCATTTCAATCCTTTTTTAATACTGTTCAGAACTTGTTTACCAGGGCGGAGAGGTGGGCAAGGCCTGGGGCAGGAAAGGCATGCTCTCCACTGGCCTCATGGCTATGTTGAGGGGCCCAGCCAGCGTCATGGGGGTGGGCAGGTTCATGGGGGACGTGATGGTGACGGGGTGCGCTATGTTCACTGGAGCGGTCACCGGGGTGGGCAGGTTCACCGGGGTGGTGAGCGTTAATGGAGAGGTCATGGACAGAGGACTGGTTATGGTGACGGGATGCCCTAAGTTCATCGGACTGGATATATTAACTGCACTTGATACATTTACTGGACTTCTCATGCTCATTGCAGCTGCCACTGTGACTGGGTTTGTGATAGTCCCAGAAGCCACAGAGGACGTTATATTGAATGGAGTAGTAAGAGTCACAGGCGTAGTAGCAGCAGTGGAGGTTTGGCACAAGTTAGCAGCTTCTAAAAAATGAGACATAAAAAAGACAAAAAGTTTTTAACACATAAAAAAAAACCGTGGACAAGATTTAAACAAAACAAAACAGAACAAAGAACCCAAAAACCAAACAAGAACAGGCACAAATTCTGGAATAATTTTCTTTAGGTATTATTAGTAAGTTAAAACTGTTAACATTCTATAGCCTACAGGAAATACAAACTCTCATGCAGGGTCATTTCAATAGAGCATTTTTTTTTTTTTTCCTGAGAAGTCAAGTGAGATTGTCTTAGCAAGAGGGTTTCCATGTTCATAAAAACAGTATTGTACAATCAAAAAATCCTCCCAAGAGGAACAGTAGAAATAGAGGAGAGAGTGTACATACCGAATGGTACGTACTCTATAGCCTTCTCAAAGGTGAACTGACATTCTGTGAAGGTTTTAAAAAGTCATTATTAGGGACTGATAAGCAAAGCTCGTTTCAATATCTACCTGCTTATTTCAGTCTTAGTTATTGCTACTGAACTGCTCCACTGCTCACAGTACCTCTACTTCAAGGCTACCCCAGCAGCACATCCCTCAGCCCCATCAGCTCCTCAGCTTTCCCACGAGCTACAGCTCCACACCACGTTGGTTTGGGGGGTTTAGGCGGGGTTTGAGCAAGCAGGACTGAAGTGCAGAGCAAGGGAGAGCCAGGAGGCCGGGGCTGGGGACTCGGGGGGGACGGGAATCACTGCACATCCATCAGCACCACCTGCCGGCTACCCACACCACACCGGGAGGCTGCGGGAGCGGGGACGGGGCAGGGCTGGCTGCTAAAGAAACCAGGGAGATTCCACTCTGCATCAATGTTACTAAGCCGCGTCTGACTCCCCAAGCTCAGTTACACCCACGTGTGCAAAGAGTCCACTTTGCCTCTGGGGCAATGGGAATGCAACTTTGAAAGCAACATTAGCCCCATTCAAGGGTTACTGTTGGTTCTTCAAAGTCCATAGCTAGGAGGGGTGGAGAGGGTGGGAAAGAGTAAAAAAAAAAAAAAAAAAAAGAAAATAAATTGCACTAGACCAAAAAATAAAAAAGCCCATCTAAGTGTTGTAAAGCCACCACAAGTGGAACTAGCACAGGAGAACCAGCATGGAAAGAGCAGCTCAGGTGTGGCACTGACTGATCTAACTTCACCTTCAAGCACAGTCACACCCAAAGACACATCCCACCCATGCCCCTTCCCCAGTTACCTTAAGCTAAAAGCACCAGTGTGACACCACTGCCACCCACCCACCTCCCTCAGCCCCCATCCTGCCCCAAACCACTCTCCTGTTAAAGCATATTCAACACTCTCAATAAGAAAGGAAAAGGAAACAAGAAATAAGAAAGAACAAGCAGAAAATAATTCTCAGTCATTTTCTAAATCCAACATTACTTGCTTTATCTACTCAGTGGCCTGATAATATTTAATGTTTCTGTTATCACTACATTTTAACATGAATAAGCTGTTTCTGTACTGTCTGATCATAGAATTCAATTACTGGCATAGCAAGGGGAAAGGAAGCAAGCAGCCTAAAACACAAACAGGAATCCAGAAAACAAAAAACAGACTGAAGAACTGAAAGGAAGGTTGAGAGAAAAGAGAAAAATAAGGTGAGTCAAAAACATTCCTAAAAACAGCCAGTGAAAAACAGTAAGCAGTGCTTATTAAGAATTGTAAAACATGTAATCCATGAAGGCACATGATGGACATTAATAACCAAACTGTTGTGAAACACATAAGCAGCAGTAATGGGAGAATTTAAACTACTGTATCCTAAACCCACTAATCTGAAGCAGTCTGTTCTCTACAAACTGACACAATGACCAACAACAGCAATTCCACTGCAATTACAGCAGCACAGGGAGAGGCAAGCTGTGAGCCAGCACTGATGAAAAACAGGATCACTGATTACCTCATTTTGTAATGAAAAAAAAGCAACTGAGAGAAAGTTCTCTGAGGTGTAGAGAACTTCATGCAAAGGCACTTACATGATGATAGAGCACATGGAGTAAGTTGGGAGAGACAAGATGAGCAGGACACAGCAAGCACACACGTGCACCCTGGTGCTGATGCAAGGACAGAGGATGGTGTGTGTGTGTGTGTGTGTGTGTGTGTGTGTGTGCACAAGTGAACAGGGTAAATAAGCACAGACACAGCTAAAAGCCACATGCAAGTCAAAGCCCACACTCCTGCCCTGGAGCAGACACAAGCTCCCCTGTGCAACTGATGGCTCTAAGGATACAGGCAAGCACAGAAACCAAGGGAGCGAGCCATGAGCAGGTCATTTAACACAGCCTGATCTCCTTCCTCCTGTTCTCTCTGAGCTATGACTTCTAAGAATGAAACTGTCATGCAAGACATCCTTCCTGACACCTTCAACTCCCCGTATGACTGTAAACTCCACTGCCTCACACACCCAACCACGACAATATTGGTTTGTTTTTACCTTTCTTCCTCGCTTTGACGGCCTCTTCCCACAATCTCAGGGTCTCTACCTGCTTTCCAGGCCAACTTGTTACGTGTTGCTGCTGCTGCTGCTGTTGCTGCTGCTGCTGCTGTTGCTGCTGCTGTTGTTGCTGCTGCTGCTGCTGCTGCTGCTGTTGTTGTTGCTGCTGTTGCTGCTGCTGCTGTTGCTGTTTCTGGTTGCTGGTCTCTTCACTCATGCATGCTATGCCAATCAAGTAAGAACACAAATTCACCTTGCAAAGTTACTCTGCTTTCTGCTGAGATCACAAAGGCAACTTCTACAAAGAGCATGTGGCATCTCACAGGATCCCAAGAACAAAATCACAGAGGTGTTTAGAACAATATCATTAATTCTGTGCTTCACAGAACTATTTTTCCAAGAGCTAAAAACCAGTCAAGAACAGTAAGTCAAGAACATCTACTTAAATGCCAAAAATGGACTTCTTTTGTCACTACTTAGTTTGTATTTAGGAAGAATGAAATGCAAGACTCCGATGAGTCTTTAGAACTCAAACTGATTCCACTTTTTCTAAACTTTAGCTCCAGCTTAAAAAATGAAAAATAAAAAAAGCCTTTTTACTTTTTATTGCAAGTACGACTTAAAAATTTCAGTTTGACATCACAGAACAGCCTGTCATTACTCTCTGGCCACAGTACAGCTCATCATTTCCACCTCTAACAACTGCTCTAATGCCTCATGTGAACTGGCTTAGCACCACCAAACTGGCTTGGGAAGCCAGAGTTGTAACCCTAGAACTTGAAAAATACTTCACATCCAAATTTCCTACTAAGCTCAACAATCAGGCATTTCAGACATTCCCAGTATCTTCAAATTATCCAGGAGTAACAGGAACTGCAAAGATGTTGTAAATTAATACAGTTTAAAAGGCTTTAAGGACAGAGTTTCCAAAGACATTCCTTACTTCTGGCCTCTTTATTCCTCTGAAAACCCGTTTTAGATTACTAACCATGTGGGTTAACTTAAGCTACAGGTATTTTAATAGGGAAAATTTGAAAGTCAAGTCTTCATTTGCTTGCTAGGCATTCCCAGGTCCAGATTGCAACACTTCCACAGAGTTTTTAAGTCTAGAAGGAGCTATTACAAACATCTCATCTGACCTCCTGCACAACACCAGTCAGATGCCATTAATGCCCAAAATATATCAGGGCTGGATTTAAATCCTTTTCTTGTCAGCTACTGCCTGAGGGAGGAAACACTGAGCCCCAGGGTCAAAGCTCAGAGAAAGCAGAGAAAACTTTCTCCTGATTTTGATGAGCTTTAGACGAGGCTTCAGACCTGAAACCTGGCAGACCTGAGCAGTTCATAAACAGTCTAAAATCTCCAAGCTATCTGTTGGACTTGTAGGCCTGCACAGTTCAGGAAGCAGCACTGAACTTAAAAGGTGAGAAAACTTGGAAACTCTTTTCTTCAAGAGGTGGGTCACTGTCATGAACTGCAGGGCATTCCCAAGGGGTAACAGCACAGTCTTGCAGCAAATCAACTCCACACACACCAATTCCTGAGCTGAAGCAGATTCTGTTACTAAATATCTCCTTTTAAGAGGTGTGACCACCCAGAGTGACAGACACGTAGCTGAATTTTCACGTCACCAAAGGCAATTCCCTTCGCAAACACATTATTATTATTATTAGAAATGTTTGTAAAACGTTCACCTACTTTTATTGATGCCTTGTTTACAGGTATTACAGTTGATACTTTGGCTCTGCCCGTGTGTCTTTAAGTGGCTGGTGATATATGCTGCACTCAGAAGTTTACCACAGATATTACACGATACCTTTCCTTCATGGCGCACCATGTGTGTCCGCAGTCTGTCTTTGGTGGCAAAGGCAGCAGTGCACGTCTAGATGGAGGACAAAGTTACACTTGAGGTGCAGACAGAGCAGTACAGCATCACCTGCAGGCCCTCTGGGAGCCCGTGTTACCTTGCAGCTCCTAACAGCATCCTAAGTGTACTGACAGTTATAAGTTTTAGCTGTATTTACAGAGAAACAAAAATCAAACTACTCAGCAGAGACTGAGAATGGAACTCGCTTCTGAGACAATCAGGACCAAATTCATACTTTATACTGCTTGAACTTTCTTGAAACAGTGCGTTGCCCGACTCACCAATGCAAGAGAGAGCTTATAAAAAACACCTACAACAGGCAAAGTTGGTTTCTAATGTAATTTTACTGTACAAATATGAACTTGGTACCTTACACTGCTCAATTACTTCTGTTCCCATCCAGAGCAAGGAAACAAAACCTTTTCCTAACACTATTCTTTTTACCCAAGGCTTTTATTTAATAAGATGAGCCACTAAAACACAGGTTGGAATAAGCATGGATATTCCAAGCAAAACAGTTAATCGTTCAAGGGCAATCAAATTATTTCTCCTAGACTCAGTCATCAACTTATGACAACTTGCTTTCCCCTTCCAGCAAAATAACAGATCCAGAATCAACTATTCCCACCCATTTTAAATAGATGTGCTGAGAAAGACATTTGATTTGAACATGCTGAGAAACACACTGCACACACTACCCCAGAAATGAGCACTGAGCTGAGGATGCTGCTACAATCCTACTACTAAGTTAAGCATATGGTAAAACAGAGCAACTACGCTGTTCTCCAAGAAAGCAAAAAGCCTCTAATCTTCCTAAAAAAGCAGCCATGGCATCTTTTTAAAGTTCCACCAGAACTCTAGCACTGTGGTGTGGTGGCGGATGTGGCTTTATTCCTAAACTTGCTTTTCAAAAGTCCAGCAGTAAACACAGTTCTGGAAAGATTCACCTCAGTACTATGGACACAATAAGGTATTGTTCTTAATAAACCATTTTAGCCCTTACTTGGCATTTGAAGGGTCTCTCTGTTGAGTGAACATGTTTGACGTGACAGCTTAAATGATCAGGCCTGCAAGAGAGAGAGGAACAGGAGAAAAGTGCACACTGTTACAAACACAGGGTCCAAGGCACACCTTGGCTAGAGGTGCTGACACCGCGCTGGTCACTCCCTGCAGCCCCCACCCCTCTGACAGCCAGGATAAATCCCCTCCCCTCACCTACCATCTGCAACACCTCACAGCTTAAAACCAACCTGCAGCTTCAAACTTAACTCTCTTCTCCTCACGCACCTGAAAATGGCATGTTTGGTCATACCTTGGGTAAAGGTGAGAGCGTGACAGCTCTAAAGGTTGAAGTATACTCTGTTGCAAGCACAGGTACACACAGAGCCACAGCAGCAGTGCAAGCTCCCCCTGTGCTCTGTCAGTGTCCTCCACCTCACCTGTAAGAGCAGGTGACAGTTTCCCTGCCCTGTCCCATTTGGTCACAGACCATGGCAAGAGCGGGTAAAGGGGCTCTGTGCCCACCCCCAGTGACACAGACACACATCTTATGGGACCTAGATGAGGTCGAGAAACCATTTCAAACCACTGTCCTAAAAACGTGACCACTTCTGGCCACTGCTAACCTTGCTCAGATGGACACTCCCCCACCCTGAAGGCAGACAAGGCTCTTGATCCCCTCACCAATCTCCTCAGAAGTTTGGCTCTCCCAGCTCCTCACTAGCACAGCTTAACCCTTCCTGCTCACGAACAGCCAAGAGCGGAGCATGCCTGGGATTTGCTACATGGTACCTTGAGAAGCCTTTTCCACAAACACCGCAGGTGTAGGGTTTCGTGATGCCACCTTCGTGGGACCTCACGTGGTAGGTCATGCGATCCTTCTCTTGAAGCGCTGATTGCAAATGGGACATTCGAAGGGTTTCTCGTCCGAGTGGGACAGCTTGTGCCGGTTGAGGTGGTAGACGTCCCTGAAGGCCTTCCCACACATCTCACAGGCGTGGTTCTTCTTCACGGGCTTGCTGGGCTTCTTCACCGTCTGCGTCACCGCCATGGCCGTGGCGCCGGCGCTGCTGCTGGGGTTGGTGGCAGAGGAAGACGTAGTGACAGTGGACAGGATGCCTGCGATAGTCGAAACCAGCGAACTCCGGCTGTTGTCACCGGCGATGGTCGAGATAAGGGGCACCATTGTGGTGGGAGTTTTCTTTGGCCGTGACACTAACTTTATCCCTGTGTGGCAGGACTCGTGACGCCTCAAATGGTAGCTGTCCCTGAAAGCTTTGCTGCAGTAAGTGCACACAAAGGAGGTTTTAGGTTTTTCCTTTTTAATCCCAACAATAGCATCCTTTAATGTTTCTGGTGCGGGCTGAGGTTTCTGCGTTATTGGTAAGGGCAGAATCGGCTTCTGATCGGGCGGCTCAACAGCAGAGCTCAGGAGAGGCAACAAACTGTTCTGTGCTGCCTGCTGTTGGTGATGGGAGGCTTCGTGTGCCTAAAACCAAACATTCACACTTAAATTCTCTGGTCGGGTGCTCGCTCTGGCACGGTGAGAACATTTACAAACGACAGGGAAGCACATTCTAGACCAAAAGCCATGGAAGGAACAACAGGGGAAGGTTACATAATGCCGGTTTTGGACAAGATAAGCCGCTCGCGCTGTAAATGCCCTGGCTGTGCAGATCCTGTGGCAAGTGTAGATACAGCACAACAGTCAAGGAATTATTAAGTTTCTGGAGGGCAACTTTTTATGGAAGACAACTAGGTGCTTGTCAGATCTTTCAGTAACAGCATTTCATCTTTACATAACAGATAACTCATTTGGTAATGATCGTATCAGATGGCACCTCAGGACTATCTCTGGAGAGGATGAAGGTACTGACAGGAGTTGCAAAATAAGGCCCCACCTTTAAGCCGAGCTTAGTGCACACTGAGAATTGAACTGCAGCCACAGAGAGCCAGGATGCGATAAGGCGTCTTATTTAAACAGTGTGTTCATACCCCTGTGCCAGCACTGAAACCAAAGCAACTGCAATCGGGAGCTGTCTAAAGCCACATCTCTATATTTAGCAGGTTCCTGATGCCTTTATCCACTGACCACTGCGTTCCCTGCGTCTGGAACTAACAAGAATAGCAGGCACGGCCTCTTTCTCTTCGTCAGCAGCTACTTTGTGCTGGGAAGGGAAGCTGATCGATACACACTGGAGAGACATCTACAGATGCTGGAGAACCCGGTTCGGGGGCGTTGGGAATAAACCCCGAAGGCTGTTTGAAAACAGCCAATACCAACTAACTTTGAACTACAGAATGCGTGGCAGAAGCTCCAGGGAAGGGAAGCGGGGGGCCCGCAGCCAGCACCGCTCAGCTGAGCTGCAGCCTGCCTGCCACGGGCTGTGCTGCACCACGCGTGGTTATTCTAAGGCAGAAACACTGTTATTAAAACTCATCCAGTCAGACTGGGACAAAACCCTGGCAGATACAATTTTAATGTGGTTTAGAAACCACACAGACCAATTCAGCCTAATGGAGCATTAAAATAAATCACTCCAGCACCTTAAGCCAGTTTAAGTGCATCTGTATTCAAGATGTGCCTCGGTCTCATCAGACCAGTTTTAAATCAGGCTCGTTATTAACACAGCGTGCCAGGCCTGAAACTGAGTTTGGGGAAACTTGCATTCCCATTAGATCAGTACTGCAGCCTTCCAGGATTCCTTTCCTATCGTTTTCCTCACGAAATAACATGACTCAAAGCTGTGAGAGCTGAATAAAGCACTGTGCCAGTGCATGACCCCGACCTGCCTACTTTTACGTCTGTTGGGCTGGACAGTGCTAGGAAGCACACTCAGGCTAATGCTCTTCCCATGGGAATCCATTTCAACACCTCCTTTGGACAAGGCCAGTATTTCTAGAAGCTCACTCTGGGCCTTTTTCCTATTTGTATCCTGGGTGCTTTGCCTCTCTGGATGGCAGCAGGGACTACGGCCCCCCCAGAGCATCTCTCCCTCGCTGTGGCGCAGCTCCTGCATCGCTCCAATCTCACTTTTGGGGAGCGTGATGCTGGTGATCTTTGGATAAAAGCCATGCGTGGATACCAACACCAACCCACGTGGGAAGGAATACAAGCTCCCAAACACTCCAAGCCTATCTGACAGGAAAACAGTTCACAGGAGAAAGCCTGGACTCCGGACAGTAACAGGAGACAAAACTTGTGGCAATCATTATGAGCCAGGCCAGGCTGTCCATCTGTATCTGCTTTTTAGATCTGTCTGTGCTGAAGCTCGGGATGCAACAGGTAGGCTGGGTATTACCACACCTGCCTGGCCACAGCAGCCACCTCAAACAACAGCCCAAGGGGCTCTTTATTTCAGGGAGCGACTGCCGAAGAGCTGGATCCAGAACTCTCCTGGAGGCGACGCTGCTAAATCAGGCCACGGCACAAGCTCCAGCAGCTCCATTAAACTTTTCCCTGACTCCAGTGGCAATTGTGGATTTTCAACCATTTGTTTTCCACGTTTTTAAAAAGGTTTTGACACTTCTACATAGCACGAAAATAAGAGTTTGCATGACACACGCCGACAGCACGATACTGAGCGAGTTGTGCTCTTCAACAGAATTTTAACTTAAAAAATTCCGAAATGTTTTACAACTTCAAATCAGCATTAAACAATGTTGTTAAACTGCACCAGAAGACACTGCAGAGCACCTAATGATAGCTCCAGAGATACAATTTCAAAGGCAGAGCTAGCAGATCGGATAATGGAGAGCCCAAATCCTTTGGACAAGGTTCAAACTTAGGCAGTTTATGGATATTTTTAAGCCTCAAAGAACCGTCAGCACTTCAAGGTAATGATGCACTTATTCCTACAGATCCGATGGAGACAGTGGACATAAAACAAAGTGTATTCATCAAGCTACAGGCTACGGAGCTGCTGCTTATATAAGTCTGTTTATCTTGGTTCCCAGGGAGCCAGCATTATTCGCAGCACCGTGCTCCTCGCAGCCCCTCTGCCACGAGCCGTGTTCCTCAGTTTCCAAGGGCCGTTAAAGCCTTTTAAAAAAGGATCAGGCAGCATTTGTTTTTAACTCCCCGTTGGAGAAGGGAAGCCAGCACCTGCTGCACGCCTCTGGCAGGCGCAGCTATGCAGGCTCCGACCACGCTTTTACTTGACCCAGCATTAACATCAAGCCAACATTTTGGAGATATCCTGATGGCCAGGGACAGGCTCTCGTGCAAAATCCCCTTGTTCTGTCACTAATTCCTTCTCTCCTGGGGGGGCAGTAAACAAAAAAAACCCTGCAATTCCTGACCCGGAGTGTAGGATGTGGCACTGTGAACTTCCAATGCCAGAGGCTAAAATATTTTTGTGCTCCAGCCTTAATGTGAGAGCAACAAATTAGCATGAGTCATATCTTGAACGCTCCATCTGATGGATGAGTCCTCCTCACATTAACAGATACAACTTTCGCTTCCCGAGCACATCCTAAAAGTGGTTTTCCAACTATGCATTTTGGGGACTGAGAGGATCCAAACAAGAACTGCTTATTCAGTAGCACGATTGTTTCTTTAGAAAGGGATACAATTCATCAAAATGCCACCTAAAAACAATCCAACAACTTTATTTGGAAGGAGCGATTTACAGTCGCACAGCCCGCTGCTACAGGACTAAAATTGAGACGTGGAAACCTCCTCTAAAAACCCTCGGCTACAAAAATACAACTTTATATTCCACGTACTGAGCTGTCCCTTAGGAATCCTGTCCCAGCTGGAACACACACTTGGTTTAACACTCCCTCCAGGAAGAACGAGTGTGAATATTCAGTCACTTCCATTTGTTATTTAACTGACACTGGGGAGAGGCTTTTAAATCCAGGCTTTTTAACTAGTTTTAACTAATCAGCTGTGCTGCTGTGAGAATGGGACGAAGAAAAATGAAAGTCACATCAGGACTACCCCAGTGCTGCTTTCTGCTGGGTGCACTGGCATGCTCACACCCCAAATCATCGATTTTAACAAAACCACTCGATAAACAATACCCAGCATTTATTATGAGCTCTGAAAGCTTTATTATTTAGAGCGGGGGGGGGGGGGAAATGAGAGGAAAATTTCCACGTCGGTTTTAGGAAGATGCTTCTGAGTCGCACGTTCGGAAAGCGAACTGCTGACTCCTTAATTAAAAGCAGCAAAGCTGCCTCCTAAATCAGCCTGTGACATCACTACTTCAAAACTCAGCACCTTCAAAAAAACCACGGACGGGCAGCGAGGAGCTGGACACGTACTTGAAAGCATTACTTGGCATTTCTCAGCCTGCTGCAATACGGTCCTGCCAGCCCAGGAAAAATTTTCCCCTGGAAAACGCTCAGCTGGGAGGCAGCAAGGCACTAAAGCAGCCCCGGCTCGGAGGGAGATGGCCCTAAACTAAGGAGATTAACTTCTTAGCGTGAAGTTTCCTACGTGCGAATCACAACTGCCCACTAGAGTGAGAAATAATTCACCAGACCTCAGCCAAACTCGATGGCATCGCCCGCATCCATCACGGAAAGGCGGCAAACCCCGCGGCCAGCTCCCGGTACCGGCTCCCCGGAACATTCCCGGCGTGTTTTGGGAGGCAGAGAACCCGAGCGAGTGACTCATCCCTCGGTGCTTGCAAGGGACGGATTTTTCCTCCCTAAAGGAACGGTGCTCGCTCTTGGCGGATTTATTCATTCAACTCAGGTTTTCAAACTCGTGTCACGGGTTGGGTTCGGGTTTAATTCCGAGGAGGACAGTGAGGGAGCGAGCGGCCGCCACCGGGAACGTGCAAAGAGGATTATTTTACCTTGAGAAAGGTGATGTGCTGGGCGCTTTTTTTTTTTTTTTTTTTTTTCTCGCTGCCGCTGCTGCAATCACACATTTCATGTTTTCCAGCTCAAAAAAAATAAAAAAACCAGGAGAAAACAATCTGGTACGAAAGGGCTCGCGAGGCTCACAAAAGCCAGGCGAAGATCTCTTTTTTTTTTTTTTTAGGGTTTTTTTTTTCTGGTACATTGGATTTTCTTCGGAATTACATAAACAGCGGTGTTTTTAAGTCAGTCTTTCACCGACAGAAAGGGGGAAAATTGTGACTCAGTTGGCAAAGGGAGGGGTTGCACGCTCCACCGTCCCTATTCCTCCCCATTCCCGTTAGGATTTCGCCAGTTTTTACAGAAATCCGGCCCGCTCGCGTCCTATTTTAAAAGAAAACAAGCTCCCTCGTCAGCCGGCCCTGAGTCAGGCTGTTTAAAGAGGGATTAATTTATTCTCCCAGACACGGCGTTTGTTCCATCGGGGTTTTGTTGGAGCCCGTTGGAAGCTTGGGGTTGTTGTTTTGGGTTTTTTTTGTTCGTGGGCTTTTTTTTTTTTTCTGTTGTTGTTTTTCTTTTAGGGCGGGGGGGGGGGGGCGGGAAGAGAAAAACAAGCGAACACCAAAAAAAAAAAAAAAAATTAAAAATAAAGCGCGATCTCACGTTTGGCGGGAGAAAAAAAAATAAAAATAAAACATAACAAATACGAATATGGGTGGTTTGTAATGAAAGCGGGAAGGGAGCGCGCTGCGGGGCGGCGGCGGAGGGAGAAAGTGCAGGAGGGAAGGAGGGAGAAGCGGAGCCGCGGGGTCGGTGAGGCGCTGCCCGGCGGGCCGGGTCGGGCCGGGCCGGGCCGGGCCGGGGGCGGGCGGGGGCCGGGCGGCCGCGCTGAGTGACAGCCCGGCCCGGCGGGGACCGGCGGGGCCGCGGCCGTGAGGGAGGGAGGGAGAGAGGGGGGGGCGCGGGCAGCGCCGCCGCCGCCGCGGGGCCTCACCTGAAAGAGGAACGCGGTCCAGTTGGCCTCCATGGCGGGGGCGGCGCGGCCCCGGGCGGCGGCGGCGGCGGCTGCGGCGGGCGGTCCCCCCGTCGCTCCCTCCCCCGGGCCGCAGCTACATGGAGCCGACAACAAAGCGGCGGCGGCGGCGGCGGCTCAACATGGCAGCGCCGAGCGGCCGCTTCCGCTAACCTCGGGCTGCACCACTGCGGCCCAGAGGGGGGAGGCGGCGGCGCGGCGCCCCGGCGGGGCGGCGATGGCCCGGGCGGCCGCGGCGCCGCCCCCGCCGCTCCCCTCGCCGCGGGGCGGGCGGCGGGCCCGGGGCGGCGCGGCGGGGCGGCGGCGCGGGCGGCGGGGCCGGGGCGGCGCGGCGGGCCGGCCGCCCCCCCCGCGGGGCTGGCAATGGGCCGGTCCCGGGCTGGGGAAGCCGAGCTGTGGCGAGAGAAGATGGAGGAGCGGCCGAGGTGTCCGGGCCGCCGCCGCCGCCGCCCGCCCCGGCTCGGCGCCGGGGCCGCCGAGCCGCCCGCCCGCCCCTTCTCCCCTCCCCGTCCGCCCGCCGCCCCCGCCCGGCGCGCCGGGAGGGAGGGAGGGAGCCGCGGGGGCGGCGGGGGGCGGCTTCGCCCGCGGGTGCGGGCGGGCGGCAGCGCCGGGGGCGGACGGGGGGGAGTGTGGGGTGTGAACTCGGGGCCGCCCCGGGGGTCGCCCGGCGCCGCCACCGCCTTGGCACAGTCGGGCTCGTCCTCAGCCCACCCGGGCTCGCCCTCAGCCCTCCGGGGCTGCCGCCGCCTCCCCGGGCGGCCCTGCTTCGCACCCCGCCTGGCCGGGCTCCAGGAGGGCCGGGCCCGGCGGTGTCCCGCAGCCCGGAGCCCCGCCGGCCTCCCCCGGGCCGGGCCGGCCGTGACCCTGCGCAGCCTCCACGGGTCCCGGCTGAGTGGATTCGCCCGTACCTGAAGCATCCTCGGCAGAGCACATGCATGCAAATCGTAGCCACGAGCAATTAAATACATACGTACCGTTAATTACGTGTTTACATACATCAAGCACGTCCCTGAGAGGCGGCAGGATGGGGCCCCAGGAACAGCTCCGTGCACCTCCCTGGTGCTCCCAGGACAGGGAAGGATGCAGGGGACACCTGTGCCCTGCCTCAGGTGGCATCTGAGGGACACCCAGCATTTCTTCCAGACCTGAGTGTGGCAGGTTTAACACTGTCACAGGAGGGGGGTTTTAATCCTGACCTCCCCTCGCCTTCCCTGGCGCTGGGGAGATGAGAACAGGCTTACAGCACTTTATTATTTATTTTCCCCCAGCGCTCTGGTTCAATCCTCTTTGCTCAGGCCCGGATCCCCGCTGAGCATCCGAGGCCTCGACTGGGAAGGAGCGCCCTGGCTGCACCTGCAGGGCTGAATTCGGCCCCTGGGACTTCTCCCGTGGGGGACAGCCGGGGGGTTTTTCTTGTCTCCTGTCACAGATAACGCAGAGGCTGCTCCTGCAGTGAACCCCCGGTGCAGCAGGGAGGCTGGGGACAGAGCAGGGGACACTCAGCAGCAGGGGTCCCAGGTGCCTTTGTGCAGCTCTGGCCAGGTCACCTGGCTCCTCAGCCCTCCCCGGGCGGTTCTTCACCTTCCCAGGGTGTTGCAAAACAGCCGTCGTTCTGTTCCGAGAGATGCCTGTGGTTCCTTCACGCCTCTCAGGCTTCTTTCCTTGAAACTCCAGCGCCAGAGTCAAGTGGTTATGTCAAAACGTGTTTGCATTTGAAACAAAAAAAGAGTTTCTCAGCCTTGTGACCCCAGAGGGAAGCTGGTGACTGCGTGCCCGGGGGCTTGGCTGCCTGGAGCGGCCCAGCCTGCTCGGGAGCACCTGCAGCTCCAGGGGTCCGTGTGCCTCCGGGGGTTTGGAGCCCCCCTGTCTGCATCACGGCGGAGCTCCGTGCCGGTGCACAGCGCTGGAAACTGCGAGGTGCTGCCCTTGCTCTGCAGAAGCTCCTAATTGAGAGGAGCAGACCAAGAAAAAAAGGAGCCAAAGGGGATTGCCAGTGCAGCTCCCAGCAGCCTGCAGACGCTCTCTGCTGACCCCAGATGTGTTTCCCAGCTGTGGCACAGGATCAGCCCCGCTGCCCCCCGTGTCCCTGCGCTGCCCTCCGAGCCCGGCACTGCCCGCAGGGAGCCCGCAGGATCCCCCCGCTGCAGGAGAGGGGACACCACCGCCGCCCCTGGTTATTTCCCTGCCGGTGGCTCGGTTATTTTTGTTAACGCTTATTAAGGAAGACTTGGGAGAGCTCTTTGTTAAGGGCTCGCACTCACTTCAATTAAAGGCTAAGAAAACTACCCAAGCGTATCACTGACTCATCGGAGAAATCCCGACCAGCACGTAGCCGCCTAAGCCCTGTTCTTGTTTTCACAGCTAAAGGACCGGGAGGGGACACGGGAACAAAACCTGCCGGGCTCGCAGCCGAGTCAGACGGGAGGGAAACGCACTTGGAACCCACTTCCCCCTCGGCGGTGCCCGGCCGGGCCCTCCCAGCCCCTCTCTTACCCCGGCACACCCCGGAGCCCGGGGCTGGGCTGGGGGCAGAGCAGCCCAGAGCCCCCGGGGGGAAGGACTCGCAGGAGCTCTGTTTGGAAAGGGCAAGTCCGTGCCAAACCTGACGAGCTTTCCTTTACCCAGAATTATAACTGGAAGTCTAAAAAGCCACACGGTGTTTGAAAACACATATTTACATTATATATGCCCCAAAGCAGAATAAACAAAGGTTAGATTTGTAAACTCTCCATCTTAATTAAAGCGGCGCTGCTCGGGACAAACCCACATAACAGGCGGCTCGGTGTGCCGTGTTATTTAATTTATACCTTGCAGCTGCCTTAGTCATGGAGCTGGGACAGCGATAGCATCAGCAGCCACCCCGCTGTGCAGCACACGGGGAGTTTCTGGGGCACTGGGAGCCCTGTGGCCCATTTAGCACCGTCCCGAGGCTGCGCTCCTCTGCCTTCCCAAACTCAAACCTTCCCTCCTGCTCCCTGGGCACTTCCCACGTTGTTGGAAGGGAGGGAATTCTGCTGGGTGTCTCCTGCCCCCAGTGCCGGGGATGGTGGTGGGAAGCCTGCCAGGGACAGGGACAGGGACAGGGACAGGGACAGGGACAGGGGCAGGGACAGGCCAGCACCGGAGCTGTCCCCCGGTGCCACAGCCCTGCTGTGCCCAGTGCCAGCACCAGGGATCCCCCAGCTCCTGCTGACACTCCCTGCTCCCCTCCTGCTGGGCCAGCGTGTGCTTGCATCACTTACAACAGAAACTGTGGTCAAATATTTCAGCTTGAGGGGAACCCCTTTCTGTTCACGCTCTGAGTGCCACAGCAGGCTTTGAATTTGGCAGCTCCGTGGGGCTGGAGAGCCCTCGAGTGCGTAAATAAGCTGTGCTGCTGGTGCTGGGAATGTGCTCCCCGCAGGCGATTTCCCTTCAGCTGCTTCCCAAGTTCTGTCTTCTCTGGTTTCTCTCTTTGCAGCCTCGATTCCCTCTCCAAATGAGCAGGGACACGAAGCAGAGACAGTGAATTGCGTCTGTGGGGAGCAGGTGTGGGAGCAGAGTGTGCCTGCTGGGAGGAGCTGTGGGATCATCCAGCATCCTCAGAAAAGCAGCCCAAGGTCTCCCCCTGCCCAGCACCTGCTGGATCAGCACCCCTGACCCACAGCAAAACCAGGGGGGAAGGTGCTGCAGGGACAGGTCACCCATTCACTAGGCAGAGGGAAATGGGAATGGGAACAGAAAGGGAAAAGGAATGGGGAAAGGGAAAGGGAGAAGGAGAGGGAGAGGGAGAGGGAGAGGGAGAGGAAAAGGAAAAGGAAAAGGAAAAGGAAAAGGAAAAGGAAAAGGAAAAGGAAAAGGAAAAGGAAAAGGAAAAGGAAAAGGAAAAGGAAAAGGAAAAGCTTTTGCCAGACGGCTGCCCACAGTCACAGGCTCCATCCTGCCCTCCAGGGTGGCAGCGATGCCCTGTCCTGCCCGTGCCGGCCCCGGGGCTCTGCGGGAGCGCTGCCGCTGCCGAGAGCGCCGGAGCCCTCTGGTAATTAGTGCAGCTGAAAGATCGCTTCACTTCTCAAAAGAGGGAAATGGGATGCAGGAAATTGCCAGCCGGCTCGGCTGAAGCACTGAGAGGCAGAGCAGCGGTCAGTGGGGAAGCAGCTCCGGGGGAAGGAGCGCTGGCACTGGCACTCAGCGGGGGTGGCCGAGCTCTGCTCCCTGCTCTGCCCTCCTGGGTTTAGCCCCAAACTCCGGGGTTGCTGCGGTGGTGTGTAAGGAGGAGGGAGGGAGGGAGGGAAGCTGGAGAAGCCAGGGGGATGCCCAGGGGGATGCCCAGGGGGATGCCCAGGGGGATGCGGTGGGGTTTTGGTGCCAGGGCCACACGCTGCTGTGGCAGCAGGGTCTGCACGGAGCCGGGTGTGACCCCCACCACCCTCTCACCATTTCGGGGCTCCCCGAGGGCCGGGCCGTGCCCGTGCTCCCGCCGGGCAGGAAAAGCCTGGCGGTTACTCCATGCTCTAAGCATTCCCTGGTGAAAGCATTCCCATGGCAAGCTGCCCTGCAATGGTCACTCCCTTCCCCGCAGCGCTGCCCAGCTCTCTCCTCCCTGCCGCACCTCCTGCACTCCCCGTGCCCCCTCGGCCGTGCTGCCATGGGAAAGAAACCCTCCCAGCCTTTTCCTCGTCCTCCCCAGTCCCTGCCACCCCAGCGAACCGTCCCTGTCTCCTCTCCAGGGGCAGCATCCCCGCTTTCCTCCAGCCCAGCCCGGCTCTCCCCGGCGGGGCACGGTGCTCTGCCCTCCCCGGCCCCGGGCCCCGCACACGCCGTGGCCGGGCAGGAGCCGCTCGGAGCTTCCGCCGGGCCAGGACAGCGAGCCCTGGGCTATGTTTAGCCCCGTGGCCGCACGCCGGGAAGTGCCCTTATCTCTTCCCACCTCCTTGTCCTCAGCCGTGCCTGGGCTAATCTCTGCTTGGCACCTGGAGCGCCGCGGCCGCCCCACGCCGCCGGCACCCGGCGGTTTTTTGTTGTTATTTTGGTCATCTCCGTCACAACTCTCTTTTTTTTTTTTTTTTTTATTTTCCTTCCCATAAAACGGCCGCTGTCCTGTGCGCCCCCGGGGCAGGAGAGCCGCCCCTCTGCTGCCACCCCGGCCCCGGGGATGCTGCTGGTGTGACCTGCAGGGTCACTGCCCGTGCTCATCTCTGCCCCTGCCCGCTCTGGGGACCCCCCGGGACAGCCACACACGGGGGGCACAGGGCTGGGCAGCCGTGGAGCATTGCCCACACTTAATATCCAACCTGGAATTGTGGCGTGGTTGGGGCTGGAAGATTGAAGATTATCCCATTCCACCCCCCTGCCATGGGCAGGGACACTTTCCACTGGGCCAGGTTGCTCCAAGCCCTGCCCTTGGACACTTCCAGGGCTGGATGGGGCAGCCACAGCTCCTGTGTGTCCTTATGATCTACAGGGTGTGCACAGACACAGGATCACAGCTTCTTCTGTCTCACTGGGCCATTTCAGAGCCCTCCTGGCAGGCGCTCTCCCACCCCTGCTCCCCCCCTGCCCCTCAGCACTCTGCCTGTGAACCTGCTGAACTCTGCTGCTCTCCAGGAAAACTCCTTCCCAGTTCCATTTACAAACTTCCCCAGCCAGCGCCTGCACCAATTCCTTAGCAGAGCAGTGCTCTGGTTAATCACCAGTGACCATTTTTAGTAATAACTCCTGCGGGGCCGAGGCCTGCAGGGAAACATCCGCCCCTGCCCTGCTCCCCTTGCACCATCTGCCCCGGCCCCTCCCGGGCACGGGGTGTGCAGCAGCAGGCACAGGAGGTCAGTGCATTTAGGGGAAAAACACGAGCGCTGAATTAGAGCGGCCGAGGCAGCGAGGAAATCCTGCTGCTAATCCCTGATCTTTCACTGGCACTCGGCACAGCCCGGCCCAGCCGGCTGCTCCCCTCCTCCCCAGCCACAGCTGGAGAGCACGGATAATGCTGCATTACCTTCCCTGCAGGGCTGCTGCGATTAACAGCAGCAGAGAGCTCCAAAATCCTTCAGGGATGGGGATGGCAGGGATTAATGCTCGGCGAGATGGTCCCCCAGGACCGTTTGCCAAAGCCGTGCCCCATTTTCTTTATTCTTTGCTATTTACTTTTATTTTTTTATTTATTTTTTTTTTTTCCTGGGACCTGGGTGGTGTTTAATCTCATTTGGCAGTTATGGATTGTCTCCAAAATAATCAATGTTTGTGCATTCATCTGCATCGCTCAGCTGATCCCACAGGGACGAGCATCCAGCACTGGCAGGAGCCTCGGGCAGAGCATCCCTGCTCCCACTGGCCAAGGAACCAACTTTGCCCCGTGTTTCCAAGGGGGAAACAAAACCCTTGGTGGTAGCAGGCAGCTCTGCCTCAAATGAATTTCGGTGCCGCTGGGAAAATATCCTGTGCCATCCTGCAAGTCAGGCAGAAAATGCTGCTCCCCACGCCCTCCCTCCTGCCTGCACCCTGTGTAAAGACACACACGTGTGAGGACGGAGAATCAATGGATCCAGAGTCTGCACAGCGGAATTTTCTCCCCCCCATGTTTCGTCTTGTATCAAAAATCACTACGAAAATACAGCCCTGCCCTTTGTCAGAAGGAAAACACCCGGAGTTCAGCAAACTGCCAAGTTTATTGTGTTTAAATTTCCGCTGGCAGCTGCTCCCCGCAGCATCCCAGCCAGTCAAGCACCCCGTGGGATGCAGCCAGCCCCAGAGCCCCGGATCCACGCTGGCAAATCTCCCCGGGTCGGCATCCGCGTGCTCGGAGCTCGTCAGGATCCGTCACGTCATCGGCAGCGCAGAGGGCAGCCAAGGCATGCGAGAAACGGGCATTTCTTAAAAAAATACAGCACCCGGAGCGTGAATCGCGGCTGAGTCACTGAAACACGAAACTCACTAACGGGATGAATTAGAGCCATTAGAATATAGAGGTAATTACTCATGTGAACAATGCCCTGCTCGACTCTTTAATGATTACACAAATTAGTGCATAAAATTATGTTAATGGCTCTGCAAGCGGCACATGCACCCCGGCCGCCCGGCGGGAGGGGACGCGGAGGTGAGCCAGGTGCCCCTCAGCACCCAGGAGCGAGGTGAGGGAGCGCCAGCAGAGGCTGCAGCTCATCCTGCGGCTCTGCCGGGCTCGGTGCCTGTCCTGCCCCGCAGTTCTGCCAGGCTCCGTGCCCGTCCTGGCTCTGCCAGGTTCTGTGACCATCCCACGGTGCTGCTGGGCTCCGTGCCTGCCCTGCGGCTCTGCCGGGCTCCAGGGCCATCCCGCAGCTCTGCCAGGCTCTGTGCCCATCCCATCCCATCCCGCAGCTCTGCCAGGCTCTGTGCCCATCCCATCCCATCCCACCCCATCCCACCCCGGGGCTCTGCCCTGCTCCCTGCCCGTCCTGCCCTGCAGCTCTCTCGGGCTCCGTGCCCATCCCGGGGCTCTGCCGGGCTCCGTGCCCGTTCTGCCCCGTGACTCTGCCAGGCTCTGTGCCCATCCCATCCCATCCCAAAGCCCTGCAGGCACCACGCAGTGCGGGTGGGTACATCTCTGGCTCACCTTCGGGCGTGGGGGACAGGGATTTTAGGGAACGTTTATTTATTACACAGGGAACTGCCTGGAATCTTCATTTTTTTCCAATAACTCAGCTTTCTGTTTGAAACCGCTCCAAGTGCAATTCCAGATAAGCTGCTCTTCCCGTGCAGGTGCAGCCAGGATCATTCTGCACTCGGCATGGGGGACTCTCACCAAAGCCGGGGCCGTTTTAAGCCAATCTGGAAATGACTCTAATTTTGCTGCACAGCTAAAAAACTCTGCTGTTACCAGGAGCAAGAAACCTCGCGGCACAACCAACGCACGCAGATCAATGAAAGAATCCCCTGCTCTAAAGCAGAAGTTTCTGTTAGAAAAAAAAAAACAAACAAAACCCCAACCAACCAACAGAGAAAACCTCAAAGCGTGGTTCCTAGGAGAAACCACAAGTTTTCTAACCGTTTCTATTTCGGAGCCAGCGTTGGGTTTATTAAGCACGGGGCTCTCAGGACGATGCGCAGCTAAGGAGGAGAGGTTCCCTCCCTCTCCAGGGCGCTTCCCCAGGCGCTCTGACAAAGAAGGCAGTATCGGGCCGGGCTGCCGGGCAGCTGCGCGGCCCAGGGCGGCACAGAGGGGCCACCCAGCCCCGGGGCGCACAATCGCCCTCAGTTGTCCCAACAAAGCGGCACTATCGGCAGCGCAGGAGCATCGGAACAGGCGGATTCCCTGCGGGAACGGCGCGGCTCACCCAGCGCTGCCGGGGAGAAGCGCCGGGGAGGGAAGGCTGCCTGCTCGCTGTGCAGCAGGAACCCGCCTGCCCCTGGGTGGGAGAATGATTTATTTAGGAGAGGGGGGGTCACGTTTGGATGTCCCCTCCACTTTAACGAAGGCAATTCCATTTCCATAGCCCTTTCCACCTTCCTCGGTGAGAATGGACTTTCCAAAGTCCATAAAAGTCGTTTAGTTTCAGGAAGAACATCGGTGAAAGAAGACACCTGGTGCCTTGGCTGGCATCTGTTGAAATCTGAGCAAATACCTTCCCGGAAGAGGTGCTGGTGGAACAGGCACCGTGGGCTGCCTGCCTGCGGCCAGCCCGTCCCCACTACTGCACGAGGATATTAAATCAGTGCCAGCTCTGCCCACCAGCCCCAGCCCGGCGAGTGGATGGCTCCCAGGAAGCAGATTCCCCACGGGGAAAGTCAAACAGGCACTTACCCAGATCCACTTTCCCCCTTGGAGAAGCTGAAGGGCAAAGGAGGTGGCACCGGGCTCCCCGGGCTGTGCCAGGCACCAGTGTTGCTCCCAAACCTCACCAACTCCTCACCATCTCTGTCACAATGTTAATGAACTCATAACGTGGTATAATTAAAAACTGAGTGTGTCAGGAGGCACAGCCTCCTCCAGTTACCTTCTCCTAATGCTGTCAAACCTGGTTCACAGCACATTTCTGAGATATTAATTTAATTCCTCTATTTGATGTCAATCAGAGAACATGATGTTCCCCCCTGAGGACGGTGGAACATGCTGGATCAGAATCTGAAATTAAAACACAGGGCACCTGGGGAAAGCCTTGCTTCACCCTGTGGTTTCCCTGCTCCAGCATTGCCTGCCTGGCTGTTCACAGCACGGTGATGGAAATGATTTTACAGGAAGAAAGGGAATGCAGCAGAGCCTGACACTGGGAACAGGTTTATTGCAGGATCCCAAAGTGCTTCACAAACACCACAGCTGGGGCATGGAGAACAAAGTGAGGGGGTGATGCTGGGGCAGGGACAGACCAGCAGCTCCTGCTGGAGTCACCTGAGCTCTCCCCTTGGAGGGGGAAAGCCAAAAGGACAGAGAACCCAGGAGGGCTCTGTTCCCTTCTGGCAGAGGTGTGGCCCCACCGGCCCTGTGAGACTCCATGTGAGAAGCTTTCCAGGAAGGTGACACTCCACAAATCCCAAAGTAGAGAACACTCTGTTCTCACCTCCTCTTCCTGGGAGTCAGTGCCCTCCTGAGCATCCACAGGGCGATCCAAACCACTGAGATAATCTCAGGGGCAAACAATCCTCACGTAGTTCCTGCTCCAGTAGTTGATCCACACTCAGGTGAGACTTGGAGCACGTCCTGCACCCACTGGCTCCCAGGTGCCAGAAGCAGGCTTGACAAATTACAGCCTTCCTGCACCTCCAGCACACTCCTTGTACAGGGAATTCTGAGTTACAGCCTTCCTGCACCTCCAGCACACTCCTTGCACAGGGAATTCTGAGTTACAGCCTTCCTGCACCTCCAGCACACTCCTTGCACAGGGAATTCCCAGTTACAGCCTTCCTGCACCTCCAGCACACTCCTTGCACAGGGAATTCCATGTTCTAGTCAGCTGAGTTGCCCCTGAAGTTGGTGCTCCACACATCCATGAGCTCCTGCTGCCCCTGCTCAGAGCCAGCAGCTGTGCCTGGGCTCCCTGGCTCAGAACTCACACCTGTACTTCAACGTGGACAAAGTGATCCCTCCGTGTGCCAGGGTCCTTCACTCCCCCTCCCCGTGGGTGCTTTGGGCAGGGATCCTCTCCCCACTCCACTCCTGGCACCCCAAACTCTTCAGGCTTTGCTGTGTCAAGCACCCTGAGCACACCTGTACCCTTTAAAATCACTTTCACCTTCCTTCACCCCCGGTGGTGGGGCACATCAATGCCCAGTGGAGTTTGGGGTTCTTGGGCCAGACTTCACCTTTGCTGCCCCAGCTCACACCCGTGTGCCATGGAGCCCTCACTGCAGTTTCCCAGATGGTGACAAACCCCTCTGGCAACAGCCACCCCCGTTCCCCAGGGCCCCTGCCTCCCTCAGGCACAGCCCCCGGCCAGCGGGAAGCTGCTGTGTGCAGCCTGGCCAGGGGTGCCACAGGGGTGGGTGCATTTCCCTGCGCCCTCAGCTCAGGGATCACACAAGATCCCAACCCCTGCTCCCTGCCCCATCAGTAACAGTGCTACAGACCAGTTCTGCCCCCACTGATCCCCAGGACAAACCCCTAAACCTCCCCTTTTCCCCCTCTGATCTCCCCACTCAATCACCGCTCCCTCCTTTGAGCAGCAAGAATCCATTCTCCCCCCCATGCAGCAAATTCCACCCATTTCCCAGGGAACTGATCCTTTATTGAGGAGCAGCTCCAAGCTGGAGGCTTCCTGTGGAACACTCGGGCTCTGTTCCACACAAAAGCCTTTTGTGCTGGTCCCAACGCGAGGGCGGCGGGCGAGGACCGGACTCTGCGACCAACCACGACACCGGGCGTGTTTTTGTAAAAATTTTATTTGTCAAAGAAAAAAAAGCAATGGCCAATTGAAACCTACGTCATCTTTAACTCCAATTTTGGTCTTTAAATTTAGAGAAATCACTTTTTTTTTTTATTTTTTTTAAACAAACCCCCCTTTTTCCCCTTAAAGGTTTACCATCTACTCGTGCTGAATCCTTCCAAGGAGATTGCTCCAGCGTACCTCTCCAGGTCCTCGCTTTGCTCCTTTTACCAAAAAAATGCAAAACTCCATCGTGCATCTTAAGGGCTCCAATCGTCAAAAATAGGAAAAAAAATATCTTTGGAATAGCCAATTGAGTTGAATAAAAAAACTCCACACGAATGCGGTTTGGTTGGGGCAGGAATCCACTCCTATGTTCCTGGTAATTTGATCCCGCTCCATGAATCCTTGTAATTCAGCCTCCCTATCCTATCCACATTATGATTTGAATCCAATGATCCAGCTCCAAGGATTGGGATCCAGTGAGCCCTCTCCAATCCAAACCTTTATAACCAGCAAAACCAAAAAAGAGGAGGCAAAAAGTTAGATACTGTAATGAAAAAATAGGATTCTGGGGAATGATCAGTTATGTTTGCCATCAATTAATTCAGATGTACAGTAATAACTATCAATTCCCCAAAACAAACTTTCCAATGGTGATGCTCAGATAATTTCTTTAGAAATGTTAATTACTATGTGGAGGAAACATCGTAAATATTTACAATATGTCAACTGGAAATGCCAACATACTCAGCGCATTGGTGGGTACGAGGTTTTGTGGTTGTAAAAAATGGTTTTACTCAACTGGAAAAGCTTTAACTGCTCGGTCTATCCACCTACTATGGAATGGCTGGACTACAGCTGCACTCCCAGCTGGAGGGAACGTTAACAATCGGTGTTTTCACACGGATTGTGAGTCAATCGTGAATTAGTCTGAGGGGGCAGGGCTGAGACTTAAAATTATTCCCCACTAGGTTTGCTATTTTTATTTTGCTTTCATTCTGGTACTTATAAAAATGCAACAGCCACGCTGTATCAGTCACACAGAGGACATGCAGATTTTAGCAGTATTGATATTATACTCTGATTGCAAGTTCTACTACAAGTGTACGGAAACTACGGACATGGACACTTGTAACCAAACGCTGCGGGACAAATAAACCAGATACTCCCCCCCGGCCCCGGGGATTCCTTTAAAAACCAGAATGGAATAGAGAGTTACAAAAGCAGGGACCTGGCCACAATTGCCCCCCCAGAGAAGGAAGCTTTAAAAGAGAAGAGCAATCGCAGCCTGCGGTCACGAGAACATGCCTGAAGCGACACGTGGGGACACGTAGGTGCTGGGCCTCAATTCCCCTGTCTCTCAGTATAAGGTCAATACTGCCAAGTTCATCTGTGACAATAGCACTTGGAGTCATACCATTGCCTCCATTATTGATCTGATCCTCCTCAATCCTCCTTTTGACAATCCTAAAATGATTGACATGTGCTCCACAATCCTTTAATCCAAAGCATTCTTAATCCATCTCTTCAGATATGTCTACAGAAAGACACACGAAAAGGCAAGATAAAACGTAAGATCCCCCAGAAGAGACAAGTTAGCCACAAACACCCCAACATCCCCAGCTCGTCTCGACCACAGCGGAACACTGAGACATTTACACAGCAATACCACGGCTCCAAGAATGTTGGTATTGAACTCCAACTAAACCGGAACAATCCTGACTGACAGCAAGTAAAATACAATTTACCAAAGACAGGAGGGGAATGTCGGTGTCCAGGAGCAAATACTCACTAGGGATTTTACACAAGAATGCAATTCAACACTTCAGCCAATTCGAGTAAAACAGTTGGAATTTTTAAAAAAAAAAAAAAAAATAATAAACGAAAGACTGTACTAAGTAAAGGAAAACTGTGTACAACACGGGGTTCTACAAAAAGATCAGAGCTAGAGTGATGTTTATGTACGAGATCGGGATCTGCTGTGGCGGGGAGAGTAGCGTGGAGATCCTCTGCTTCTTCTTGGGGAATAACTGCGGCTCCTGCTGTTGCTTCGACTACGGCTCCTGCTACGACTACGGCTGCGGGACCGAGATCTTCCATAGCTCGGGCTTCTTGGGCCATCAACTTTAACACGGATGTAGGCAGTTTCTCCCTATTGGACAGACAGAACTTTCCATTGAAACGTCGAGGCTCCAGGGCCACGTTTCAGGCATGCTGACAGACTGCAGACAGCGCTGCTACGGCCGGGACAGACAGCACAGCTGACACGTCTGTGTCCGGCCTGAGCACGCGCTTATCCAGCCTCTTCATAACCACACAGTGAACACCACGCCGTCCTTACCTCGGCATCCTACTGTTAAATCCCCTTGTATCCAATTCTGGCCAAAGAAATTAAGCGTGGTACCTACCTCGTGGGATCTAAATTTAGTGTTATCCAGCTTTCGCACAGCGTAGGTCATGTCTTCCTTCCGCACAAACTCCACGACACCAGTGCCATCTCGGAAAACATCAGCATAACATACATCACCTGCCTCGCGCATGTGATCCTTTAAATCCTGCCAGCTCCCACTTGGAGGCAGCCCTACGGAAAAAGCAAAACGTGACTTTAAGACCGGATTAGAGCTTCGCCTCCCGCATTACAGCACAGGGGGCACACCGCTCCTCCCCTCCCAAAGCACACGGGGCGATGCTTTTTAAGCAGCAGCTCGCGGCAGGACCCCGGGGGAGCACTTAGGCTGAGAGAGAAGAGCAATGACTCACCCGAGACGATCACTCTGTACTCCGAGCGCCGGGACGGGGGGCCGTACCTGCCCCGGGGGGCTCCTCCCCCTCCGCCGCCGCCGCCGCCTCTGCCGGTGCCGCGGCCGCTCCGAGGGAACTCCACGCGGAGGCGATACCCATCGTAGTCGTAGCCGTCCCGCCCGTAGACGGCGTCCTCCGCGTCCCTGCGGGCGGCACGGGGCGGGCGGTGAGCGCGGCCGCCGCACCCCCCCCGCCTTTGTTCCCGCTCCCCGCCCGCCTCTCCCCGCCGGGCCCCGTTAGGGCGGCCCGGGGCACCGGGCGATGCTCCCGGGCGGGCAGCGGCGGCTCCGCCGGGGCTGGGGGGGGGGCCCAGGGCAGCGCTAGAGGGAGTCTCACCTAGGGTCCTCAAACTCGACGAAGGCGAAGGGCGGGCCCCCGCGGCGGTTCTTCAAGTCGATGTCGCGGATGGCGCCGTACTTGTAGAACACGTCCTCGATGTCCTTGGTGCGGATGTCGGGGGGCAGGTTCCCCACGTAGATGCGGCAGTCGTTGTTGCCGGCCGGGCCGCGGATGACGCCGCCGCCGGACATGGCGAGGTCGGCAATGTTTGCGGCGGCGCGGGGCGGTGCGGGCGGCGCGGGGCGGCGGTGGCGGGGCCGGGCCGGGCTCTCGGAGCGCTCGTCACCTCCCCCGACCGCCGCTTCAAAATGGCGCCCGCGGCTCCGCTCGCGCTGCCTCTGCGCGCACCGATCTCACCCCGGGACGCAGCACCGGCCGCAGCACCGCCCGCGCTCACGGAGGAGCAGCAGCGCACGCGTCTGCCGCCGCGCCCTCACTCTTCCGCCCCGCGCATGCGCAGTTCTGCCGCAAAGTAGTCCCCGGGTTCTTGCCGCGTCGGAGAAGCCGAGTCCGTGCGGGTGGCGCAGCTGTAGGGCGTGAGGCTGCGGCAGCTCCGTTGTACCGTGAGGAGCCTCCGTTCCCCGCGGCAGGTGAAACACGCGCCTCCCGGCGGCGGCTTAAACAGCGGAGCCTGCGTGACGTCACGTCCGGTGCGGCGCCCCGCGCCTTTAGGCCCGGCCGGGGAGGGCGCGGCCCACAATGCACCGCGCGGGACGGCGGGCGCGCTTGGCGCCAAGCGCGGGGCGCCTCCCACAATGCACCGCGGGCGGGCGGGCGGGGATGGCGGCGGTGTCCGCTGTGTCCCCCGTGTGTCCCCGCTATGTCCCCCGTGTGTCCCCTCCGTGTGTCCCCTCCGTGTCCCCCGCGTGGCCCCGCCGTGAGCCGAAGGGACGAAGCGCCGCGTTCAGCGCTCTGTCCCGGTGTGCCGTGCCTCGGGGCGCTGGAGAAAAACGCTCTGCCCGCTCCCGGGGAACGGGACCCAAAATGGCCGCCCCGGGGGCGAGGCGGGCACCGAGCTCCCGCATCTCCTTCAGCAACTGAAGTTCGGCTTTAAATCTCTCGGGTTTGGTGTTTTCCATTGCTGAACCCACAGGATGGTTCCTGGGGGCTCTTGCATCCAGCACTGGCATCTGAGCATGATGAGCTTGGGCAAAACCAAGTATGGACTTGGTGTCTAAGTTAATAAAAGTGAAGGAACAAAAAGCATTAAAAAATGAGGCAAAGTCGCATCCCAAGTGGATCCATTTGAGAACACTGCTGAGGGCTGCATGCTCCTGCAGAAGAATGTTTCATATAGTGCACTTAAGAAGGTTTAATGTAGGGTCACATGAAAAACAGACTCAAAAGAAGGCAAAAAAAGGTTATCCTGGGAAAGAACGACAATATCCAAATATGTTCTGTTTATAAAACTGTAATTTGAATAAAGACACTTCAAAATACAGGTGGAGTACTCTGCATTGTCACAAAGCCCTCACAGATGTGTTAAAGCATCTTTAGAGTGAGAAACCAGCGTGCCCCTGTCCACGAGATTATACAAAAATGCAGATGAGATCGTGCTAAAATTATTGAAATAAATGGTGATGTGCAATCTAGGTGTCTCATTGATTGATCCCTGGGTGTTGTTGGTATCAGCACAAGAGAACGTGTGGTGCTGGAGAGGTTCAGTCACTGAAACCACCACGAGGGGTTCAAACAGTGTTGGAGTGCAGAGAAAACCCTTTTAGGCTCATGAGTTAATGAGGGGATTGTGACAAATGCCTCCTGCCTCTTCCTTGGAGCCCATCGTGCTGCCCTCGTTTTTCACATTGAAGAAAAATGCACATTCTCTGGAAAAACAGCCATCCAGTGGCTGACAGGGAAGAATTTCCAGTGTAAATGTCACAAATGCTGCTCGTTCTTCTGTCCCTGAGGTGCCCCTGCTGCAGGGGTTTTAACCAGGAGTGTCCCTGGTGGGTCACCAAGGGATTAAATGACAGCAGAGAGCTGGGGTGAGAGAGCCCCTGGTCACCAGGGGCAAACAGTAAATCCCCAGCTGCCTGGGGGTGCTCTGCACCTGTGACAGGATTTTGGGGTTGCACAGTTCTCTTCGTGGGGGAAGCAAGGTGCTGAGCAGTGACCACGGCCCCTGCAGCTCCAGCGTGGATCTGTGTCACTTCAGTGGGTGGGAAATACTGGGGGTTTAAGGTTCTTTAACAAGCTGCTCACAATTTCACAAGCTGTTCAGTTATTTGGCACCTCAGCAGAAACACTTTGTGGAGCTCCCATCGTGGTCTGGGGGACAGGGTGGTGATGGGTCAAGGATTGGACCCAGTGATCTTGGAGGTCTTTTCCAGCCTATGATTCAGGGATTCTGTCATCCCTGGCAGTGTCCAAGGCTTGGATGGTGCTTGGAGCAACCTGGGAGAGTGGAAAATCCTCCTGCCCATGGCAGGGGGTGGAACTGGGTGAGCTTTAAGGCCCCTCCCAACCCAAACCTTTCTGTGATATTAAAAAACCCCAACAAGTCCCCTCACCACAAAAAAACCAAAAAAACAAAAACAAAAAAACCCCCAAAAAAACCCCAAAAAACCAAAACAAACCAAACCAAACCAAACCAAACCAAAACAAACAAACAAACCACAAAAAACCACAAACAAACAAACAAAAAACCCCAAAAAAAACCCCCCAAAAAACCAAAACAACACCAACCCCAAAACAACAACAACAAACAAACAAACCCCACAAAGTTCCTGATTATGCTTCTCCCAGGTGTCGGGAAAGTCCATCCTTTGCCAAGAAATGAGTCTCTATTTTCAAGAACTTATTAAAGCCACTAAAGTTGTTCTTAAAGGCATCATAAACCAATGGTTAAGTCTGCCTCCTTGGTGAAAACCTTGTTGCATAATTCCTTTTGTGTCTTAATAGCCCTCATAACTGCTTTAAATGATTCTCTTAATTACCTTAATGAAGTGTCTCTTTATAGAAGTATTAGGTGTTTTCTTCCTCATTGCCTTCCTTAGGTCTCTGTTATCAGTGGAGTGTTTAGTTGAATATGCTGCACAATACTTATTTCTCAGAGAATTTTTGTCTTTTGAGCAAAACACACATGTGGGGAATTAATAAGTTATGTAGAAATAAATTACTAGGAAGGCAAAGGCAAACAATCTTGCTAAAAAAAAAAAAAAAGAAGCCAACTACTGTAAAATGACAAGTTGTTGTTCTCAAAGTGGGAGCAATGGAAACCAGGGCTTTCCAAGGGAGAATAATGCCAATATTACCCATATAACATCATAGCTTATTGTTATTCCTGGTGAAACTTGGGAAGCAGGAGGTTTCCCAAGCAGAGCTGCAGGGCTGGGGCTGTGGCCCCACGGCCTGTCATCACCCAGCTCTGTCACACAGAACCTGTTTGTCCTAATCCTTGCTACAGAGCAATCCAGCTGGCATTAGTCCTGACTAATCTTACTGGCTTGCAAAATAACAGTTCATCAAAGCTCAGATTGTTTGGGAGAAAAGGGTCGTTTTTCTAACAGGCATTCTGAAGTTGTAATGTGATGGTTTTTTTGAGAACTGAGCAATGAATTGTCCAAACTTGCCATTTCCCTCCTGTAACAGTCCTTTGGAATCTGGAATACTTGGCATTTCACCAGTAACTTGAAACCACACAGGTTGTATCTTTGGAGGTGAAATACAATGATATTTTGGGGGTATATGTGTGGGTGTGTGTCCATTTTAAATAGTGCTTCAAAGTTAACAAACTCACTATTTTGCTCGGAGGAAAAAGATGCAAAAATACAAAATCTGACTTTTTCAATGAAAATCTGAGCTTAAGATAAGACAAGCAAAGTGTTTGTAAGCTCGAAAATAATTCCCATAGCAGTGGCTGGTGACAGAGCTCGTTTTGTTTATGCAGATTTATCTGCAAGCAAAGAGATTTCCTCTGCACATGCTGGGGCATGCCTGGATGCAAACGGAAAGCACAGCACACTGCCAGTGGGAATTTTTCCTGGAAGCCAGCCCAAAAGGACACACACGGGTGGAGACTTAAAGGAGAAAAGCCAGACAAGCAGAGGTAACACCACCAGAATTCAAATCACCCCAGGTGGATTGGGAATGCTCATTTCTTTAAATTTCCAAAGCCCTGCTGGTTTTCCTTTGTGAGAACAGCCACACCATAGAGCTGGCCCCCCGATGTGCTCAGATCCAAGGTCCCTGGAGCAGAGTGATGGGACACAGGGAAGCAGGATCAGTTAAATTGTGAGTGGTTATTTGGCGGGCTGGTAGCAATAAAAGGTTAATTTTAAAAAATTAAAAATAATAAAAATCACGGGTTTGCTGTGACTTCTGCTGTCTTGTTTTCACGTTACTTGGATTTGAAGCTGTTCCCATATGCCAGCACACCATGGCAGGGGCTGGGAGGGAAAGGGGCAGCAGTTAGCATGGACCAGAAAGTTTCAGTGATCTCCCCCAATCCATATTCATGGATTTATTTCCCCGGGAAGACATTTCTGTTCACCCAGAGCTCTGCCATTGCTCCCTGCCTCCCGCTGTCACCGAGGATCGTGGCAGCTGCTTGCATTGCTCTTCCCTCTCCCTGCCTGGTGGGATGCTCCAAGGCCTGACGTGGAGAGGGAGGAAAATGAATGCAAACTGTCAATGTAAATAAACCTGCTAGCATTTATTCCTGCTAGGGAATAAATAAGTGAAAGGAGCGAATCCATTTGGGTCGCTCGTTCCAGAGGAAACCTCGCGGTTTGGCAGGGACCTGGGCAGCCAGGGTTTTCCTGCAGCTGCTCCTTTTCCTTTTGCTGTTTATTTATTTTTTTTTTCCCCTGTGCATTTTGCTGGAGTTGCCTCCTTTCCCCTCGATGCATTCCCACACTCCAGGCGTGTGGCACACAGCTGGCTGAGCCCCCCACACTGCGATCCAGTGAGGAGCCTGCTGCCGTAGTGCTCCCCTGGCACTTCCCTTCCCACCACGTGTGCTCCAGCTCGGAGTGAGCAGTGCCTTCCTGATACAGGGAACTGAAACGGTGTTTGTCCTTTAGAGGTATTGACAGCTGCTTAGAGGTATTGACAGCTGCATCTGTCCCCATCCCTGCCAGGACACCGCAGGGCTGTGGCACAGCCACGGGCAGCAGGAGCTCTGCACTTACACATCCCGGGGATGTCTCTGTGGGGGCCGTGCCACCGAGCCAAGCCTTGGGAGCGTGGGTAGAGCTGGATCTCTTTGTTCTCCAAAAATAACCCAAATTTGCCAGGCCTGAGTGGATTTTAAAGGGAGGTTTTCCATTAGCTTTCCGTGGAGAGCCGCTGGCAGCGCTGCCGACGTTCCTGCTCCCTCCCCGACTCGGGGCTTTCAGCACCATGTGGCCCCTGTGGCATCAGGGTGGGTTTGCTGATTTTACTTCACACAAGGAACTACAACGAGAGAGAAATGCATGAAGATTGGTTTCAAGCAGAATATTTTTAAATACAAATAAAGTTTTCGGAGCTGTTCCGTGGGCACTGTGGCTTTGTGTAAACACTGGAAGAGGCGAGGGACTGCGATAACCATGTGAAACAAAAACTCACAGAGACCAGGGTGGGAGGGACACTGAGCCATATATTTTTCCTGTCGGAGCTCAATGAAGGGCAAATAAACGAGGAAAAATAAACTCAACGTTTACAAAAGGGCCAGCATGGGAGCAGCTGCCAAGGTCCGGGGCAGTTTGCTGATCCCAGTGCCCAGGTACTGCTGAAAGGATTCTTCTCCCACTGGAAATCCTGTTCCACAGCATTTTATTATCCAGACATTCCTAATCTAGGAAACCTCGTGGTTCATATCCCATTAATTCTTAAGGAGAAGGATGCAAAGTGCTTTTAAACGAGCGGGTTAAAAGATGTGTCAGAAATTAGGAGTGGAGCCCCAGCAGCGGCTGTTCCAGGCTCAGCTCTGCAGTGTAAAGAAAAAACAAGACAATTTGATTTATGTATAATACTGGACTTGCTGTACCACAGTATCCCAGCTAAAACATGAAATATAACCTATTTTCTTCCTTTTCCTAATAGGCCTTTTAGGTGCAGTTTCTTGAGGGCAGTAAATAGGAATATCAGGTCTTTGTCAGCTGTGTCATTTAGAGCATGAATGATGGATACTAATTTGATCATTTCCCAAGAAGCATATTAATATTTTTATCCTCTGAGATAAAAAGAGAAAGCAAGGATCCAAGGAGCAGAAGCTGCCTGGGATGAGGAGCGTGGGACAGCTGGGCTGGCAAGGGCAGGGAGCTGCAGCACCAGTCAAAGCTGCACTTCCTCCATGGGAACCAGCTAACCATAAATCCAAGGCTTTGGACAATGTCCTGGCATACCAAGGACTTTACTGTTTCTTCATTTGTCTTCCTGTTCCAGAGGGTTTCACCACACACACACACACACAAACACGTGTGGCATCCCCGTGAGGCTTTTTTGCTGTTAGCAGCAAACAATACCTGTGCTGCCGAGCTGAGGGCGAGCACAAAGCAGCGCCTCCCCTTCTGTTTGCTCTGAGAGCATCAATGCTGGCAGCCAGCAGTTTTTCTCCTCTAGGGCCCATTTTTGTTTACTATTCCCCTTTTCATTCCTCCTTTTCCTCCCAAACTGATTGCATGCCTGCTTGGAGTTAAATACGAGCTGAGCACTGTGATGGACTGGGGCTGAAGTGCCCCTGGGCACTGGTGGGACTGGAACGAGCTGGAAATGCATCTCCAGACCCCTGCATTGGTGGCTACACTGAGGGCACAGCTTTGGGGGTCGCTGGTGTCCACTGGCTTCTGAGTGCTCCACAGCAAAGCCAGGTGTGTGTGCTGGTGGCTGATCACAGGCTGGCCTGGATCCCAACACAGAGGCTCACCTGGATCCTGGCACAGAGGCTCACCTGGATCTTGGCACAAAGGCTCACCTGGATCCTGGCACAGAGGCTCACCTGGATCCCAGCACAGAGGCTCACCTGGATCCTGGCACAGAGGTTCACCTGGATCCCAGCACGGAGGCTCACCTGGATCCTGGCACAGAGGCTCACCTGGATCTTGGCACAAAGGCTCACCTGGATCCTGGCACAGAGGCTCACCTGGATCCCAGCACAGAGGCTCACCTGGATCCCAGCACAGAGGCTCACCTGGATCCTGGCACAGAGGCTCACCTGGATCTTGGCACAAAGGCTCACCTGGATCCTGGCACAGAGGCTCACCTGGATCCTGGCACAGAGGCTCACCTGGATCCTGGCACAGAGGCTCACCTGGATCCCAGCACAGAGGCTCACCTGGATCTTGGCACAAAGGCTCACCTGGATCCTGACACAGAGGCTCACCTGGATCCTGGCACGGAGGCTCACCTGGATCCTGGCACAGAGGCTCACCTGGATCCCAGCACAGAGGCTCACCTGGATCCCAACACAGAGGCTCACCTGGATCCTGGCACGGAGGCTCACCTGGATCCCAACACAGAGGCAGAGCCATCCCAGGGCACCCAGGGCTGTTCCCAAGGCCACGTGCCTGTGCAGAGCTGTGCTCTCCTCCCACGGATATTTCCGGGCCGTGGGACCTTAGCAGTTGTAACATTCCCGTAAGAAAAGCACCACCTTTGCAAACGTTGGCAATGTTTGGCTGGAAGCCTCTGCTCTTTGCTGCCCATGAAGTGCATTCCTGCCACCTCTCCCTGTGTATCCACGATAACCATCTCCTCAGAGCAGGGATGGGGCTGGACCCTGCCCAGTAACTCCCACCCTTGTGGGAATTGTCAAGCAGGGGATGGGGTGCACTTGCAGCTCCAGACAGGAGTTTTCCTGGCTCGTTCTGGAGATGCCAGATGGAGGTGGATATGGGCAGTGCTCCCCTCTCTCCCTGCTCCTGCCCCTGTGCCCTTGCTGAGCCTTTGGGCTGTGCTGGCTCGGAGCAGTGCCCTGCACAAGGACAGCCCTTCCCTCTGCGTTTCCAAGGCCGATTAAGCAGGAGGCAGAGTAGCCTTAAGCATTCCTCTAATTAAAACAAAATCCCTCATGGCCTCTCATGTACAGAGAGATATTACAGACTTAAGGATTGTATAAAATGTGTATTTATTGATCAGATCAACTGTTGCAGCTCCTTCTGTAGAGTTCAGTGAGAGCATCAACATTGACCAGGCTGGCGAGGAGGGCAGGAGGGGTCTGGCCCGAGCTTGCAGTGCTGCCAGCCCAGGGCCAGCTGGTGTGTACTTGCCTGCTATAGATACATTTATGCACGTTTCTATACATTTATATACCTTGAATACACAGCTCCAACACCCATCCCTGCTTTCCCAGGCTGTTCCTAGATATGGTTTGTGGAGTTGTACCACAGGGGCTTGTTTCTGGCTGCTTTGCTCCTGAGCCCACTCAAATGGCTGTTTTTTTGATTGCAGGAAGGCAAAAGCATTTCTGGTAAAGCCTCAGAGTGCTTGAAGGACAGGACATACTTTCCAGGGAGAAGCAACCACTTGAAAGCTTTTGCAGGCTGAGATTTTGTGCTCAGCAAGTTGCTCCAATTTGAAGCACAATCCTAAGAAATGTGTGTGTGGTGGAAATGTCTGCAGCCCTGGACTAAAGCAGTGCTGGCAGATGAGGCTGTACCTTCCACAAGATAAACATTACAGAAAAATAGTGTAAATACGGGGGATTCTATTTTTTTTTCCCCTCGTTTTTTTCCCTCACTTGGGCCAGGAACTGCTAAAGCTTAAATAAATCATTGCAGAAGTGAGACTGACCTAAATTATTCTACACAGTGGAGACCTTGTCTCCTGCATTTGGAGATTCTTGTATTTAAGCTGTGCCAGAACAGGGTTTAAGTTGTCTGTACAGCAGTAGCTCCTTCCTACGCCCTGGGGAGCTCGGGGGAAGGTGTGAGATCGGCTGGCATGTGCCAGCAAGGCTGCTGGGGAGGCAAAGCCACCAGCTCACACACGCTGGGGGAGCCAGCAGGGGGTTTTGGTGCCACACCATCCCGTGCTCGGTGCTGGCAGGTTTCCCTGCCCTGTGTGGGGCTCCACTTGTTCCCAGTGAACGCGCAGTCCGGTGCCTAATTAAGCCATGCACGTGTGTCTAATCAGGGAATGCACAAGTGCCCAGATAATTTGCATTCGAGCGCCCAAGGAGGTTCTGCATCAGCGTCCGAACTGCGCCTGCAGGAGCACGCACAGGTTCACACTCAGAGCCGGCACGAGTGCAGGGTTATCCCTGCAGGGAGGCGGGCTCAGCACGGCCCTGGATGGCTCATTGCCGTGCCCTGAGCCCCGATCAGGGCATGCATCAGCACCCGGGCAGCTCACGCATGAGCGCCCGTCATTTGGCATACAAACGCCCAGTGAGCTTGTGCATGACTGCTCAATCCCTTCATGCATGAGCACTAAGTGGTTTGCACATGCTTTGCCAGTAGGTTCACTGGTGAGCACCCAGTGTGCTCCCAGGGCAGGGACTCCCCTGGGGACTGCAGCCCTGGCTGGAAGAAGGAGCAAGGAGCGTGGCAGAGTGGAGGGAGTGCAGCACGGGGACGTGGCTGACGTGGGTGTGCTGAGGTGGGGCAGGAGGAACCCCCACTCTGCAGCCAGCCCAAAGCCACTGGCATGTCTTGGCACCTCCCAGCTCCTCTGACGGCAGCACCGTGCTCTGTGCGACCACAGGAACCCAGCTTTGGCAAGTGCTGTGGCTCACAGGAGGGTGGAGTAAATGATCGCAGCAGCCCTTCCAGCCTTAAAAATGTAGGAAGCCTTTGATATGCAGGCAGGACGCCTGGCAGATAAACCACGTGTGGTGTAGGACTTGTGCCAGAGCAGCAGCCCAAGGAGAGGCAGCACAGAAAAAGGAAAATGGAGAAACTTAAAGTAGAATTGCCCATCATCCTGGCCCTGCAAGCACCGAGTCTGTGGAGTCTGTGTCCCCAGCCCCAGTGTCATTCACAGCCCACTGTGGCAGTGAGGCCACAAGACACAGTCACAGAGCATGTGGCTTTGATGTGACCTTTCCTTCAGTGTTTACGTTGTGTCCAAACCCGTTTTTCTATTCAGGGGATATCAGATTAAAGGGAACTGCCAGCCCTCCGTGCATCCAGCCAGTCCAGGAGCCTGGGCTGGGGTGGTGGGAGCTGACAAAAAGACAAGCTAGACAAGCTAGTTTTGGCAGCAGAGAGCTGGGTGGCTTCTCACTCCTCACCCCCCTGCATGCACTGAGGCAGTTCCTACACCCCTGTGCTCACACGACCCTGCCGAGATTCCAGAGAGACGTCCTCAGTCCTTATTTATGGATCCTGCATGAACTGCACACCGCGAGTCACTCACAAAAACTTGCAGGGAGCAGCTGACCTGAATCCATATTAATAAGGCTGACAAGTCATGGAGTGTTTTCTCTCATGCCTGTGGGATGGCAGGAACGCGCTGCCTTGTGGCACGCAGGGCTTAGACAAAAAGCCGTCTATAGCTGTCACATTTTTCAGCCCGTTTGCCTTGGAGATAAGCCCAGGCTGCCCTGCCGTGGTGCCACGCTGCAGCTGCCTCTGCTCCGGGACAGACCTGGGGAGATGGGGAGTGTTATATGTGAGGGATGGCTCTCTGCATGCTGGAGCCAGGGCAAGGCCATGCTGGCTTTGGGGACGGCGTTGGGGTTTCAGAGCCCTGGTGTGGGATGCTGCTGGGAAGTGTGGGGTCTAGTCCAACAGAGGAGCACTTCTCCTCGGGCAGGGACACCTCAACCTCTGCACCCACTGCCCTGCTGATTCCACAGCAGTTTCAGGGAGGCACACTCTGCCAGCTGGGAAACCTGGGGGACAGTCCCAGGTCTGGCATTCCTGCACTCTGGTCTCGCCTTGGGATGAAAACCTTTGCAGATCAGGGAATAAACCAGGGGACTCGGGGCTGCTCTTGCTGTTAAAGGACCACTCACGGTGTCCAAACCCTCCCCGTCAGCGGTGGCAGCTCCCGCGGGAGGTTTTAGAGCCTTTCCTTTTGTAGAGCTTTTTCTTTTTCCACGGGATTTATCCAGGTTCAATAGCAGGGATTCCGGGAGATAATAACGTACATTAACCAGGGCGCTGGAAACTGCTTCGCAAACAAGATTGATCAAAGCAGCCCAGGATGGAGAGCAAACCCTCCGGAATGTGCTTTGCAAAACACTTGCCAAAACAATTGACTCCCGGTAAAAAATAACACGTTGGGCAGCCCTGGGGGGCTGTGCCAGAGAGGGACCTGGCTCCAGCAGCAAGGGCTTTTGTGGATACAAAAGGGCTTTTGTGATGAAGTGGCCAAAGCCCCCTTGGGATGGAGCAGCAGTCCTGCTCCAGGGTGCCCACACCCTCCATTCCATTCTAGAGGGGAATTAATAGAAGGTGCTTTAGGGCTGCTGTTGTTTTTATTGATTATTGGCAAAGAGAGTGACTGATGGTGGAGTCTAGAGAAAGAGGGGAGCAGAGGTGTGGGAGGAAGAGGGAGGGAAGGGATTCCTGCAGGGACAGGAGATGAAGGTGACATTTCAGCCATTGTCTGCTGTGGATCTGTGTTATAAAATAAGTCAGTGTGCCACGTCCACGGCAGGGCAGAGCAGAAATAATGGGCTGAGTCATATCAAAGTGAGTTTAGGTTAAAGAAGAAAAATTTCCTGTGAGTGATGTTTCTGCAGAGGTACAGCATGGACGTAGAGCTGGTGGAAGGAATGCTGCAGCCACATTCACACTGTCAGCCTTGCATTTTGATCTCAGACCTCTGCATTTCTTGTGGGAGATGGGCACAAAGTCTGTGGTTTTTTACTTAAAATCGCCTGGGATTGGAAACACATCCCAGGGGAAGCATGTGGCCACAGGGCAGGAGGAGCACAGCCTTAGATGGCAAACTGCTTCTCACGCCAGGCCCTTTTCCTGCGAATCTCTGTGAAGTGCTTTATATAGTCCACTCAGAGGAATTTATAAACAAATGTCTTTTGTCACTCTTCAGGAATGCATCTCCCTCCATCAATCCTCCAAGCACTTTCTTGTCAAGGCCACGCTCCTTCCAGTGCAAGGAGCAGGACTGAGCCAGGCAGGAGCAGGGCTCCTCCGCTTCCTCTTGCTGCAGATGCTTTGGGAGGAGGCAGGATGTAACCGGGATAGGGTTACACTGGGATTATAGAAGCAGCCTCCAGCTCTGGAGCCAGCTCTGGGGACTGTAGACTGTCACCATTTGGGTTCAGGGCCACTCTTTGATACCTTGTCCCTTTGCTCCTCAGGGCAGCTGCCTCCTTCCCTGGGCTGAAGGTGCCCACAGGCTTCTCCAGGACAGGAGGGAGACAGGTGCTGGTTCTGCACTGGGAAAATACCAGGAGGTCCACATGGTGTGACTCCTGGGGATGTCCTGTGCAGGGTTAAAAGTTGGACTCAATGATCCTCGTGAGTCTCTTCTAACTCAGAGTATTCTGTGATGGGAGCCCTCGTGGGAAAGGCAGGGGCTCCCACTGGGTGGGGCAGACAGGATAAGCATCGCCCAGCAGCTGCCTCTGGCCCTAAACCCTGCCGAGCCCCATCAGCTGCCCTGCCCCGGCTCAGCGCTGAGAGCAGAGCACAAACCTCCCCGCTGCGAGCGGCGGCTCCGTTCCAGGGCTCTGCGCCGCCCGGTCTGGAAAGCTCCTAAAGCAGATCCACAGGGCTCAGATCTGCTGCCTCAACAGAGACTCGGCAGAGCTATAAATAGCCCAGGCAAGCGTGGTGCAGCGAACCTGAGCGCAGCCGGCTGCCCTGCTGGGCAGGCGCTCCGGGAGCCGTGCGGGGACGGCCGGCTCGGCCGCTCTGCAGCACGGCCTGAGGAGCTGCCCGCTCAGCCAGGCAGGCCAGACTGTGTCACCTGTGTCACCTGTGTCACGGCCTTGTCCCCCCTCCCTGTGCTCCTGTAACCTCAGTGCCGGGCACTGCAGTGCTCATTCATCCTCACTTGATTTCCTGCTGCTGACTCCTCTCTTAAAGCAGGAGCTCAGGACTGGGCCCATTAAGGAACAGTAAATATTTTATTGGCTGTTGGAGTTTTGACCGGTATCTCAGAGGCTGCAAAGGTCACACTAGGAAATATCCATTTCATTAGCAAAAGGGATCGGCCCATTCTGGGGCTGCTGGCTCGTGGAGTGAACCCAGCCTGTCTCCTGGGTGCTGTTACCAGCTGTAAGCTTGTCTTCATTCAGCAATCAAATCAGGGAGGTTTCAGGACCTGGAGTGGTTTTCTTGGTTCTTGAGGCTATGCAGGCAATTAAAACTGGTCTTGTTAAGAGGCAGCTGAGCCCGGGCAGTGCTGTCTCCCTCTCCTACTCTTAGGGCACTGCAGCGTGGGAACAGGGACAGCACAGGAATCAGGAGTTTTTTTGTTTTGCTGGGCTTTTCTTCAGGTAGCTTCTGCAAAGGGCTTCTTGGCACTGCTGCTCGAGTGAAATGGAGCAACCAAAACGGGAGCTGGCTGGCGGCCAGCCTGGCAGACGGGCGTGTGGGGGCAGCCGGGGGGGCAGGTGTGTGCCTGGAGCACGGCTATCGAGGGCAGGAGCCCCGTGTGGGACAGCCAAGAGTCTGAAGTGCCAGGCTTTGAGGACCCCCGTGCAGGAAAGCCAAGTGTGCAAAGCACTGAGGTCACACCCGTGTGCCAGGGTCCTGCTGGCCCGATGATCCCTCACTGCCGGCCCCAGCACAGGATCCCCAGAGCTCATCAGCAGGTGTGTGAACAAAGAGATTTTATCCTGCCCTCTTGGCTTTCAGGTGTCTGTGGAACATCACGTGTTCTCGGGGTGAACGTACGATGGAGCAGCTCAGCCAGCCACACGTGGCCCCCAGCCTCTGGGTGTGCAGGGACAATTCTCGGCAGCGCAGTACCCAGGTTGGGGATTTTATCAGCTTCCCACACAAAACAAGGCTGGCAGGAAAAGGGCCTGGCAGGACACCCTGAGACATCCTGGGGGAAAAGCGGTGATTCCCAGTCACCCAGTTTCACTGGCAGTTTAGTGAAAGCTGGTCAGTCCCTAGATTTCGTTGGGCATTCCCCACGCTTTGCTCCCTAAGAAAACCCCAAGTAACACTGGAACACTTTTGATGTGTTCAGCAGGGGGGAAATGTGTCTGGGGAGATGCTGAGTCCTGTGTGGGACACTGAGCACCTGCCTGCTGTGACCTGAAAACCTGGACATTTGGGGTATGTCATCCTGTCCCAAATGGGGTGCTAACAGCCTCAGGGACCTTTCACGAGTCCCTCTCTCCCGTTAGTGCCTTTCAGCTGTAAATATCTGCCACTGTGGGACATCTCAGGGCTCAGGAGATCCGTGACCATCACAGGTTGGAGATCTCAGGTGAAAGGTCCCATGGAGGTGCAAAGCTGCAACTCATCACCAAGACAGGACTGGATTTGACTCCGTTTGAGCCCTCTGACCGAGAACACTCTGATGTGTGACCCAATCCAGTGAGTTCCTCTTAGAAGGGTTCAGACTCCCCCGGGGGATCGGGATCCCCAAGGCAGAAGGGGACCCCCGCAGAGGAATCGTGACCCCCTAGGGCAACAAAGACCCCTCTAGGGATCAGCCGCTCCAGGGAATCAGGCTCTTCCCCCGAGGATGGGGGCCGAAGGTGCGGACCCCCAGGGCACCACCAGCCCCTCACAGCTGCCCGGGCCCCTCACAGCCCCTCACGGCCCCCGCCCCTCCGTCCCCGCCCCTCCCCGCCGCGCGCCGCCCCGCGGCATTGTGGGATGAAACAGGATGTAGGCAGAACAGCGCGGGCGGACGGGCCGGTCGCGGCGGGCCGCGCCGCGTCGCAGCCAATGGGCGCGCGGCGCGCGGGGCGGTGCGACCAATGGGGTGGCGGCGGCCCGCGCGCCGCAGCGGGCGGGGCGGTATTTGAGCGCGGCGCGGCGCCGGGGCGCAGAGCGCGCAGGGCGCCGAGCGGAGCGGAGCGGGCTGAGGCAGCGCGGCCGGGCCTCCTCACACCTCCTCCTCCTCGGTGCCGTGCCTCGCCCTCCCGGGGTGGCCCTGTCACTGTGAAGGTGAGCGATATCTCCGCTGGGACGGGGGTCTTCGAGCCTCGCCCGGTGCCGGTCGCTCCGTGTGCGGGGTGGCGGCGGCGGGGCCGCCCCGAGGGCGGAGGTCGCTGCCGTGGCCGGGTGCGACCGGCTCTTGGGGAGCGATCGGAGCCCGCCCCTCCCTAGGGGTCCGCGCCGCTGCGGAGCCCGTCCCGCTCCAGGCAAGGTCACCGCGGCCTCGGGCGCCCCTGGAGCTCCCCCCCGTGAAGGTCACGCAGGGCTCCGGCTCCCGGGAGCCCTGCGGGGGAAGGGGCCGTGCCGCACCCCCTCCCAGGGCCCTTTTCGGCCAAGGTGGTGGATGCGGTTTGTGCAGGGGTTGGGCCCCGTCCTCAGTCGCGAAATCCATGCTGTCCTGGTGGTGGAGCGGTGGGCGCTGGGCTTGGGCCCGTTCTGAGCTATCTGTGCTGGCCTGGTGGGGAAGTGATGAGTGCTCCCATCCTCGCGATCCATGCTGTCCTCATGGGGGAGGTGATGGATGCTGGGCTTCAGCCCCATCTCATTTCTAGGGTTCTGTCCTGCCCGGAAAAACAAAGAGTGGTTACCAGAGGGTTTGTGTCTCATGTTCTTCCCAAAGCCCCAGCTTGTCCTGCTGGAGTACTGGGCTTGGGACTCGTGCTCGTTTTAAGACCTTATCCTACCCTGGTAAGAAAAGGGTTGGGTGATGCCTTGGGCCTAATTTCCCTACCAGGGCCTCATACTGCCCTGGGGCGGCAGCTGGGGCTGTGGTCTTCCTCCTCACAGACCACATCCTGCCCTTGGGGGAAAGGGGTGGCTGCTGGAGCTGTAGTGTTACCCCTTCCTAGGCCCATCTTGCCTTGAGATGGGTGCTGGGGCTTTGTGGTTTTCCTTAAAGGGGGCCAGATTGGGTGGCAAGACCCCGAGAGCCACCTGTGATCTTGTGGTCTAGGGTTATGATGTGTCTGTGGCGCTGCTGGGCTGCCTCGTGGGGAGGGTGGTTCTGTGACTCCCCCGGGGAATGAGCAGAGACTGGGGCGCTGCTCTGTGGTGCTCAGGTGCATGCAGGGTGTGCCACTCCTGTGGCAGGTGCAGCAGCACAGCCACTGCCAGCCCCTGCCGTGGTTGGCCGTGGGGGATGCTGTGCCCTGGAGCTGTGCTGGGGAAGGCCTCCTGGCCAGCTCGTGCAGCCCTTCTGAAGGATAATCATTTCTCCCTCTGGCGCCGTCGCCCATGGCAGCACGGGCCTGCACTGGGATGCTCCTCGCCGCAACAATGAGGAGTGAAGGTGCCTTTTGCAGGTCACTCTCTGGCTGGTTATGCAATGGCAGGTGCCCTCTGAACTCTGGGAGCAGTGCAGGTGTGTCAGGGCCTGGTGTGTTTGAGGGCTTGCTTGCTCTCTTTCCTTAAAGAAGGTTTTCTGGAAGAGTGACACACAACTGGATTTCTGCTGCTTCCTTCTTCCTCTGGACTGGACACCTAGAAGACTTTTCCAAGGGATTGTCAGATTCCTGGGTGGTGGATCCAAACCTACAGGCAGTTTGGGCTGTTCTGAGCTGTGTCTTCTCTCCCTTGGCTTCTGGGCTGAAACCAGAGCATGGAAAGGAGCAAACTGCCGGGAAGTGCCTTTCCCAGGGCTGTGATAGGGGCATGTGCTCTCTGTTGGCAGTGGAGCTCAGTTCCTGTCATTCCTCCCGATGCTGTTAGTGTGTGCTAATAGCAGTTCTCTATTAAACACTATATCTAAACTGTATAAATTAAGGTGGCAATAGAAGTCTTCAAGTGCAGGCAGAGGGAAGAATTGAAGTATTGTAATCAGAGGGCTGCAATTATGTAACCGGATTCTCTTTCTCTCTGGGTAGCAAGCTCCTTTAATTGCTGTAACAAAGCTACTCCTTCAGTTTTCTGGGGCTCTTCCAGGAAGTGATCATTGCAGCAGATTTTTTTCACTCCACAGCAGAGCTAAAAATGTGTAGTTTCACTGTTTCAAAACACACTTGGTAGTATCACTCAAGACTTAGAGTGCTGTAAAAGGATTTAGGAAACTTAACGGTGCTCTGCAGGCTTAATTGGAGGCACTCCTTGCCATTAAGAAGCTTATTGCCACAAAGTTTTAACATGCTGGGGTAAGAGCTGCTGCAGGGTAAGCACCTGTGCTCCTTCTTGGTGCAGTCACCTGGATCCTCAGGTAACATGTGCCTCCCCAGGCCTCAAGTAGGGAATGGGAGCGAGGGCTGTGGTGCCCAGAGCAGGCCTGCGTGGTGGTCCTTCTCCAGGGCTTGAAGAAAGGCTGCAGTGCTGGGATGGTGAAATCCCAGTTTTCTAGGATAACCTGAACTGTGCTGGAAAGTTCCCAGTGCTGAACACCTCCCTGGGAAGGCCACGTCAGATCTAATGGCTGCAGTGGCTGGTTCAGAGCAGTTTAATTTTGAGAGTGAAGGGGGCTGCACACCTCGCTCCAGAACAAGTCCTGGACTGCAGCAGCATGCTGGTTTTGGTGGCTGTGTTGTGGTTGCCAGGTGAGGAGGGGGCAGGAAAAGGAGAGCTTTGCCAAGCTCTGTTTCTGTGGTGGGACCTGCTTCCCCTGCCCTGTTTCCAGGCTGCAGTGTGGTGTTAACCTGCTTCTGGCTCATCAGACTGGCTCTGTCCCGTGGGAACAGCTGAGGGCTGGGTTTCATGGCAGAGCAGCAGGGAAGTGAGGGTGTGATAATGGCTGAATGTGGAACAATGCTCCTTCCAGGCTGAGCTAGCAGCAGGAGCTGTGACACCTGGGATGGGGTAGAATAAAAGCACTGCTGCTCTGAAGGTGCTTCCTGAGCCTCTGTGCTCATGACAGACAGTCTGGGATCTGTTGCTTGCAAAGCTCTGAGCAGAGGCTGTTCCAAAACACTGCTACACCTGGAAGGCAAACTTGGCTGTAGCCTACTGATGTACAGGAGGGCTGTGGCTCTCTGCAGATCCCGTCTCCTCCCACACATCAGCTTTTCCTGCGTGTGGTTAATGCAGGTGGTGGTGCTGGACTACCTCTGGTCCAACCTCCAGCCAGTGCTGGTGCTCTGGCTGTGAGGGGCACCTTGGCCCGGGGCTGCTGTGGGCAACCCCAACAAACTCACTGTGGCTGTATCAGGGGTTTGTGGTGGCGCCCTGTGACGCAGCTGCACGGAAAGGACAAGCTCTGATGCACAGGGAGCCTCTCCTGGTGGGGAAGGGATTAAAGGAATCTATGTTCTGCCTTAGGTTCACCATGTCTGACAGGAAGGCTGTGATCAAGAATGCGGACATGTCCGAGGACATGCAGCAGGACGCTGTAGACTGTGCTACACAGGCCATGGAGAAGTACAACATAGAAAAGGACATTGCAGCATATATCAAGAAGGTAACTCCGGGATGAGGGTGCTGTGCTGGCTGCCACTTCTCAAAGCTCCTGAGCCTGTCGGGAGCTGAGTGCCTGAGGCTTCATGCTTGCGTGCTGGGAGGGAGAAGATACTTGGCTTCTTGGCTGCTTTACTGCTGTTTTCAAGAGGATGGAGTGACTTCCCCAAGGTCAGGGGAGGGCTATGGCAGAGCTCTGGCAAGCTCTGAGCAAACTGCAAGTGCTGTCCCTCAGGATTTGCCGGCCTGGAAAGGGCTGGCGGCTGCCTCTGCTTAGGACTTGTTCCACAGACCTCCAGCACCAGTGCAGGTGGGATCACCTGGTGTTTCACTTGGTGGGCAGCAGTGCATGTATGGTTCTGGGATGGGCCTTGTGCTGGCTGCTGGGGCTGTGGAAGCTGCTGTGTTAGAAACCGTGCAAGCAGCTGCCCTGGCTGGTGAAGAGGTTCTCTCCCCATTTGCAGGAGCCTGTTAATTGAGTCTCATGCTTGATGGCACCTGGGGAGTAGTTGGTTCCCCCTGTAGCAGCTTCTTAAAATGGTCAGGCAAAGTGCTCTTGGAGGAGGGAAATTTTACTTCAGAGGCAGTGAGGTCCTGGCACCTGGGCTGGTGTTTGGGCCTTGCTTGTAATCTAAGCTTGAAGGCAGAGGATTCAAAGGTGTCTCCTGACTTCTCAGATCACTTTGAGGCATGACTTAGCTCTAAGTGCTCGGGGCAATGCAGCCTGTAAAGTGAGGGAGTGCAACAGAAGGCATCCAAAAAGAACTTGGCCTTTATTTCATGAGTGTGTTGGGAGGAGGGAAGCAATTTGATGCACCCTCGTGCCCTGGCAAGAAAGGCTCTTCCGTACTTCAAAGGTTACCTGCAAAGAGCTCAAACTCTTCTGCTGTCTGAGAACTAGAGCTGGCTTTAATCTTGGATGTTGAGTCTGTTCTTCTGGCTCTGTCTCAGGGGAGGGAAGGGTGTTCTTGGGAGTGTGTTAATTAGAGGGAGGAAAATGGTCTTTAACCCTATCCTGCCTGCTAAGCAGGAGTAGGCTTGAACCAGCATTCAGCTTGCTCACCTCTGACCTCTTGGGTCTCTGTGCTCTCTGGCCTGTGAATCTGCCTGCTTATTTTCAACGTGGATTTTCTTCCCTTTGTGTACAAGAGTCCCAAATAGCAGAAGCCAGGCTTTTCCTCCTTCCTTTTTTTAGGTGACCTTTAAGCTCAGATGCCTTGCTGGAGTAGACATGCCAAAACTTTTTTTTTTTTATTTTTTGTGAGTGGGTTTGGAATGGGAGAGGAGAATTATTCCCCTGATTAGCCTACACACAGGGTTGTACCAAAGAGAGCCCTTGCATCTGCTCTTCCTGCCCAGGGCTGATGGTGCTCCAAGGCTCAGAGATGTTTTGCTTGTGTTAAGTCCTTCAAACAATCCAGTGCAGAGGTTTGGTTGCTTAATTTACTAGTGTCTTGCAGTGGGGTATCTCAAGATGCTGTAGGTGGGAGGAGAGGCGATAGTGTGTGAACAGAACCAGCTCAGAATTTGTGCTTAGAACTATTTCCATGTGGGCTTTCTTGGCCTTAATGCCTCTCTTCTCTTTCTTCAGGAATTTGACAAGAAATACAACCCAACTTGGCACTGCATTGTTGGCAGAAACTTTGGCAGCTATGTAACACACGAGACAAAGCACTTCATCTATTTTTACTTGGGTCAGGTTGCAATTCTTCTCTTCAAGTCTGGATAGGAAGTAGGAGCGAGTGAAATTTGGACTGTAATGCACTGATGGCTGAAGCCACGACTCCCTCTAACATGGCTATGCCGCTGCATGGACTGTATACTATATTTAATGTGTATATGTTGCAGTAAAAATCTACTTCTGTTTAGTTGCCTGGGAAGAAGGCGGCATTTTTTTGTTACTGCTTTTTTTGGTTGTATTGCACTAGGAAACCTGTAAATGCTTCAACAATGGCCTTTACGTGGGAAGAAATAAAACTATTCCACAACAGCTCCCTCACTGGTAACTCCTTCTTTGAGGCTGGGAAAACTTTTTTGGGCAGGCCAAAAGCCCCAGACTTCCTTACTGAGTCCTGTTAGACTGTTAATCTTGCAAAGAGGAGCAAAGCCAGTGTGAGCCTCTGTCCCACCCTGCAGACTGTAGAGAGCTGGCTCTCCCAGTACCCTTGGGGCAGGTCCTAGACCTTCCCTGAAAGCTGGTGGGGTGGCTCTGGGTGACGTGGCTTCCACACCCAAGGTGATCTCCACCTTTGACTGTGATACAGGCTTGCAGCTGGCACCCCTCGGTGTTCTTGCTCAGTGCCCTTCGCTGTATTTTTGGCTCTGCTGAAACATTGACCTAGACTTGAGTAAGCAACTCAGCCTGGTCTAGAAGGCTTCAAAAACAGCCCCCGAGTTCCTGCTTGTTGCAGAAAGCAGCAATCCTGTGGCTGAAGTCTCTAGTCCTCCGTGCTGAGTCTAAAGCCACGTGGCCCGGCCCCGCCATGGAGTAGGATATCAAATTGGTGACTACTGACAACAGCTCTATTCGGCATGTTTGTAGCCAGTTGTCTCAACACTGCCTTAACTTGATGCTCTCCTTAAAGCAAGCTAGTTGTGTGGAAGACTTGTAAGTGGCCACTGTCTCTTTTTTCTTTTTGTTTTCTTTTATTTTGTTTTCTGTAGCTAATAAGCTATTTCTGGAGGATTGTCCTCCATGTTCTGATATCTGCTTTTGTTCTTAAAGCACAGTACCAAGAAGTTAAATTTACATGTGATGTTTGTGTGAAGGAAACTCATGTGACATCTGCTTCAAAGGCAGACAAATGTCTTGGTCTCCAATAGGTTCAGCAGTGATGTTGTCTTAGTACGTACTGACTCGGGATTACACTGCAGGAAGTTCTGATCTGGGTGTGCAGAAATGCTGTGTGATGGCAAGTAAATCCCTGGTGCTTGTTATGAGCTCTAATTATTGGTTTGCTGACTAATGCATTGGCAATACCACTGGGCTGGTGAGCCCAGCTTGTGTCTCTGAGATTAATTTGGTGTTGGGAATAAATCATTGCTGGGGGCAAGGGCAGAGTGAAGGGAGCTCTTTGTGAAATGATTTGGTGACCCAGGTTGATGACTTCCTGAAGTAAAAGTCCTTCTTGTCTCTGTGCAAAATCCAAAGTATGCCTAATTTTGTATTATGGATAGAACAATGTTGTAACTAGAAAGAATGTAGCTGTCATAAGTTCATGTCGATGGAAATGTCTGCACTGGGATAATGTGCCTTGGACTGTCTGGGGCACTCGTGTGGTCTTGTCTCTTCAGAACTCCACTCTGGATCTGAAAGGAGAATGTTTTGGGTTTGTTTTTTTCCAAGCATGAGTCTAATGTGAATCTGTTCACAGTCTCTCGTGGAGCAAGGTCTGTTCCCTTCATAACTGCAATTGCTCAAATACCATTTATTTTTTTTTTCAAACATTAAAGGTGAATTGACACATTTAAACAGCCTCTGGTTTCTTCTTCCTTACCAGCTTTCCTGAGCAAAGCCTGTCCTTGTCCAGAGAGGGTGAGCAGCAATTTCTCTGCCCTGGAAGATGCTGATGACCCAAAGAAGGCAGGTCAGGGAGGGAGAAATGACTGGAGAAGCTTAGGTGGCCTCTGTGTGCTGGTGCTGACCTCCAGCTCAGCTCAAAGGCTGAGCCAGAGGGAGGAATTGAGGGAATTGTGTCCTGCTGCACCCTGATGGGATGCTCTGTGCCAAGTAACCTGGATCTGAACGGCTTGGAGCTGACCTTTTAACGGTTTGAGGCAGCCAGGGGGTGGCACAGCAGCTTCCTGCCCAGGCAGGTGTCTCCTTGCTTCCCAGGAAAGCGGGTTTTCCCTTCAGGCCTCCTCCCTGTGCTGGGGAGAAAGCTGAGAGCTGAATGTGATGCCTTTAATGCCTCTCACAGTGCGGGGGCTGTGGGCTTACCCTTAAACAACCCCCTCAGCTTGTTAGCTTGCTCCCGATGCAACCTAAATTTGGGGTTGTGGCCTTGGTGATATTTTGGAAGAGCTGTGGGTTCTTCCCCAGCACAGCAGTGTAACAGCTCTGCTGTGGCACAGTGACAGCAGCGTGAGCAGCGTGACTCAGCCGGGCGGCTCCAGGCGGGCTGAGCGCTCAGGCACACACGGCTGTTACACACGGGCCATCTGCTCCAGCCTGCACCTGCCCCTGCCCCACAGCCCTGGTGGTTGCTGCTTTAGGGGAGCTGCCAGGGATGCTCTTTTCTCTGTACTCCCAGGGAATTGCTGGGCTTGAGCACCAGCCGGGCTGTGCTGGGGCTCTGCGTTCCAAGCCTGGCTCGGGTTGGGTTAAATACTGTGCCTCCAAGGAAGTGTGCAGCCATGTGGGGCTGGGCTGGTCAAGCCTCCATGCACAGGGCCCTCAGGCAAAGTGGGAAGCAGAAAAACTGGATCCAGAACCCCAGCTGCTGTGCTGGAGGCTGCTGATCCAAACCTCAGGTGAAACACTTCTCCAGCCTGAGTTTCATCTGGGAAACCCCCGTTCCAGCCATGTATCCAGGGGCTGTGGTACTGCTGGAAATAGTCTCCGGTGGGATGGGGAGGCCCTGCCAGGGCTGGAGGGATGGTGTGCCCTGGAGCTGACACACACAAGTACAAAGTAGGCTTGGTGCTTCCTTGGATGTGTCGCTGCTTCAGGCTGAGGAAGAGGAGCTGTTGCTCACATCTTTAGGAACTAGGCAGTGAAACAGCAGTCTTTCCCTTAAACCATCTTCCTTGTAGCTCTGGGGCCCTGGAAAACACAAACTGCCTAAATTTGAACAGTGCTTTCCTCTACACAGCTGAGAGCAGGGGGAGGTTTGAACATGGAGCTGTGTCCCGCTTCCCTCCCCTCCTGCTCCCCAGCAGCTGACAAGGCTCTTGGCTTTGACTTTTTCCATTGCTGGCTCCACTTTGTCTCCAGTTTCCAGCAGGCACAGGTGTCCTGGATGATGCCTCGGAGCATTAACTGTTTCCATGCTGGAGAAACCAATGGCATTCCCAGGCTGGCTGCTCAGTTTCAAGCTGTTTGGAAACATCTGGATCTGGGACACGGAGTGCAAGGTATGTATCTGCAGGGGGGGATATCTGATGTATCTGCATCTGGAGGAAGAAACTGCTTCCAGATGTGTTTGGGCAGAAATGCTATTGAAATGTAAACTGATTTTTTGTTGTCCTGTCTCACAAGGACTCAGAAAGCGCCTGGGTGCAGGGGAGTCTGAGGCTGCTGCTGTGGGCGAGCTCTGGGTGCAGATGTGCCTGCAGATGTGCATTTGCTGCAGGGAATGTTCGTGGCTGGCGAGAGTGTCACATTGTTTCCTCTCTCACCAGCCAAGTCATTCAGTTCCTCATGCTGAGTATTCCTTCCAGATGTGGAAGTGCCTTACAAAAGCAGGGCTGTGTGGCACTGGAGAGCAGAGAGGCTGGGCTTGGGGGTATCACTGCTAGACACTGCCTGGGACTCACTCTCCTGCAGAGTGAGCATTGTGTAAAGCCATGGGAGAAGGTGTCAGGCCCTCAGCAGGCAGCCTTGCTCCCTGCCTGCCTGGCACGATGTTCTTCCCCTTCTCTGTGACCACCTGGCACTCTGCAAAGGGACAAGTGGCAGCACAGGCCTGGGAGTTGCTCCTGTGGGAACAACTGCAGGTCAGGGCCCTGCTTCTCTCCCAGCCAGCCTGCAGCATTGCCATTGCAGTGTTGTGCTCCAGCCCCGTGGAAGCAGAGCCTTTGGCTGGAAAACCCAGTACCCAACAGACCTGTTCCTTCTCCCAGTGCTTTTGCAGGCGATTAGTCATGACGAGAGAGAACATGGGAATCGTTTTTATCTCACTTTCAGCCTCTGCTGGGTAAATCCTGAGGAGGACGGTGGCACACAGGGAAGGAAGCAGGGCTGTGCCATCCCTGCCCACCCGAGGTTTCCCTCCTTTGTTCTATTTATTGAGCAAGGATCCTGACACCCTTTCCCAGACGGTGACTCACGGCAGCTCTGTCTGTGCAGAAGCCATGTGTCTTGGAGCACTTTACAGATACAGGAGCTGCAGGAGCCTTGCAGGAGCCAACTGTGTTTATTAAAAGATGATCAGATGTTTCCTTCCTTAAGGCAGTGTCTAGCTGAGGCTGAGTAATAACTCATTACCAACGAGACAAATAACTGCTTATCATCAGGTCAGTGCCTTTGCCAGCCCTTTGGTGGTGGTGGCAGGTGCTCTGAGCATGGGTGGGCTCAGCACCCACAATAGGGGGTAAGAAGGCCCCACTCCAGTCCCTGTCCCTTTCCCTGAGGCAGCCTGAGCAGGGCCAGCCCCAGGCTCTGCTCAGCTGCTCAGCAGGGTTTGGCCCTGGGTTAAGCTCAAGGAACAGCTTTATCCAGCCCTGGTGCAGCATGTTCCCTACTGCCTGTGAAATCAGGCTGCTGTCGTGGCCTTTGCAGGCCACGTCGTTCCATCCTGGTGCTGGGGACTCAGAACCAGTGTGCCAGAGCTCCTCGTGGCCTGATGGAAAAATCAGCAGAGAGCCAGGGCAGTGCTGGAGAGGCATCCCAGGAGTGCTGTGGGGCCATGGGTGAGGTGGGAGGTGATGATCCCCCTGTCCCCACGTGCCCCGTGCTGACAGGGCTGGGCTGGGGAGAGGCAGAGCAGGGCCAGCTCTTGGCCCTGGGGCCGGCACCCTCCTGGGGTGGCTCAGAGGCTTTCCTCAGACGCCATCCTCTGGTGCAGCCACGGCGCTCCTTCCCTGCCAGATGCCGTGGCATCTCTCCATGTCCTTTGTTCCCTCCCTTCCCCACGCCTCTCCCATGATTTATGGCCCTTGCGGAGCAGCCTGGCTGCAGCCCGGCTGCTTGTCCAGACCCCCGGGCCCTGTGCCCTCGCTCCCAGCCTGGGGCAGGCAGCTCTTGGGGAGTGCTCTGACCCCCCTGCATTCGGGCCCCCTTGCATTTAACCGTGTGCTTGGCCTTTTCTTTCACCTCCTTCCAGCCTGGGTGTGAATGAAGCGCTTTCAGGGGGAGGAGATTGTTGGGAGCCCAGCTCTGCCTGTGCATTGGTAGCAGCCCATGAAAGCATCCCAGGAATTCGCCTGTGCGGGGTGAGCCGCTGAAAGACGCCCTTTGTTCCTGCAGCCCGGTCCCACACACCCTCCGAGGGGCTGGAATCTGCAGAGCTGGACTGTGCTCCCACTGCCTGCCACGCTGCACTCGGGCCCTCGGGAAAGAGGTTTTCCCACGTCTTACCCTGGCCAGGGTGGGCAGGGCGCTGCAGAAAGGCTTCCCCGGGGTTTGCTGGCAGATGGAGCCAGGCGTGTGTGACCCCAGCCTTAGCCCCGTGCTGCCTAAGCTGAGTCAGAGGGGCGGAAATCCCTTCTCGCAGGGCTCCCTCTCCCCGCGGGGGTTGATTGCAGGTTTGGGGTGTGATCTCTCGCAGATTCCCGCTGCTCGCCTGCTGCCGCGGGAGGGCCGGGGGCTGACACCGAGCCAGGCCGGGCCCCGCCGCAGCCTGCACACAGCCGGCTGGCGCCCGGCCCAGAACATGGCTCTGGAAAGAAATAAATGCCTTTGTTGTTGTTGAGGAAAGCCCAGAACGCTCCGACAAGGACACAACCTCTTCCTAAAGCTGGGTCTCAAAGCCCTGCTTTCTCAGAGGGTTCAAAGGGAGCATCTGCTCCTCCTGGGTCAGCCTGGCTGGAGGAAACGCTGAGCCACGTTGCAAGGGCTCCCTCTGAAACCACAGTTTGCAGGGGGACAGAGGGATGGCATCCAGGTGGCCCCTGCCAGAAGGGTGCCCACCCAGGGGTGCTGGTGGGGAGCCCCTGGAGCTTTCCTGTTCTGTCATTTGCAGAGGAAAAGCTTTGGGTGACTCAGCAAGAGGGTGCCAGACCAGGGCTCAGACACTGCCTCTGTCCTCAGCAAGACTGTCACATGCAGTTCAGCAGAGGCTGGGCTGGCTAAAGATACTGTAGTACTTAAATATTTTATAGAAAATCATATAATTAAATCTCCAATTAAACCTGGTGGGTCTCACACGGTAGAAAAAGCAGCTTGAACCTTGTGCAGTAAACAGGGCAACGCTTCCTGCTCGTTTGGGATGTCTTCTTGGAGTCTTAACTACAATCCTTGCTTGAAAATAACTATAATTATCTCTTAATTGCCATTATTGTTTAACATTTTTAGCATTTGCAAGTGCAAACTGTTACAGTTTTCCGTGCAGATACAATCAGTAGCCAGGGCTCACAATGAAAGCAATTAAAATCCTGTGATTATCACAAGGCTGCGTGTCTCTACACCAGCTTCAATCTGCATCATTTGCCAAGATGTAGGCTAGAAACTCAGACAAATTTAGCATTTATTTAGTAACCCAGCAAAGCTACTACCTCTTGCTGCCTCCAATGATTTGCATCTACGGCACTTTTTGGAAGGACGGGAGCAGGGAGGGGAGGGGAAAGAAAGCAGTTTCTAGAATACATCCCAGGAGAATATACAGCAAGAAAAATTATGCACATGAATTATGCATCTGAATTATGATTTCACTCCTATTTTTGTCCGGATTAGCTCATGTTTGGTGTGCATCCCTGGCAGGGTGCTAGCAGAGTGTGCTCCAGCTCCCAGCAGGTCACTGCAGCTCTGGGTCCCGTGGTCCCTGCTCCACTGGCAGCTGCTTCCCAAGGGCTGACGGAGCTTCCTGGGGATCCAGCCCCCCAGTAACGATGGCAGCCCCTGCTCCTGCACCCCTCGCTGGCTGGGCAACTCATTTTTCTGTGTTAATTGAATGCCTGTCTTCTGTAAACACACAAGGGATGAGAACAGATTTGGGTGTAAGCTAAAAAAGCAGCTCTGCGCTATTTTGTAAAGAGGGGGAGGTGTTTGGAGGCTGTGCTGCCACCAGCCAGGCTTCAAACGGCATCCCCCAGCTCCCCAGCATCTCCTGGGGAAGGCACAATGGAAACATCTTGGCCTCTGCCAGCTCTGGGGAGATAAGCCCAGGAGAGGAGTGCAAGGGGAAGGCAGTAGCAGGGCTTCCAAAATCTCTCCAGGTGCTACTGCAACCTCAGCACACAGTCAAGTAAAGCCAGCAATCCTTCTGGGAAAAACTGCTTTGCAATCCTCAGCCCCCTTCCCTGGAGGGCTGGTGGCCCCAAGCCCTGGATGTTTCCATGTGTAAGGAATTTCAGTGGCCCTCATTGTAGGAATTACCCTCTCTGCCCAAGTCAGCAGGACACCTGCACACAGGTGTGGGGTCCAGGCTGGAGTGGGTGTGAGCACAGGGCACCCTCCTCTGATGGGGCCATGTGGGGAGGCTTGAGGGGCTGTGAATGCTCCCTGGCTGTGTTCTTCCCTCACCAAACAGGCATGTCCCATCTCTGCTGCTGCCTTGGATTAACGTCCCTGTCATCCCAGCAGTTGTTTGCATGAGAAAATGAGATTAGGAAAGTATTTCAAGTATTTGTGTCTGTTGTTCAGTGGCAAACAAGGCTGGAGCCAGTGCTGTTTGTCCAGTCAGCTGGCCCAAAGCTTGGGAAAACAGCCAGGAAGGCAGTGGGAGACACCCAGCTAAGCACCAGGGGCTGAATTTGCACCTTTGGAGAGTGGGAAATGTGGAGCAGGCAGAGGCACCAGCTGAATCCTCTGCCAGGGATGGGGTACCTGCATGTGCACCTTTGTGGGTACCCCTGGGGCTCCCTGGGATACCTCAGGGGATTGGGATTTTTCTACATTCAGGTGTTTCCCATCTGCTGTGAAATGCTGCTGGTAGGAAGTGAAAAGCCAATAAATTTGGAGAGTCACAAAAAAGAGGAGCAAAGGCAGAATTAATGGAAATGGGCATCTTGGAAAGTCCGGGCCTGAAACCCCTGAAATTGCCTGCTGAGTTTTGGGCCAGTTGTGCTCCCAGAGTGATCAGGGTAGGAGGAACTCTCTGGTTTGGCTTTTGGAGAAAGGACACAGCTGGCAAGGGAGAGAGGCCAGGAGGAGGCCAGGAGAGCTGCAGCAGCTCCAGGTCACCGTGTTTTCAGGCTCAGCAGGTCCCTGCCATGTCCTGGAGCTCTCCTGTGGCTCCTGTTCAGTTTGGCTTTCCCGTGGCAGCTGTCATTATTTCCTGCCTGAATTTCAAGGAACTCATCCATATATTCAACAGGAATATCAATTTCCAGGAGTTCCAGGGGACCCTGAGATCACAGCAGTAAATGCAGGGATTCTGCTGAGCTGTGCTCACCCCACCAGAGCTGGAATTCCTCCTGAATGGGGTGTCTGCTGGGGGTGCAGGGAGCTGGGGGGGTTGTTTAAACTTCCCCTGGTCTTTTGGGGCTCAAGTGTCTTGGGGTGGGTCCCATCCCAGCTACTGGGATCCAGCCCAAGCATGCAGCCCGGGGAGGACACTTTCTCCACATTTTTAAGCCAGAAGTGGCTCCTGAAATCAATAGAAAAGGAGATTCCTCTGCTGCCTAGGGAACCACCCTGTCCACATTCTTCCCTGAGGCCTTCAAAGGAGCTGAGGAATCTAATTCCCACTAATTTGCTTTGAAAACACCAACTTAAAATTGTAATTATGGCCTGGTGTCTTACTGCCGAGGGAAGACCCCAGCAGACTGCAGCTTCCTTGCTTCCCTAAAACATCAGTTTTGATGATTTATTAAGACTTACATTTTTAACAATATGATGTTGGTTAATGTTGGAAGATGTTCCTACAATTAATGAAAATTTCATAGACTGACTGGAGAAGAAAGAGACCATTTTGTGTCCCTTACCAGATGGCCTAGACCAGCTGCTCACTTTTTTCTTTGAACTGTGATTCTAATGACTTCTCTGTCCTTTGAAGTCTGCTTAGAGCTGCTGAACCAGATGGATTTGCATGATAGTAGCAGCCCACGTTTAACAGTGGAGGACTTGTACTATTTTCCCTCCTGGCCACTGCTGAATGCTGCAGTTGGGGGATTTGGAGGGGTGAGTAAACCCAGAATATTGCCAGGCACTGGCAAAATGTGTCTTGGTGTAACATCACTGGCTTCAGTGGAGTTATTCCCCAAACCCTCAGTGTCCTTACCCAGCTCTCAGCTGTTTTTCTTGCTTTACAACCCATGGGACACCGTCAGTCATGGATTTATTGGGGCCTCACAAAGTGAGGGCTGCTATCAGAACACAGATGTCAGCACCATTAAAAACAAAAAGGAAAAAAGAGCTTTAAATATGTATTAAGAAGTTTTTAAAATAATAAAATCACAAAATAAAATGGCGACAAAAGAAACAAAACTGAAAAGGGTCCCTGAGTGTGGGTTTGGTAGGAATTTATGCAGAGCAGAGAAGCTGAGGAGGCAACACTGACATTCCTGGGTTTGAAATCTCAAATCAGTAGTGAAGGTGGCCACATCACTTTTCCCCACTGCCTCCCAGAGCACTCACAGGATCTCAAGCAGCTGCTCTCCCTGGAGCAATATCAGGGCTGGGCTGGCACAGAGCTCTCTAAAATCTCTCAGGACTCTGAAGATCCTTGTGAGTCCCTTCCAACTCAGGATATTCTGTCATTCTATGAAAATCAACCCTGCACAATAATAATGTGCCTGGGGCTGTCTCTGCGCTGTGTTTCCCTGTGCCTGCCTCAGAGGCCTTTAGGGACTTTTGAGGAACAAACAGCACAGGATAAATGGAATGATAAAGGGAAGGAGCAGAGCAATTACCCATAACCAGCCAGCCCAGGGCACAGAAGGTGCTTTTCTTTCTCAAGGTGGTCAGTGTGATAAGGAAATGGACGGAGGGTAAACCAGAGGTGAGGCTGTGCCTGGGTGTGCCATGGAGGGAAAAGGCACCGTGTCCTGGCCCTGGAGCCCTGCTGTTCCTCCCCAGGTGATGTGGATCCGCTGTTGGCAGCAGTGCTTGTGCAGCAGGGCAGGAACTCTGGGCTGAGCCCCGTTCGAGTGAACATCCCCATCAGCCAGGGCTTCCCAGCCTTGGCTGCTCCTCCCAGCTCCCCTTCACAGGGAATGGCAGGAGCCCAGCTGTGAATTTGATGTTACTGTCAGCGCGATGTTAATGCTGGGGAGATGCCGATCCCACCTGCATTAATGACCATTAATTAAAGGGGAGCAGGTTCCCGTTCACAGCCGCCGGTCCCGGTGTCCCCAGTGATGGCAGAACGTCCTGGGCACGGTCAGAGCCGGGACAGGGCTATGGGACAGGAGCAGCCTGTCCTGATTTGGGGATACAGCCACCACATCCCCCGCGCCAGGAGAGGCTCACGTTGGACTCCGGGAAAATTTCTTCACGGAACAGCCTGTCCAGCCCTGGCACAGGTGGAGGGATTTAAAAGCCGCGTGGACGTGGCATTTGGGGACGCGGCTCAGCGACGGCCTTGGCAGCGCCGCGCTGGTCTCCGGGGGCTTTCCCCACCCGGGAGTGACTCAGCGGTCGAACACTGGCTGCCGTTCCCATCCACCCGCCCGCGGCCCCGGGCTGGCCCACAGGCGGGCAGGCACCGCCACCTGCCGCGGGCCCTGCCCGCCCTCAGCCCCTCAGCGCGGCCGGGCCGCCGTAGCGGGGCCGCCCCGGAAGGGCTCCGGTTGCCATAGCGGCGGGGCGGGGCGCGGCGCGGGCCATGGCGGCGGCGGCGGCGGGGCCGGAGCCGGGCCCGGCCGGCTCCTTGCGGCGCTGCCTGGCGCGGCTCGGCGCGCTGCTGGCCCGGCCCGACGGCGGCGGTGGTGGCCGCCGCACGGAGCTGCACCTGCTCTTCGACCAGCTCATCTCGGAGAGCTGCGGGCCCGAGCCCGCCGCCGCGCCCGGCACGCAGGTACCGGCGGATGCGGCACTGGGTGGAGGGGGCCCGGCGGCTCCGGGGATGTGTCCGCGTGGGGAGGAGGAGGAGGAGGCGGCCTCGGCCGTGGCTGTGGCCGGCTCGGAGCGCACGTGTGGCGGGGCTGAGCGGTGCCGCTGTGGGCACGGCGTGCCCGGGGTTTGCCCCGCTCTGCCACCCCCGTGTCCCCGCGCAGGAGCCCCGAGGGGTCCGCCACACCTTCCCCCCGCTGTGGAACCTTCCCCGCTCCTCTGCCCGCCCCCGGGCCCCTTCTCCGGCTCCTCGGTGCCTCCGAGCTCTGCTGCCCTGTGCCAAAGCGCTGCCGGGCGGAGATAGGGTGGGCGACACCGACATGGGCGACTGTGGGGCTCGGCGATTCTCGTAGTCTGATGTTGGAAAAATAATAAATTTTTAAGCCTTAAAGCAAGCCTTCGAAGCTGAGCACTCTAGATGAGCAGCATGGATGCTGCTCCATTGGCAACACACAATACTTCATTAATACACTGGTTGTCTTAATTTGATTCCCAAAGCAGGCTTATTTTGCACTTTGGAATTAATTGATTTTTGGACAGTGCTCTTCTGTTCCTTGATGTAACTTGGTATTTTTCTTGGGCCGTTATTGTTGTCCTTGTAGTCCCTAAATAATAAACTGAGGCTTTCTCTTCCAGGATGTTTGTGCTGTGCTTGTCCAAGCCTGTCAGTTGGTTCCCCTGGATCAGGAACATCTTGTCAGCAAAGTCTGTCAGCTTATCCATCACTTGCTCAATAGATATCAGGTAGGGAAAGTTTGGTCATGTCCCTCCTGTCCCTCAGTAAGCCAGTGGGACTCTTTTCCAGGGCTGTGGAGCCAACCTTCAGAGTTAATTGCATTTCCACTGTATTACTTATTTCTGGGTAGCTGAAGCTCTGACCTGGTTCTCACATGGTTCCTCATAAAACTGAGTCAGAAGTGATTCACCATGGGAAATAGTCTTGGTTTTAGGACACTTGTACAGATTTATTCATTTCTTGTCAGGTGTGTTCTCTGCTGGTGTGTGATTTTAACAGCCACATCACCTGAATCTCTGACCAGTTTCTCTGGGTTTGCTGACTGCAGCAGTGCAAGGTGATGTTCATCTTGACCTTTTCTGTTACGACAGGTGATGGTTGATGAGCAGAGCTTGAACTTCCTTCTCTCCTACTGCATCTCTGCTCTGAGGCAGTGCAGCTCCTGGACACACGTGGAAATTCTGCAAGCCTTAGCAGCTCTTGTTTACAATAATGGGCCAAAGTGTCAGAAGGTGAGTTTACAAACAGAGAGAAAGTAACAACAAAAATATTTGCACCACTGCTGTGTCTACTTTATATTTTTTTGCTGGGAGAAAGAATAAAAAAAAATCTTAAATTGTGTTACTTTTCATGCTCAGATTAGATCCCATTTAAATAGTGGCTGATGTTTATGGGAAGGTTGAATTTCAGTTGTATTTATTAATAATCATTATTCCCATGTGGATTACTCTGTACCTGCAGGCTGCAGCTCTAGGGATCACCATTAAATAAGGGCACAGGCTTAGCCTGCAGACCAACCACCCTGTGCCTCAGGCAGGAAGACCACGAGGAGCTTCAAATTGCACACAGGCTCCACTGAGGATGCTGAAATCCATCCTGTAACCAGATCAGGGCTGTAGCTCGGCGCCCTTTCAAAGCAGAGGCTCTCTGGTATCAATCCTGTCTGAGGCTCCTTGTTGCTGCAGCTGACAGCGTTTGAAACGCTGAATCCTCCTGCTGTCACCAGCTCGTGGCAGCTTGCAAAGCAGCCTCTGCAGTTGGGCTGAGCATGGGGTGGTGGTGCTCACAGTTTGGGAGCTGCCAGCTTGTGTGGGCTTGTAGCCCGTGTAGTGGCAGCAGTTTGGTACAGCAGTTGTTCCTGGCTTAGCTTCGTGTCTGAGAGGAGAGCATAAACTGGGCCTCAGCTGAACTGTGCTCAGCTCTGTCCTTTCTCAATACAAAATAAGAGGGCTTTAAGGAATGAAGGTTTTTGTGAGGTTTTTTGTAAACATAAATCTGTCTCTGGCATCTGAAATTGCAGCTGAGAATTTTTAGGGTTTGTTTTATTTCTTATTATTTTGCTTTGATTTTTGATTGCTATTAAACTCAGCTAATGTCCCTAAGTCGTGATGCCCATGATGGGTATCAGTGAGGGACCTCTCCTTGTCCTTGGCTCAGCTCATGAGCTTTTCCTTACATTTTCTCTCCCCTGCCCACCTGAGGAGCAGTTTCGGTGGGCACCTGGTGTCCAGCCAGGCTCCCATGATATTTAGCCCCCAAATACAAGACCCAGGAGGCTGAGGGAGGAGCACTGACCCCTGATGACTTTTGTTGGTTTGCTTTCAGTATCTCCCAGACCTGCTGGGCAAGGCTGGGCTCCTGCTGCAGTTCAGTGACCCTGCCCAGCCAGACGTGGAGCTCCGGAGGGCAGCTGTGCGCAGCATGGCAAACCTGTGCCTCAGGTGTGTACCAGCCTTTCCAGGTGGGTTAGAGGGTGTACATCTGCCAGAAGGTGTATACAGAGCCAGCAAGGTGTAGGTGCAGGAATTTGAAATGCAGAGCTTTGGTGTTCAAAGATATCTGTGCATAAAACTGTTAACTCTCAGTCTTCCAGAGATAATGTTATGGGGATTAGTTTAGGGAAGAAGAGCTGTTGTGCTGCCTGGTTTTTCATGCAGGAGGTTTTCTTTTGTCCTCTGTATGGTAGAGCTGGCCCCTTTCAATCAGCCATCCATCCATCTGGGGCTTTGCAGGCTAGCAGAGGGCTGGGGTGGGACTTTGTGGAACTTTATGAACCTGTGGACAGGCTGTAAACCAACCTGGTGTCTCCTCCTGCTCTAATCTTAGTGTCCCTGCACAGCCATACCTGGATGAGTCCTACAGAAGTGTCTGTTTTCAAACTTTCCTGAGTGTTCTGCAGTCTTCAAAAACCTCTGATGTGGATGACATCACTTTTTGCATGGTAAGTGTGAGTCTAATAGTCTAAAATACTCTAATTAGGAGGTTGTGCTGCTGGAATATATGGAATTTGGGATGTTGTCAATTAAGATTTTGCTTTAACAGTCTATAATTTATCATATTACTGTCCCAGTTGAGCAAAACTGTAATTGCCTAGAAAGCTGCTTGAAAGATGTGCACCTGCAGCATTTTAGGAAGGAAGAGTAAGTCATTCTTTGTTTTCAGTTACTGCAAAGTGCACTGAAAGGTGTCCAATCACTTCTCAACGGTGGGAAGATGAAACTGATGCAAACTGACCAAATTGGAGCTCTTCTGGCAGTGTTAAAGGTAAATCCTGAAACCCACCTGGAGAAAGAGGCAGACACTGGGAGCTTCCAGGGGATGTTAAGTGGGAAACAGTAGAAGATGAGCAAGAGGGAGCAGAGAAGTCTGAGCGTGGGGGGAAATGGAGTGTGAGATAAAAAGAAAAATATATTGAGTTTCTCTCACAGCATCTTCACTGCACTTCCCACAGCAGAATGTGAGAGGAAGATGGGAGGCTTGGGGTTTTTTGGACCTACTTGAAACCTTTCTGGATGGATGGATGGATGGATGGATGGATAGATAGATAGATAGATAGATAGATAGATAGATAGATAGATAGATAGATAGATGGATTTCAGTTGTGTAGTCTGCTACACGGGAGAGACAAGACCTGGGGGAGGGAGCACAGCTGAAAATTGATGGGTTCACCCGAGTGAATAACAGTAAATCTGTGCATGAGAAAGGGACAGAGTGCTAACATTTGTGTTCCTGTTGCAGAAGTGCATGTTCCACGGGCTGCCAGGACTGAGCATAGAGGTGCCCACAGCCCTGTACCCTGCTCCCTTACCTCAGTATGATAAAAGGTCACCTGTCAAGCAGGAGCAGACAGAACCAGCCACCTCTAAGCAGACAGGGGTAAGCTGGCCTGCTCCTGATTCTCCAGCCTATTTGTTGTGGTTGTGCCTTACCTGTCCTGATCTTGGTGGCTCTTCCTGTCCTGAGCGTGTGGCACATTTAATTCTTTGCTTCAAAGGTGTTGGTTATAAATTCTTCATTGCTTTGGGAACTCAGGTGACACAAACAAATGGCTCTGCAGGGCTTGGCTTTCCTCAGTTAAGCTCTGTGCAGCAATTATTCACCCATATCCAAGAATTCCTGGCTTGCAGGCACGGGGTTGATGCGTGCAAACTCGCCAAAGCTTCTGATTTTATAAGTCACGTTTTCTCTCCTGACACTTGCACAATTGTTTGACTCTTTCTTAGAGAAGTCAAGTTCATTTCAGACTGATTTCTTGCCTCATCTGTTCTGCTTAATCCTTCCACAGGTTATTTTTTAACCCTGTAAATACTTTGGATTACTGATTGTCTGAAAGACATTAGAGAAAATAAAGTTATCTAGTCATGTTGACTTATTTCTTTTTAGGTGCTGAAAAGAAATATTAGTGTTACCTATTGTGGATCTAAAAGAACTACAGAAGTATTTAGTGTTGTTCTTTAACCACTTTTGTGTGAAATGTGATTTTTAGCTAAACGTTTCCTTGGGTATATTTTGTTTTACTGATGAAGAAGCCAAAGCTTAGTTTTTGAGGCTATTCAGTTATAAACTGTTTACTTAGGTATTACTGAAATTTTGTGACTGTTGCTACTAGTAAGCAGCATTTAAAAACTCAGATACTAAAGAGTGACTGTTTCTGTGTGTAGAGCATTGCAGAGACATGTAACTGCATTTGTGTATTGACTAGGAAAAATCAATATTAAGTATCATAAGTATAATAAGTGTATAAGTATATATAAGTATATAAGTATATAACTATAATAAGTATATATTAAGTATTGACTAGGAAAAATCAATATTAAGTATTATAATAAGTATAGTAAGTGTGTATAAGTATAATAAGTATATATTAAGTATTGACTAGGAAAAATCAATTTATAATCAGTATATAAGTATATGTAAGTATATATAAGTATAGTAAGTATATAAGTATAATAAGTATATAATAAGTATGATAAGCATAATAAGTATATATTAAGTATTAACTAAGAAAAATCAATTTATAATCAGTATATAAGTATATATAAGTATGATAAGCATGATAAGTATAATAAGTATATATTAAGTATTGACCAGGAAAAATCAATTTTTTGTCTTAGAGCCGAAGAAAAAAGTGCAAAGGGAAACAAAAGAAGGGCGAGTTCGGGGAAGAAGGAAGAGAAGCCTCAGGGGATCTAGGAAAGGAGTCGGTGCTGGGAGCAGAGATGCTGAGATTGCACCTGGAGGACGTGCAGAGCAGCCCCTGTGGGGATGCTGGGGGTGTGTGTGCTGGCAAGGAGCCGCTGCCCTCCCTCCCCGCGGGCTGCAAACGCATCAGCAGCAGCGAGTCGGAGTATTCTGATGCTGAAGGTGGAATTCAGAGCAAAGTCAGGTGATGGCTGTGCACATAAACATGAAATCGTGGGGTCCATACAACACTTCCACACCAGCCTTTGTTCTTAATCAAAACTGCCGAGGAAATCACTTTCCCTTTTGGTTGATGAGATGATACGAGAAAGTTGGAAGGCAGTAATTGGTGTTGGTTTGGGAGTAAATTTGTCCTTCCTGTTCTTGGTCTAAAAGATTTCCTCTCACAGCCAGCCACTAACACACATGAAAGAGGTGGAGTCCATCCCTTGTCCCTGCTGTTTGCATTTATCTTTTTGTTTGTGTTTAAGGTCTTACCAAGCCAATGTTCGCCAAGGGGCTCTGGCCTGTTTCCTCTCCACTATAAAGTCAATAGAAAAGAGAGTTCTTTATGGCTACTGGTCAGCATTTGTTCCTGATGCCCCTGGGATTGGCAGCCCCCAGTCTGTGTCCCTGATGACTATTGCTCTAAAGGACCCTTCTCCAAAGGTGAGGCACTTCTGGGGACAAAAATTGTTCTGTTTTCCCCTGTTAATCTTAGGAGTTGTCTTCTCTGGCCTTGGCTACTGCCCAAGAAATAAATAGGAAATGTTGGCTAAGGAAACAAAGGATTGATTCTGTATTGCTTAAAGTTATGAAAAAAAAAGACAGTTTGGAGTTGAATTTTCTTTTTCTAGAGAGGATTTAATGTATTTTAAAATTCTCCACCTGCTCAGAGGAGGTGTTAAAAGGTATCACAAATGTTTTATCATTTCAGACACGTGCCTGTGCTCTTCAAGTCCTCTCAGCCTTCCTGGAAGGTTCTAAGCAGTTCCTTTCTGTGGCTGAAGATGCCAATGACCACAAGAGAGCTTTTACTCCCTTCTCTGTCACCATTGCTTCCAGCATCCGGGAGCTGCACCGCTGCCTGCTGCTGGCCCTGGTGGCAGAGTCCTCCTCCCAGACACTGACACAAATCGTCAAGGTACCTGCTCTGCAGATGTGCCACGTGCTCCCAAGGGGTGACACTGCTCTCTGGATTGAGTCCTGGAGAGGGATTGCACAGAATTGCTGTTGGGGAGTGAGGTGGTGATGGTGAGAGACAGACCTTTGTCACCTCACAAGACTTCACTGACTGAGTCATCCTAGAGAATCATGGAATCCCAGAATGGTTTGGGTTGGAAGGGACCTTAAAGATCACCTTGTTTCAATCCCCTGCTGTGGACAGGGACACCTTCCACTAAACCAGGTTCCTCAGAGTTCCATCCAGAGCCTCGGGGTTTCTTTTCAGCACAATTTTCTTTTTTCTGCATTTTTTTTAGTCTTTTTGTAGCTGCATGAACTTATAAAATGATTCTGAAGACTCACATTGACTTTAAAACTGGGATCTAAATGGACAAATCCTTCCGTGGGCTATCAAAATTCCCTGGTCTTTATGCCACAGTCAGTGTAGTTAAATCCTGTTCTTAGGAGCCTCGTTTGTATCCAGTGTTCAGGCAGCAGATAATTGGGGTGTTTTTTTCAGGTGCCCTCAGATAATGAGCTGCCTGAGTGACCTAAATTACAAATGTAAAAGCAAACCTGTTGGAGGCCAGGCTGACATTGTAACCAGCCCCTTTCTCTGTTTCAGTGCCTTGCAAACTTGGTTTCCAACGCACCCTACAGCCGATTGAAACCTGGGCTGCTCACCAGGGTGTGGAACCAGATCAAGCCCTACATCTCTCACAAAGGTTTGCATCCTCTCTCTGTTATATTCCTCCTCTGTGCTCCCTAAATTCATAATTCAGTAGCAGTGGATGTTTATGTTATAATCTGTCTTGTCTGAAAACTGCTGAGGGAGGATGCTGGGCCGTCAGTGAGGTTCTAATGGAGTTTTTTTTTGCTTTTTCTTCTTCCCCCATTGTCTCTTGCAGATGTTAACGTTCGAGTTTCCAGCCTCACATTGCTGGGGGCAATAGTTTCTGTCCAGGCCCCTTTGCCAGAGGTGCAGCTGCTTCTGCAGCAGCCCAGCTCCTCAGGGCTGAACAGCAGCGGCAGCGCAACCCCCGGGCGTTCCAGCTGCTGTGAGCAGTGGAGGAAAGGCCTGCCCCGGGCAGGGGAAGGCCCTGGGGACAGTGCAGGGTGTGGCCCTGCAGAGCCCTGCTGGCTGCTCCGCCTGTGTGTGTCCCTCATCGTGCTGCCCAGGGAGGATTCCTGCTCCTGCTCCGACAGCGACGCCGCCTTCCCGGCCCTGTGCAGCGTCTACGAGCCGTGCCCCCTGCGCCTGGAGGCCCTGCAGGTGGGAGGGAGGGCTGCACAGCCCCCTGGGCTCACAGCCAGCTGCCTCCCCCAGGCCTGGGTTCCCTTTGCTCCCTGCTTTCTCAGGGAGATTCGGGCTGAGGCCGGTGCTGGTGCAGTGAGGCTGAGCTGCTGTGACACCGTGTGTCCTTGTCAGGAACAGTCACAGATGTTGAACAGAAAAGCAGTTTTAAAGGAGCAGAAATAGATCTGTGAGTCCAGCTTGGGTAGGGGAGGGTCTTGTGTGAGAGCAGTGACTTACCCACTAAGTACTGAGCTTTGCTTCAAACACTGTATTTATGAAGAGAAAAACATTCACTTTGGGGAACCACCTACCTAATCTCTTGATAGAAAGCTGTTTGTGGAATGGAGCTGGATTTGTCATTCTCTTCCCAGCTGCTGTCTGTTACCAGCTTCACAGCTCCTCTGCTGCCTAGGGAGCATGAGCTGCAGTGACTCAAAGAGAAATGTTTAGATTCCATGGCCACAGCATGACTGTCCCACTGCAAACCTGCTGCAGCAAGTTCATCTGCCTGTGATTTTTTATCTTCAGTATTATTTGGGGGTGTGTGCTGGCAGACTGTGAGTCTTCCCCATGCAAACTCCTCCACACAGAATCCAAATTGAAATTTTGGTGGGAAACAGTCTGCAGGGAGCTGTGGAGTGACTCAAGGAGTACCTGTGGATGTTGAGGCTTGGCTTTGTTTTAATTCATGTAGCCACAGCAAAGGGTAAGACTTTGTAACATGCATCCCAAGAAGTCTCACTCTTTTTCTGGAACAGGAAATATTTGTTAAATCCAGCTTCACAGAAGGCAGCAGCAGTGTTACAGGAGGTGCAGAATGTCTTGCTCTTCGTTTTTTTTGGCTACAGGAGCCCTCACTTACAGTAAATAATTCATGGTCTTGCTACCTGATAGTGCTTCTGTGGCTCTTCTTTGAAGAAGATAATGGAACAGGGAGGCTTTTAATCAGCTCTAGCATTCCAGGAGTTGTGCTGCAAGGTGTATCTGTTACCTCAGAGTTCAGTATATGGTGCTGGGGTTGGTTAGCCCATTAACATCATTTCAGTGTGTAGCTGGGGTGTTTTGGGTAAACAGGAGGAAGAAATGCTGAATGGAATTTCTATTGTCTGTGTTTAGGTGTTGGCTCTTCTTGTGAAAGGTTATTTCCCTATGGCTCAGAGCTATTTCCTAGAGCTTGGAGAAGTGGCTTGCAGGTGCATGGAAGAAATGGATCCATCCATTCAGCTTCATGGAGCCAAAGTAAGAGCAGGAGGACACAGCAACGTTGTTTTACCAAGTCAGTTTTATCTGTCTGTGTGCTTTGCAAATGCAGATGAGTGGTGATGAATATTCAAAGCATCTGTGTGTGTGATGTGGAAATGCAGTACCCTGACACTTTGAGAAATGCACCTTCTGCTTCCAGTCTTGAAGTCTCAGCAGAATTTTGTTGCTCTGCTGAGTCACCAGGAAGCTGGGGAAGTGCAAAGACTACAACACAGAGCATCAGCTGGTGCAGGGGCTGGACTCTGTGACCCAAAGATTTCCTCTTTGCAGTAGTTTGTTATGCTGTGCCTGCAGGAGACTTTATGTAGGAAAGGCTTGTCCTCTAATTTCAGTACTTAGCAGGGACAGAACAGTCCAAACCAGTACTGAGTCATTTATTTTTGTTCCCTGGGTGACTAGATGCAGTCCTAGGTGAAGGTTCTGTAGTTCCATGGTCCTTGAGTCATCCCTGATGAAAACCTCCTTGCTCTTTGTTCTGTGCAGCTTCTGGAGGAGCTGGGCACGGGTGTCCTGCAGCAGCACAAACCTGATTCCCCCACTGCCCCTGAGCAGAGGGTGCCTGTCAGCCTGGTAAGTGTGAGATTGCACTCCCTGGGCTCCTTCCCTGGGCTCTGCAGAGCCACTGGCACAGACACAGATCAGTCATTGCAGGGAAGCAGGAAGGGACTCAGACTGTGGCTTTATGGATGCCAGCATGGACAGTTCCTGGAGACTTCCTGCAGTAATTTGGCACTTGTTCTTGTCTGTAGGCAGATGTGTTGGGTTTTATTTCTTTTACCTGATGCTAACCCTGTGTCTTTGCCTCTCCTCTTCCCAGCTCCTGCAGCCTGCTGTAGCTCAGAGGGCTGGAAGAGCAGCACTGATTTTGTGTGTGTCATTACTGCTGCATAAAACTTCTGCAGTTTTGGTGAATTTCCATTGTTAAAGAGCCAACCTAGATTTTCTGGCTGGTCACAAATGCAGAGAGAGTGTCCAGAACCACAATATATGTGAATTTAGCAAAATTCATTAGCTGTTTGTTGGCTAAGTTTGCTGAAGCTGAGTAATGTGGGCCTGTTTAAGTCTTCCTTCTGTGAACACAAGACAAGCTTAAAAATTTCTTTGGCTCATGCTAAGTTTTGAGCCTACAAGACAGGAAATATGTTCAGTAGCATCAGGTTCCTGTTATTTGCTGTGAATGTAAATTGTCAGGCAAATGAAAACACTCAGCTGTGTGGATGCAGGAGTGGGATTGCAACTCTATTTTTAATGCAGTTTAAATTTCAGGGTATGATAATCATCTTTAAGACAAGAACTTGGGCTTAGTTGCTGAGTTTAGAAGATAAACCTGGCTGTGTCTCCTGCAGGTTGTGACCTTCTGGACAATGGTGTTAAATGGCCCTTTACCTGGCACTCTGCAGAGCTCCCCCCACGCCACTCTCCAGACAAGTGCCTGTGATGCCCTGTCCTCTATCTTACCAGAGGCTTTCAGCCTCCTGCAGGTAGGAGAACACACCTTTAACTGTGTGGTTTTTGTTTTTTTTTTTTTTACCTTTGAGGCTTTGTCCTTGTCCACCAGATTACAGCCTTTTAAAACTTACCAGGACAAAGTAAGGAAACCTTCCCAAATTTTTTTTAATTTTTTTATTTCTCATTCTGAACATTGTGACTGTTGCAGGCTGGAAGGGCAATGTCAGGAGTAATTAGCCTGTCAGAACAATTAAACTGTGGGTCACAGCAGCTGTTTGGGCCTGCCATGAATACCCAGCCTTGGCAGTGATGCACAGGAGATGGAGGACAGGAGTTTAAAGGCATGAGGGAGGGCTGAGGGATTGTTACTCTGCTGGTTAGTCCTTTGAAGAGCCAGCTGAGCCGACAGCCAGGCCCTGATGTGCACCCATTTGTACAAGATGTTGTGGGCATGATGTTGTGCACCCATTTGTTTTTTCCCTTTGCAAGGTGAAATATGCTTTTAAACATGAAAGCCTTGGCAGTGGATCCCCCCTGCATTGTGCAGCTCCTTCTGTGTCACTGTGCCCTTGCCTGGGGAGTGCTCTGCCAGATCTCATTTGCCCAGGAATTGCTGGTCCAGCAGTATCTCTGGAATTCTCCAAGTACAGCCTGTACTTCATCCCCCTGTACTTTGATCCCATCCCCTCTCCTGTCCCTGTGGCCAAGTGGGGTCGAGTCAGTGCCCACTCTGACCTTTTGTCATGGGCTGGTGAGCTGACAACCTGCCCAGGCTGAGCTCACCCTGCCTGCCTGTCCTGGTTAATGAGGGGCAGAGAGGGAAGGAAGGCAAGAGCAGCCCATGCTCTCTGTGTTGGCTCTGATGGGCCATTCCTGCTGCTTGGGATGAGAGTTCACAGTTTGGTTTCCTTCGTGGTCTTACCCCACAGCAGTGAGATCCTGTGTGCTGGGAGCATTCCTGTCTCCTGGCTGGGCTCCTGAAACACAACTCACTTTCTCTAGAGTGCTCTGAGTGGAAGCTCCTTCAGACAGAGGGTTTTTCAGAGAAGTGGTGTGTCCCTGTGGGACAGAGCTCTCCTCAGCCCCTGTGCTGTGCTGCTCCTCGTTGCAGGGTGACCAGCAGATCCTGTGTGTCACGTTGCTGCTCGGCCTGAACCACAGCGAGAACCCCCTGGTGAAAGCTGCTGCTGCCCGTGCCCTGGGAGTCTACATCCTCTTCCCGTGCCTCAGGCAGGTCAGAGCCAGCCCATGCCCTCCTTCTGAGCCAGTTTGTAATGAGCCATAGGGTGTGGAACATGGATTTGTTGGAAATTGATTCACTTCACTTTTAGCCTGTAGCGTATTTAGAGTTTTCCTTACTGGCCCCAGGCCTGCTCCTGCCTTTGGTGTGAGAGCAGAATCAGTGCAGCTCTCAGGGAGGTGAAGCAGAAGTGAGAGGGAAAGGAGAGAGGTCAGGATGTTCCCAGGCTCTCAGGGATGGAAGCTGGAGTGGTTGGGTTGGCACAGAGGAGCTGTAAGAGGTGAGGGGGAGCTGGGCTGAAGGGAACAGCTGTGCAGGGCTCTGGGGAGTTTAATTTTGGACTCGATCTCTGAGGTCTTTTCCAACCTTCAGGATTCTATGATTGTAACAAGTTTTTAACGTGAAGCCTTCAGTTTTGCTTAAAACTAAGAAATAAAGCTTATTTGGAGGAAAAGAAACCTGTTTTATTCCACAAAATATCATCTTAGCTTGGCTGAGCTGGAAGATTAGTTTTTACAATGTAACCTTTAAGTGAATGATTTTAATAAAAAAAAATGCAGTAGCTGACTTTGGAGTTTAATTCCAAAATATTTTGAAAGAAAATCCTTTACCATAGGCACATGTAAAGTGCCATGGAAGAGAAGATTAGACAGGCAGCTCAACAGGGAGCTTGGAGAAGCAATTACTTTAAGAGTGGGATTTGATGAGTATAAGGTTGGCAGTTCATGTAATTATGTTAAAATCCAAAGTAACTAAATCACCAATGGAATTAAATAATCCATTGAAGCTTTTCAGCAACAGCTGCCCAGGAGTGGTGGACTTGGTCAGCATTCAGGCTTGGGCTGTTAATTAAAGGTCAGGCAAAGCTGCAGAGAGCACCATGAGCTCATTAGAAGGTGTCACCTAGGAAAGAAAGGTAAATGAACAGAGCTGGTCTGTCTCCCATTTTCCCTGGAAAAACCCCAGTGTGTGTTACTAAGGAAATCACCTGTGCTTTGAGCACTTTGTAACTTTGCAGCAGTTTCTGCTTTGACAGGATGTGATGTTCGTGGCAGACACAGCAAATGCCATTCTGAACTCCCTCCAAGACAAGTCTCCCAACGTCCGTGCCAAGGCAGCCTGGTCCCTGGGCAACCTCACAGACACCCTGATCATCAACATGTAGGTGGCACACCCTGCCCTGCCCTGTCCCCAGCTGGCACACAGAGCAGATTTGTGGTCTGCAAGAGGACACGGCCTCAGGCTGTGCCAGGAGAGCTCCAGGCTGGACATCAGGAGGAATTTCCCCATGGAAAGGGTGGTCAGGCACTGGGAGGGGCTGCCCAGGGAGGTTTGGAGTGCCCATCCCTGCAGGTGTCCAAGGAATGATTGGATGTGGCACTCAGTGCTCTGGGCTGGGGACAAGCTGGGGATCAGGCCCAGCTTGGACTGGATGCTCTGCAAGGGCTTTTCCAACCAAAATGATTCTGTGATACTTAACATCAAAAAAACCCTGAAATTTGGCTTGGATTCTTCCTTTTAACCCTCTGCCTCTGTCTGCCAGGGTGTGACACTGTTTAAGCATCCTGTATCCATCTGGGAACACCTCCCACTGTCCCAGGGTGCTCCAAGCCCTGTCCAGCCTGGCCTTGGACACTTCCAGGGATGGGGCAGCCACAGCAGCTCTGGGCACCCTCAGATTTTTTTTCTAATGCCTGATCTAAACCTATTCAGTTGGAAGTCCCCTTGTCCTCACTCTAAGGAGAAACTCTTTAAAACTTCTCACTTTTTAGTTTTCCATTTCTTGTGTGTTGCTTGGTGTAATTACATGGTTCCTTTACTTTTAACATTACACACAAGTAAAATTAATAAATATTTAACCCTTCCTCAAGCCAGAGACTGAGGGAAGCCCAACCTACTGTTACATTTTTAACAGGAAAATAGTTATCATATATTCCTGCTACAGATTTGCCCCTGAAGCAATTCCTTGCCCTCTGTTTTTTATTACAGACTTAACCATTGCTAACCAGCTTTCTTGCATTGATAGTTTGGTTTTAAATTAATAAACATAGTGGTCACATGCAGAAAGGTCTGCCTTACATATTAGCCTTGTAAAGAGTGAAGGTTGTTTGTTCATGGGCCTTTATAAAGGGTGGTATGACATCTTTGGGGATGGAGCTGGCTGTTCACAGGGTGATTCTCCTGCCAGGGAAACCGTGGGGCAGAGCTTCCAGGAGGAGCTCTCTGATCTCCTGCTGCTGAAATTGCTGCGGTCTGCAACGGAGGCATCCAAGGACAGGGACAAGGTAAGGCTGAGGGCAGGGAGGGTGGAGTTGGTGGAGTTAACTCCTGCATTAGAAAAAGAAAAGGAAAAAGGCACCAGTTTCTTTAGGTCTCTTTGCCCCAAAGTTTGAGGGCAGCTGCAGCTGAGATCCTCCCCTGAGGGCCGGTGTTCAGAGGTTTCCTGTGTTTGAATTGCAGGGAATTTGGCTGGGCTTTTCCACAGGGCAGGGGTTTTTGGTTTGCTTTGTGGCCATTTTCAGAGAGTGACCTTTCTGCTGGCATTCAGGAAGACACAGTGTGATTCCAGCTGTGCTGCTTGCTGGCTCTGAGGTGATTTCACAGCGGGCTTGCCAAGAAACCAGAGAGGTTTTTGTGTGTTCCAGGTGAAGAGCAACGCTGTCCGTGCCCTTGGGAACGTGCTGCATTTCCTGCAGCCCTGCCACGTGGGCAACCCCAGGTTCAGGGAGGCCATGGAGGAGTCCCTGCAGGCCCTGGTTGCCACGGTGGGCAGCGAGGCCACCATGAAGGTGCGCTGGAACGCCTGCTACGCGCTGGGGAACGTCTTCAAGAACCCTGCCCTGCCTCTGGGTGAGAGCCTGCCTGGGGCTGAGCACAGAGCTCTGCTGCCACGGGGGTGCACAGGAAGGGGGGAAGCCAGTTCTTGCTGTCACAGCTGTCCCAGGGCTCTTCCCAGTGGAGCAGACTCAGCTCCTGCCAGTGCAGGTGTAACTGCTGTGTTCAGCTGGATCTGCCATGCAAGGGAAGAGTGGGAGGGTGAGGTTATAGGTGTGGATAAGTGCCAAATGTCCTCTTGTGAAACTTGGGGAGATGAACTGTTTTAACTCACATTTCATTTCATAACCCCTGATTCTCTCATTTAAACCACAATAAGTTCAATAAATGTCAGCCCATTAAATATTCAGGAGACATTTATGGATTTGCATATCTTGGCTGATTTTAAAAGGGTTTTTTTGGGTTTTTTTTTTTCAGGAGAGGCTCCTTGGGCCACGCAAGCTTTCAGTGCCCTTTCCTCTGTAGTCAAGTCCTGCAAGAACTTCAAAGTGCGAATCAAGTCAGCCATGGCCCTGTCCATCCCCAGCAGGAGGGAGTGCTACGGCTCCACGGAGCAGTTCTGCCAAATCTGGAGTGCCTTGGTGGTGGCCCTGCAGAGGAGCGAGGACACCGAGGACTTCCTGGAGTTCAAGTACAGCTCCAGCCTCAGGACCCAGATCTGCCGGGCTCTGCTGCACCTGCTGCGCCTGGCCAGGAGCACGGACCTGCCCCTCATCGGGGGCACCCTCAGGGAGCACGGGGAGGCCATCAAACCCTACGTCCTGCAGTACCTCAGGTCCTCGGGGGAGGAGAGCGAGGCAGGGGTGCACACGGACTCGGGGGAGAGGGAGAGAGGGTTGCAGGGAGCCATCGACCATCTCAGTGGGATAGAGAGGGAGCTGCAGGGCAAGGCGAGGCTGAGAGTGTCCCTGTACCTGGAGGATGTCCTGACACACCACACCAGTGCCACGGAGCTGACAGAGGCTTGAAGGGAGCGCCCACTTCAGTGACCAAAACTTCCACAGGGAGCACCAAACTCTGTTCCCTTGCACAGGACATCCAGAGGAAAAGTTTCCTGCTGCTGATATTAAATATTTTTTTTTCAGACTTTGTTAATAATGCCTCTAGGACTTCATTTTTATATTATTATTATTTTTTATTGCTGTGTTTGGTGAGCTCTGCCGTTGCCCTCCCTGGGGCTGCTTTGTGCACTTTGCTGTCACAGCGTCGCTGCTTGGAAAACAAACGCCTTTTCCTCCTCTGTGTGTTTTACAAAGCTGCCTGTTCCCTCAGCTTATCTCAAAGCATTTTGTTCCTATTGCTGCAGGATCCAGAATCATGTTTGTAAAGCAGGGGGCTGGAAGAATTTTGTTTTTCAGAGCACCGCCAGTGTTGTCACTCTTGTGTTCCTGCAATAAACCCAAATACGCCAATATTTGAGGAATAGCTCAGAGCAAACACCCTTTGCCTTTACCTGTCTGTGTTCCCAGTGTCCTGCACCTGGCCTGTGCCTCCCTGCTGCCTCCACTCATCCTGTCTCCCAAAAAAATCAGAATTCCCAAGGAAGGTTCTCCAAGGCTGGGATTTTGGCTCTCCAAGCACCTCTGTGGGAGGTGCAGTGATCTAACAGCACATGGATTCATTGCTGGAGTTCTGTCCCCTTCCATTCCTCCCCACTGCTGTTACTTGCTCTGTGTTTGCTCTGTGCTTACTCTGCTGATAGCCAGGGGAGTGCTGAGCTCTCTGATGTTGCTGGGGACAACTCAGCACCTCCAGGAATGAGCAGGGCTCTGGGGCTCTCAGAGTTAAGTGCCTGCTGTCCTAACCCCGGGCTGGATGTTTGAACAGAGCTCAGGGCAAGCCCTGCCTGTCGTAAAACCTCTGGGGGATTCAAAATTCATCTGCTTTGTTCTTCCACCCTCACTGCTGCTTTCAGCAAGTGCTGAGAGTATCCAAAACTTCCTGGAGTCAGGGAGCCTTTTCCAGGGGCTGGATGGGGCCAGTTCCCTGCCAGGGATGACTTCTGCTGTAGCAGCCCCGTGTGTGGTCAGCAGGGAAACCCTGGATGGAGGCAGAGCTGAGCATCCCTGCTGGCCCACAGCCACTGCAAGCACAGCTTTGCCTGGATTTCTTTCCCAAAGCTGCTGACATCTCTAGAGCTGCCCTGCCCTGTTCCAGCTGGAATGCTGGTGCTGAGGCAGCTGTGGGGCTGGGGAGCAGCGTGCACCTGAGCTGAGGGTGCTCCAGCAGCCCCATGCACTGTCAGGCTGTTCTCTGAACAGAGAAATCTCTGGTTTTATGCACCCCAGGGAGCTGCTGTTACTCCCAACAGGGCATCACCCTTTGCTGAGCCTCTGGGGACAAAGGGGTGTGCCCTGCGTGTGCTCTGTGTGTGCCCTGTGTGTGCTGTGTGTGTGCTGTGTGTGTGCCCTGTGTGTGCCCTGTGTGTGCTCTGTGTGTGCCCTGTGTGTGCCCTGTGTGTGCCCTGTGTGTGCTGTGTGTGTGCCCTGTGTGTGCCCTGCGTGTGCCCTGCGTGTGCTCTGTGTGTGCCCTGCGTGTGCCCTGTGTGTGCCCTGTGTGTGCCCTGTGTGTGCCCTGCGTGTGCCCTGTGCCACCCCGGCTGCCAGGGAGATCCCCGGGGCCGGGGCAAGGCAGCACCTTCCCCACCCTGGCCAAGGTTTTATTGTGCTGCCTCTTTATTGTTGTGTTTACAAGCCAGGCCCTTCATAGGTTTTCCTATGAATAGTTCCAAGGAGAAGGTAATTACCTTATCACACGCGGGATGATTTATAGCCAAGGTGGCAAGGGACATTCAAGCTCCACATCGGCTCCGTTTGAAAGACAATCCTGTTCTTCCGCGGGGTCACTGGGTGGGGAAAACAAAAGGGCTTTAGTGCCCGGCCCGATCCCAGCCTGGGGCTGGGATCTCCTGCGGCCGAGCAGCCCCGGGGGAGTTTCCCTGCGCTTGTCGCCCACCTGCAGCCCCGAGAGCTCCACCCTGGGCAGCGCAGCAAGGAGCGACCCCAGCGGGTCACACTGCCAGCCTCCCGGGGGCTTTAAACAGCCCCTCTTCCCCCGCACCGAGCCACTCTGGGTGTCAGTTTTATTTTTTAAAGTCATTTTTTTCCCTTCCCTCCAACAACTGTCGCTGTGACCGGGGAGCAGAGGCGGCGATTTACCGCTCACCCCGCGGCTGCCGCTGCGCCCCGAGCATCGCAAGGCGGCCCCGGGAGCGGCCCCGGTCCCCGGGCCACGAGGTGGCACCACGTCCCCGGGCACGGCGGCCACAGCGGCCACAGCCTGCTCCTGTCCCCTCGGTGGGGTCCCGGTTGTCCCCTCAGGGCGCTGGCGGGGTGCACGGGGGTCCCCCGAGGGGACACGGGTGCCACCAGCCCGGGCACCCACCGGAGCGCCCCGCAGCCCCCGGATCCCAGCGGGTGCGGGCACGCCGCGACCCCCCGCGATAAATGGAATTTTTCCCGCACGGGTGGGGCCGGTGGCTTTGGCCCCGGGGATGCGGGTGCTCCCTCCGGGGCTGTGACTCCGCTGTCGGTGACACCGGCCCGTGAGCAATGGGGTGGCCAAGGCAGGGGTGACTTCCAGTGGCGGGGTCACAGGGAAGAGGCTGATCCTGGTTCATGCCTGCTGTCTCTCCCATAAAAAATGGCCCCGCGCTATCTGGCGGGCCGTCCCTCCCCGGGACCCGCTAATTCGGTGATTTTTATCCTGTCTGTTTTGCTTTTCTCCCCTCTGCAACCTCCCGGCGCTCCCCCTCGGGCGGCTCCGGGGTCGCCGCTGATGGATGGAGCCGGCACGGAGGAGGAGGGGGTTTGGGCACAGCCCGAGCCCGTCACGGCAACCACGCTCTCCCCGGGGGCTAAAGCTTGTTTCAGGATGGATCCCAGCAGGAAGGGTGCGGGCAAGGAGGGAAGGAGTGTGGAAGAACACCGTGGGCACCCCGGGGCTGTGGGCACCGCAGCGCCAGGCGGGGATGGGGACAGAGATTCTAAAGGGGCTTGGCGAGCCCCGGGGAGCAGGACTGTCCCTGGGGTCACGCCTTCCTGTGCCACCCCCGGGAAAAGGGAGCCCACGCTGCTCCGGGGGGGTCCTCTGCCTCCCCGGGGGCCCAGACTGGTATTTCAGTCTAGACGCGCTGGTATTTTTTCACTCCAGCACATTTCCTTGATGGCCCAGCGGCGGAGCGGGGGCAGGCTCGGCCCGCTGGCACACGGTGGCAGCTGCAGGGTGGGGGATGCCCGCGGGGGCACAGGGGGCACAGCCTGGGCGGGCGACGTCCCCAATCCCCGCTCCTGGAGCGGCAGAAAAAACGTTTGCGCTGGGATGGGAGGGAAAACTATGCGGGACTTGAAATCCGCTCATAAAGCCGGGCTTGCCGGTGAGAGGCTTGCCGCATCTTGCTCCGGGGCTGCGACGGGCTGGGTGATTCAACATCCACCCCCGTCCATCCCTGCTGCCCCTGTGCGTTGCCGCACCGCCGGGGCCGGGCTGGGAGAACATTTTTGGGGGGCGAGCGGCTCGGTGCTGCCGGAAACATCGCCGTGGCTCGGGGCAGTCCCCTGGATGCCGGGCCGATGCTTTCACCGGCTGCCTGCCCACCCTCTGCGTGCCACCCATCCCGTGGGGACCCATCCCAGGGGCTGCCGGGGGGACAAAGGCGGCTCCCAGGGCCCCGGCCGTGCTTGGGCGGCCTCGGAGATGTGTGAAATTCGGCTTTGGCCCAGCTCCTTCCTGGAGCGGAACTGTTCTCAGCGAAACCGTCCCCGCCACCGCCCGCCCTAATGGCTTTTCTCTGTGCGCCCGCATTAATGAACGCGAGGCCCAGCCTAATCGGGGGGAAGCCATGCAAGTAATTGCTTGAATTTTTAATTCGGGGTTATGATAGGGGAATCAAAGTCACACGGCAGCCGCTGGGGCCGCCCGCGGCTCCGCGCCATTGACTCCCGCAATTTGCTTTTGATTTTTGCCCTCCCGGCTCCCCCCACGGCCCGGTGGGGACCCCGCTGGGGGCCGGGGCGGGACCCTCCCAGGGAGGGCACCCGGGGCAGAGAAATGTGCTGGGAGTGGGGGTCTCACTGCACCAGGGGCTGGGGTGAGCCAGGCTGTGCCCATGGGGGGCTCTTGCCACAGGTGGGAAGTTGTTGCCAGCCTCCAGCAGCACTTCCTTGTGGAGAGCTGGATTTTACTTTCCTTGGAACCTTTGGGATTTATTTCTCTGGTTCCATTGTGGCAGCTCTTGCCCTCAGCCTGGGGAGCCACCAGTGGGGACACCCTGCACAGAGCACATCAGGTGCCACCATTATCACACGAAGGGACAAGTGACACAGACACCGTGGCCATGGGGTGACACGTGGGATGGTGGGGCTGGCCAGGTTTTGGGTTGGGGCCTCCCTGTAGCACAACTGGGACTCTCACTGAGGCTACCCCAAATTTGGGACCCCTGTCCTCAGGGAGCTCCTCCAGCCCCGAGCATCCCCTGGGCCTTGGCCCTGGCCGGGCTGCTTTTGTTTTCCCAGAAAACAACCCCACCTCCACGCTGGTTCCAGCTCGCTTCCCTCAGCTTTGTCTTCAAATCCATAAAGAGCCAGAGGACGGGTGGCAAAGCAGAATGGGAATGGCATCTGTGCAATGCCAGCCCTGTGGGGACAGCACGGCCACCCTGCCCAGCACCACCACCGGGGAGCAACGGGAGGAGCCACAGGGCCACCCCGGCCCCCAGGCACGGCCAGGCCTGGGAGGGTCCCTGGGGCAGCCTGGCCGTGCCCAGGGAGCCGCTGCCTGCCCCGTCAGCCCGTGTTTGGGGTCGGGGCCGCTGTTGTGGTGTTCCTTGTGCCGCGATCCCGCGGGCAGATAGCATTGTTTGCCCTGACACGTAAGCCAGTGACAACCTGCGAGGGCTCTGGCATGGGTTCCCAGCGCTCTCCCAGCCTGCCCTGCTCCCACAGCGCCTTTTTATAGCCCAGCAGAACTTGTTTTGCTGTGGCAGCCAAGCAGAACCTGAGCGTGAGCCCCAGCTGCGGGGGGACGTGTGCGCGGTGGGTGCCGGGTCACGTCCGCAGCCCTGCAGCCCCCAGCGCCCCTGCAGCACCTCCCTGCTCCCCAGGGCTGCCCAGCTCCAGCCCTCCCCTCCAGCTCAATACCTGGGGAGGTTGAGAGAAGCCTCCAGGCTCTGAAAATTTTGGGGGGGGACCCAGGGTGGAGACATATGCTGCCTGGGAGGGGATGTGATGGCAAGGCCGCCGGTGCAGAGGACACATTGTCATGGTCACGGGCAGGGGACAAGCTGAGGTGGTCCTGACCCCCACTGCCCGTCCCCCTGGCAGAGCAAAGGGACACCAAGCAGCCCAGAGGGGTCCCACCTGCAGGTGAGGGGCCAGCAGGCCCCCTGTGCCCCCCCAGAGCAGCAGAGCCTCGGCACAGGACGGGAGGTGAAGACGGATCATGAAAGTGTTTCTTTGCTTTGCTTTTGAGAAAGGAGAACTTCAAAGGGGCCATTTATCACCAGACAAAGAGAGTCGCGAGTTATTTGCAAAGTGGAGGGGAGAAACATTCATTACCAGCATGACAGACAAACACTGCTGCCCAGTGTCCTCCTGCCCACCCTGTCCCTGCAGGGCCTGGGTGCCTCCTGTCCCCACCATGTGCCAGCCCCAGCTCCTGTCTCCTTCTCCTCCACCTGGGCCAGGTGGACCTGGGTGAGGGCACCAGGGTGATGGATGTCCCCAGGGTGATGGATGTCCCCGGGGTGCTGCATGTCCCCAGCATGGGTGCACCCACATGGCTGGAGGGGCAACATGGGGGCTCCCCATTGTGTCCCTGGTGCTGCCAGCACAGCCCAGCTGGTGCCAGCCCTGCCCAGGTGCTGCTGTGGGGTGAGTCCAGCCATGGTGGACACCAGATGGGGATAAATCCACGCCCTTCAGTCCATTGCTGAGCCCCATCTCTTCCTGGGTGATGCCCAGGTTCGTGTTTGCCGTGCTTGGAGCAGGGGGCACACGGGTGGAAGAGGAGCAATTTCCACCCCAAAGCCTCGCTCTGCAGCTTGGTGACAGCTTGGACACATCCCTTCCCCGGGAGCTGAGTGGGTTGTGTGGCACAGCCCGTGATGGGGCATCTGAGGGTGTCAGTGGGGTCTCTGTGCTGGGGACAGCAGGGCTCAGCCCAGGGATGGGGCACCCTGCCACTGAGCCTCTCTCCCAGAAGCTCTGCAGAGGGAGAGCCGAGGCTCTGTCCCTGATCTGGCAGGGAGAAGACAAGCAAAAAGTTAATTTGCACCCTAAACAGAAGTGCCAACGGACCTGACTTCCCCGGAGGGTGAAAGCGGCACCCCCGTGGGGTTGCAGGCTGCGAATCTCGGGGGGCTGGGGTCGGAGGGCCCCGCTGAGCGAGCCCGGGCGGGGCGGGCAGCTCTGCCTTTCATGTCTGATCCCTCCCGAAACCGCAGCTTCCCTTCGGCCCGCGCGGGGATCAACCGCGGGTCATATTTAATAAAGGTGGGGATGGGAGAAGCCTTCAAAACATTACATCACCTCGGTGTGGGGGAGGCGGAGGCAGGCAGGGAATGCGAAAATCTCAGCGCAAGTGGGGGCAGAGGAGAAAAAAAAAAAAACAACAACAACAAAAAAAAAAATCTCCGCGCGGGGGTTTAATGGGCCTGGTTTTGGTGGGAACTCTCTTGCCCACTGCCCGCGGGGTCAGAGGCGGTGTCTGCAGGCGCTCGGGCGTTAAATGAAACCGTAAGGAAAAAAAAACGAGAGCGGCAGATACGAAACGCGTAAGCGCGGCCGCGGCAGAAATCCCCCGGCGGGGAGAGTCCCCCCGGTGCCGTGTGGCCGCCGTGTCCCCGCTCTGCCCGGCGCCAGCGTGGGCATGAGACCGCCCCGGTCAGGGCAGGGGGTGCCCCGGCCCCGGCTCCTGTGCCGGGCAGTGCCAGGAGCAAAGTGTCCCGGGGCTGACCCCGCGGTGGCACCGGTGCCGAGCGGGACCCGCAGCCCGGCTCGGGGCGGACGCTGCTGGCCCCTCCGCGGGGATGGAGGAGGCTGTGGCCGCGGGGAAGGGATCGCGGCGGGATGGGCGGTGATTCCCTCCCTGCCGCTGGTTTGGTCTCTGAGATGATGGGGAGCGGCAGGTGAGGCCGTTCCTGCCCTGGCAGCTGCCTGGCTGCGAACCAGGTGGCTTCGGAGGGTTGAGGGGCAGAGCAGAGCATGCTCCGATTAAAAAAAAAAAAAAACCTAAAAAACCCTCCCGGTGCAGCCGCCCTGCGTTCCCAGCCGCAGTCACCTCCCGCTGGAAGCTCGGGCTGATGCTCCCGGCCGGGCTGGGGCTGGGAAAGTATGTGCTCCCAGCCCCGCGGGGCACCCAGCGGCCCCCCGAGCCGCAGCGACCGCGCTCCTCTGCCGAGGGGAGTTAATGAGCTGTGCCGGACAGCGATGGGAAAAGGCGGCGGGGCTCCTGACATCGCCCGGAGCAGCGGGGCGGGGAAGGAGGGGAAGAGCACCGGGGTGAGAGAGATGGACCAGAAAACGATATCCACTCCATTAGCCAGGTGGTTCCAAATGTGTGGAAACAGGACAAGGTCCAGGGCACCCACTGTGACAGAACATGATTATCATGCCATGCCATGAAGCCTGTGCAAAGACCAAGTCAAAGCTCAGCAGCCCACTTGAAAGGGAGAGGGGAGCTCCTCGGCACGGGAGCCAGGCTGTTCCCAGGCCGGGCTGTCACAGCCCCTGCCGGGGGGTCTGGGCGCTCAGCCCGGCTCTGCTCTCCCCTGGCACCTGCAGAGCTCCCACCACGGCCCTGGGCAGGAGCCTGTGCGGGGCAGCGGGGTCAGCACAGCCTGGGGGGCACAGAGGGGGTCACACACCTCCTGGGGGGCACAGAGGGGGTCACACATCTCCTGGGGGGCACAGAGGGGATCACACACCTCCTGGGGGGCACTGAGGGTGTCACACACGTCCTGGGGGGCACTGAGGGGGTCACACACGTCCTGGGGGGCACAGAGGGGATCACACACATCCTGGTGGCACTGAGGGGCTGCTCAGAGGCCCTGCACGGTCCCTCAGCCCCACAGGTTTGGTGTCTCCCATCACCTGGGACCTGGGGAATTTTGGGGTGATCAGGGAGCTGCTGTGGTGTGAAGGCTGAGGGCACCTGTGGGTGCAGGACCTCAGAGGTGGGGGAGCTGGGCACGGGGGGAGCACTCACCAGTAACCTTTGGGTGCAGGGCACAGCAGGGCTGGGGAGCCCCTCACCCTCACCCACAGGGTGCTGGTGTGAGGGAGCTGCTGTCCCCTCCCTGTGCAGCCTCAGCACGTGGCACCAGAGCTGGGAATTTGCCTGGCTGGGCCGAGGGCTCCAAGCTGGGAGCCAGGAAGGGGCTGACGGGGATTTTCCAGCCCTCTCCTCTCTTGGGTGTGCTCAGGCTGCCGTGTGCCCACGACAAACCCTGTGTGGCCATCGTGTGCTCACCCACAGCCTCCCCCCAGCACACAGAGAGGTCTCCTGCTCCCTTTGGTGGCTGACCCCCAGCACCCCAGCCCTGCCTGTGGCTCTGCCCCGTCCCCCAAAGGGCAGGGGGGCTCTGAGGGTGCTGTGCTGCCCTCCTGGCCCCGAGCTGCTCCTGTCCCACGGAGTTTTATGGACAGCTCAGCCTGTTCAGCCCGTGCAGCTCCAACAGCTGCTCCCACCAGCGGGCACAGGCTGTTCCCTGCCGAGCCACGGGGCTTTTCCCTTCCCTCCCCTTCCCTTCCCTCTGCCTGGCTCTGCAGGAACCCAAACTGCCTCCAGCTCCCCGGGGTGTTTAACTGAGCGGGGATCCATGGCCAGCGGTGTCAGGGACCAGCAGCTGAACTCCTGAGGGGCTCTGGGGCTGCCTTTGGGGTTTGCCACGGGTGCTGGTGGCTGGCAGGATTTTCTGTGTGTTTTGAGGGGTCTGGATGCCCTGGAAAAGTCTGAACCTGGGCTGGGAACGCTGGGTTTGAAGCTCTTGGCCTCTCAGGTGCCAGCCAGGAGCAGCAGGAACTGGAAGTGCTTTGGGCAGCTGGGCAGTCATGAGTGGAGGTTTCAGGCCTGCCTTGCCCTGAGGGTGCCAGGCTCATCTGTGCCACGCTCTGGGTGCTGTGCTGCCTCTTTCCTTCTGCCTGCTCTGGTTTAAGGGAGTGTGTTGGTCTTTGGCACTTGGGGTGTTCGCAGCGATAGGAAAGGCAGGTTTTGTTCAGGCCCCAGAGCACAGCTTGCATCTCCTCCTCTGCCCCTTCCAAAGCTGCTCCCTGCTCCCAGCCCCGAGTGCTGCCCAGGGTCAGCGGGGGCTCCGTGTCCCCTGTGACCCCTGTCCCTGCAGTGTCCCCTTTGCTGACCGGGTGTCCTTCCCTGTCCTGCACAGCCAGATGGCACTGAGCCTGTCCCCAGAGCTGCCCCACAGCGGGGACCACCACCCCCACTGGGAACCCCCGTCTGGGGGGTGCCCCCCTGGACCCTCACTGTTCCAGCCTGTTCCTGCTCTGTGCCGGGCTCGGGCAGCAGGACCCCGCACATTCGAGCACATGGGGGGCAGAAATCCCCCCTGAGGGGCTCTGGGCTTGGCTCCCGTCCAGCGCGGGCACAGCGCCCGGGGGAGCCGAACCCGCCGGGGGTCGGGGGTGTCCCCGGGGGGCTCGGGCAGAGGGAGCCCTTCCCTTCCCGGGATGCCACCGGCACCGGGACCCCCGAGGGCAGCGGGCTCTGGGGCGCCGTCCCGTGCGCTCCGTCCCGCCCGGCGCTGCCCCCGCCGCTCCCCCGGGGCCTCCCGGCGGCCGCGAGGCAAAGTCCGCCCCGGCGGGCGCTAAGGGCCGGGCCGAGCCGTGCCGGGCCGGGGCGGGGGCCGGAGGAGAGGCCTTGGCGCTGATTTGCATAAGGTATAATGCCTTATGGTGGCGGTCATGGCTCGGTAGAGCGCGGCCCGCGGCCCGCAGCAGCCGCGGCCGGGGCGGAGCGGGGAGGAGGGAGGCGAGCGGCGGGCGAGCCGCGGCCCCGGGAGGATGGTGTCCCAGCTGAGCGCCCTGCAACGGGAGCTGCTGGGCGCCCTGCTCAGCTCCGGGGCCACCAAGGAAGGGCTGATCCGCGCCCTGGAGGACATGGTGCCCGCCGCCGGCTTCGGCGTCAAGCTGGAGAGCCTCCCGCTGTCTCCCGGCGGGGCCCCCGACGGCAGGGCCGCCCTCCCGCCGCTGGCCAACGGGCACGGCAAGGGCAAGCTCTCGGGCGACGAGGGCTCCGAGGACGGCGACGACTTTGACACGCCGCAGATCCTCCGCGAGCTGCAGTCGCTCAACACGGAGGAGGCCGTGGAGCAGCGGGCGGAGGTGGAGAGGATGATCAGGTACCGGCACCGGGCGCTCCCCGCGCCGCGCCGGGATCCGCCCGCGGGCGCTCGGTTCCGACGGCCCCGGCCCCCGGCGCCCTGCCCGGGGGTCGGTCCCGGCGTGCAGAACCCGGTTTGGGGTCCCGGCGCTCCCTGCCCGCCCCGCGGTCAGCCCCGGCGCTCCCGGCTCGGTGTGTCCCAGCCGGTGGCGGCTCCCGGTGCTCCCTTGCCCGGCCCCGGCGGGCACCCCGCGGCAGAAGGGAGCGGGCAAGGGGAAGCCGGAGCCCTCGGCCGCGACCCCCGCCCCGTCGGGGCTGCCCGTCTGCGGTGGCGGCGGGGCCGGGGGTGCCGGGGCCGCGGGCACTCGGACCGGCCGGCGGCTCCGTCCCTCCGCGCCGGCGGCTCAAAAATGAACCACGTGGAGCCCGGGGCGTTATTAATTTATTTCTATAAATCATCAACAGAAAGATACACAAAGGGCCGCGATCAGGGCGATCGGGCCGGAGGGTTACTCATTGCCGGGGTTGTAAAGCCGGCCGGGAGCGGGGAAGGAGGAGGGAACCCCCGACGGCGGCCGCTCCGCTCCGGCCCGTCCCGAGATGCGGCTCCGCTCCGAACCGAGCCGGGCCGGGCCGTGCCGAGCGGGGCAGCCCCGGGCCCGGCGGGCAGCGCTGCCCCGGCCCGTGGGGGCGCGGGCGGCACCGACCCCGCTCCGGAGCCCCGGGGAAGCGGCGGCCGCGGCGCCGGTGCGAGCAGGTGGGAGCCCCGCGGGGACATCCCGAGAGCAGCAGGGACACCTCGGGGCCGGTCCGTGTGTGCCCCGCTGGGCACTGCCGTGCCGGTGCCCGTGGCGGTGCCCGGTGCAGCCGCCCGTGTGTGCCCGTGCCCTCCGGCAGCCCGCGGAGCCCGGGGACAGCCCCGGCTCTGCCCCCCGACAGCCCGGGGACGCGCTGCAGTCCTGCAGGGCGGACGGTGCCCTTTGTGTCACCCGTGCCTGCCCAGGCTGGGACCCTGCGGGTGCCCAAGGGGCTCGGTGCGAGGGAGGATCCATCGCGGGCTCCCACCCCTCCTGCTCGGCACGGAGCCCCGCACCCCTGGGTGCTCCCACCTGCCCCCGGTGCCCTCCTTGCTGGCCACATCCACCCCGGGGGCGGCCGCGGGTGCTGAGCAGGCTGAGCCCCGGGATCTCCGTGCTCCCACAGGTGTTTCTGTGCAAAGTTTGCCTTGGGTGCAAACAAGAGCGGGCACATGTCCCTGAGGAGCCTTTGCAAAGAGCCCGTGTTTGCTCTGAGAGAGGCCTTTGTACTCGCGGAGGGAGCGGGCAGGGGAGCCCGAGGCACCGGCTGCGGTGCTGGGGCCGAGCCCCTCTCCTCCCGCTCCTCCGGGCTCCCGGCCCGGGGCTGTTCCCACATCCCTGGAGTCACTCTGGGGCTATTCCCACATCCCTGGGGTTGCTCAGCCCTGCAGCTCTCCGGGGCCGTGCTCTGGCCTTTGCTGCCCACCCATGGGTGCCGTGTCCCCGTGGGTTCACTCCCAGCTCTGGGAGAGACACCCCATGGCCCCCTCCCTGCCCCATCCCACCTGCCAGGGCTCACCCAGACCTCACCCAGGCCAACAATAAATCCCAGGAGCGCCCAGATCCCATCTGGGACCTCGGGAAAGCCACCAGCCCTTTGGCCCATCAGAGCCACCCCGAAATGTGTGTGGGGTGCAGGCACAGCCGGGTCCCCGGCGTGCAGGGAGATGCTGACCAGGATGTCACTTCTGCAGGGAGCTGGGTTTATAATCCATCTCTATAAATTCTTGGCATGTTTCTCCCAGGATGTGGAGTGTATTTACCTGGTTTTGAGGCTGACAAAATGGGTGAGCTGGTCCGGGAACCCCTGGGAAGAGGAGCAGGCTTTGCCCCCCGCCTGTGTGTGAGGCTGGATGGGGAAATGGCAGCACTGGCAGCCAGGCTTTGTGGGGCTGATTTTGTGCAAGAAAAAACACCTTTCCATGGTTTTGGTGGAGCAGGATCGTGGAGCCAGGGCTGTAAACTGGTTTTCCAGTATTAGAAAGCACTCCTGGGTTGGGTCGGGGTTTTGGTTTTGTTTGTAAGCGAAGTCCCGTTGAAGATCGGACAATTAATGTTTGTTTTATTTCATTTTGGTGACAGAATCAAAGAAAAAGGGCTGGTGTTGACTCAAAAGGTTTTCCTCTCTGGCTTTTTAGGTTACCAAAAAAGAAAGGAAAAAAAAAAGAGGCCAAACAAACACTCAAACGTTTCATTTTGGGTCAAGTCCAAACATTTTGTTTAACATGAAACAAAATGTTTGGGTTTGGTTTCAGGTTGTTTAACCCTTTTGAATACGGTCAAGTTGATTTGTAAAGGAAAAAATCACTGCTCAGAAATTAAGAGCTGAATAATTGTTCTGAAAGCGTAAGTGTGAAACGCATTGGAAATGTCAAGGTGAAGCCTTTTTTGAAAGAATTAAATGGAGGGAAATTCTGGGAACTTTTTTTTTTGCTAATTCTCAGATTTTTTTCCAGCCAAAACGTTGCCAAATTTTGTTTGAATTCCAAAATTCTGCAGCCCCCGAGCTGCTCCTTTGACATTTCCCAAGCGTGCTCAGATTCACCGGCTCTCGGTTTCACCCCGAGAAAACGCTGCCCTGGGCTCGGCCGTGAACCAAAGGGCTCTCAGAAATGATAACGAGCTCTGTTTCATTAACTGGTTATTAATCAGTAATTAGTGGGATCAGGGAGGTGACAGGAGCCGCTGGTGCCAAAGGTCTGCCCGAGCCCCTCAGCTCGGCACGGCGGCTCTGCCCGGCGCCGCTGGGGAGGACACGTCCCCCACATCCTCCTCCTTGCTCCCCACATCCTCCTCCTTGCTCCCCACCTTCTCCTGGGAGCCACCCCATGGGAAGGACCCCCAAAACCCAGCGGGGCTCCCCTGCCTGGAGGATGCAGGGTTGGGCACAGGCTCAGAGGCTCCAGGAAGGCTCCGTGGCTCCTTGCCGGGGTGTGACAAAGCCCTGCTTGGCTCTGCTCCGGTACTTTTGCCGTGGATCCAACCAGCTTTGTTTTCAAGCTGCATTCGGGAAAAAAAAAGTAAGAAATTTACTTGTTGGGCTTTTTATTTTTTATTTTTTTTTCTCCCCACTTGACAAGCTGAAGGATCCAAACTAAGTGATGAATGGGGAAAGAGTCGGACGGTGGTTCCAAGAGCAGCGTTGGGGTATCGCATTATTTGAGTGCAGGACTGTGACCAGCTCTGGGCTCACACCGGTTTTTTCAGTGCTGAAAGTGCTCCCTTACAGCCCAGAATAAACCCTGGGGTCTTGGATACAGCACAGGTGTCACTCTGGGCATTCGACAGAGCTAAAGACCACGGAGAGCATTTGGATTTTCAGCTGTAATTTTATTTGTTCTGAAATAAAAATACTCTAATCAGCAGACCCTAAATCAGCGTCTGTTACCCCAAGGACAGTAAAGTAGTGTGATTTAGAGAAGAGTCATTTACACCTGGATCCTTCAGGAGCCAAATTCAAGTGTTTAATAACAATCAGGAGTGACTGAAAATTTCTGGGGGGTTTGGTTTCGGTTTTGCGTTCGGGGGCTCGTTGGGGTTTGTGTGCCTGGTTTGACCTTGGCTGCTCAGCCCTTTGCATGTGGTCGGTGCCCAGCTGTGGGGGTGAGAGAACAGGGTCCCTTTTAAGGGGATATTGAGATTTTTAGATCATGATCCCTGTGGGGATGGAAGGAAGGCAGGAGCTGCACAGGCAGCGCGGTGGCTTGGGTTGGGTGGCTGTGCAGGGGTCGCAGGGGACACGGGGCACAGGGCAGGTGCTGCACCCCCGAGCAGGGGCAGGGAAAGCATCCCCAGCACTTCTCTTTCCTCATTGAGAGACCAGGATGGGCTTCCTAAACCCGTCCAGGTGTGCATCCCACTGCCTGTGCGGATCTTCCAGGGCAGAAATGGCGCTGAACGTGAGGGCAGCAGTTCATGGACCGGCTGTGCTTCTCCGGGGAGGATCTGGAGGAGCTTTGCTGGCATTAATGAGACCTCGGGGTGTCCCATCAGGACACTGGGATCCCCTCTGCTTCTCCCTGCCTGAGGGAACAGTCTGGCTGGCGAGCCCCGGGGTGGCTGTGAGCCCCTGGGGTGGGACAGGGCTGTTTTGGGGGCCCTAAGGACCTTGTGTCCTTCTGAAAAAGTAATAATAATAATAATAATAATAATAATAATAATGATAGCAGCAGTAGTAATGGAAGGTTTCCAGCATGGGAAGGAGCAAACACTGGGGGCAGCAGATATTAACCCTTGCTTTCCCTGCCCGCAGCGAGGACCCGTGGCGGGCAGCGAAGATGATCAAGGGCTACATGCAGCAGCACAACATCCCGCAGAGGGAGGTGGTGGATGTCACCGGCCTCAACCAGTCCCACCTCTCCCAGCACCTCAACAAGGGCACCCCCATGAAGACCCAGAAGAGAGCTGCCCTGTACACGTGGTACGTCCGCAAGCAGCGGGAGATCCTCCGCCGTAAGTACCCCCGGGGATGGGGGGGAGAGGGGGTCCCTGCGTCCCTGTCCTGCCCCGGGCCACCAGCACTGCCCCCAGACTCCAGCTGGGCAGCATCTCCCCAGAACAGCTTTCCAAGGAAAATGAGTTTAAGGTGCAGGAAAACTGGGTGAGAGCCCAGGGCTCCCCACAGCTCGTCCACATGGCTGAATTTTTCTGGGTGTTTGTGTTTGTCAGAGCTGGGAAAGCAATTAATGGTGGCTCACAATTAGGTGCCTTTCCCACCTTTGCCCCTTTTCCTTGTTATTTTTCTGGCTGCTCATTTTTTTTTCAACTAAGCTCAAAAAACGTAGAGAGAAAAAAATTAAAACCTCCAGAATTGCTGCTGTCTGTAGCAGGGTTTGGGGCAGTCTGTGCTGTTTAAAAGGCAGATGATTTTGACCAAGCACACCGACTATTCCTCTGTGCCCCTCTCCCACTTTTCCCTGCCCTGGGATCTGTCCCGGGGCTCCCAAAACAGCCTCGAGTGGCACTGACACCTCCCAGGAAGGGGCTCTGCCTCCCTCCTCCGAAAGGATGCAACATCCAGCAGACGGGAAGTGCAGAAAGGGGTTTAGCACCAAATACCATTGCTCTGAAAACACACCTTGAGACGTTAGAGCAAACAGAGCCTGCTCCAGCCTTGCCCCCCCCGTCACGGGAGGGGGAAAAGCCATTATAAAAAGAGGGAGAATTCCCCTGCAAAACTGGGAATAATAAAACCCTGCCATTAATCTCCCTTTACTGCCGTGCTGACAAGCGCCGGGGCTGGGGCGGCCGCCGAAGGTCACCTCTGGTGCTGCCCGCCCCGGGCACGGGCGGTGGGGAGGGGAGCCGTGGGTGAGCAGAGAGAGGGGCACCCTCTCGGGGGGCTTTGCCGTCACCCTGCCCAGCTCCCGGCTCGGAAAAATCCTCCCCAAACGAGCGCGGGCTGGCAGGATCCCTGGCCATGAATATGCATGGCCATAGGCATGCCCTGCACATTAAACCGGGGTGGCAGCGGGCCGGCCCCTCCCCGGGATGGGGTGGCACGGAGCACCTGGCCGGCTCCAGGTGGGCTCGGGGGGCTGCGGGAGGGGGCTGGGGGGGCTCACCTGGGCGCGGGACAGTGACTCCGAGCGGCGGCTACAGGCCAGCTCACGTCTGCTCCTTTCTCTTTCAGAGTTCAACCAGGCAGTCCAGGGTGGTGGAAATATGACAGACAAAGGCAGTCAGGATCAGCTGCTGTTTCTCTTTCCAGAGTTCAATCAGCAGAACCAGGGGGCTGCCCAGCTCGACGACGCCTGCTCCGAAACCCCCAGCAAGAAGATGCGGCGCAATCGGTTCAAGTGGGGGCCGGCCTCCCAGCAAATCTTGTACCAAGCCTACGAGCGCCAGAAGAACCCCAGCAAGGAGGAGAGGGAGACTCTGGTGGAGGAGTGCAACAGGTGAGGGCTGCCCCGCAGAGTCTGCACTGCCCCACACAGCCTGCACTGCCCCCCCTGCCCCACAGCCTCGCCCTTCCTCCCAAAAGCTGCAGGAGGTGCCGGGCTCCCGGCTCCTGGCACAGCTTTGCTGAGCTGCCAGGCCTCTCCCTGCCAGGATTTCCCTCTCTGGGGGGTGTTTGGGGCAGAGTGAGCTCCGTGCTTGGGCAGGGTTGTGGTGGGGATGATATAGAGATGCAACAGGGATACCCCAGGGATGATACTGGGGTGATACTGGGGTGATACAGGGATGATACTGGGATGATACTGGGGTGATACAGGGATACCCCAGGGGTGCTGCAGCATTCCAGCAGCACCAGAGGGAGCGGGGATGGCCTTTCCAGTGTGGCTGTAATTGAGGAGAGCAGGCAGGCTTGCAGGAAGGGCTGAAGCTCCCCCAGATTTGTCCCGAGGCCCCTGCTTGCCCCCCCAGCAGCAGCACCTTTGCTCCAACGTGTCCCCTTGCACCGGCAGGGCCGAGTGTCTGCAGCGAGGAGTGTCCCCCTCCAAGGCGCACGGGCTGGGCTCCAACCTGGTGACGGAGGTGCGTGTGTACAACTGGTTTGCCAACCGGCGCAAGGAGGAGGCGTTCCGCCAGAAACTGGCCATGGACGCCTACAGCTCGGGCCAGCCCCCGCACAGCATGAACCTGCTGCTGTCCCACGGCTCCCCGCACCACAACCAGCCCAGCGCCTCCCCGCCCAGCAAAATGCCAGGTCAGCCCTCGGGGGGCGGGGGGGGGCAGAGCCTGGGGGTGGGTGCCGAGCCCGCGGGGCTCTGTGTGTGTGTGTGTGTGTGTGTGTGCGTGTGCAGGGAGAGGATGCTCAGCCCGCTCTCAGGGAGGGGTGGCCGTGCCCGCGGGGCTCTGTGTGTGTGTGTGTGTGTGTGTGTGTGTGTGCAGGGAGAGGATGCTCAGCCCGCTCTCAGGGAGGGGTGGCCGTGGGGAGCAGCGTGCCCTGGCGCTGCGGTGTTGTGGCCGGGCGAGACGCATGGTGAGGGGCTGTGGATTTCCCGTCGTGCCGGGGACGAATCGGTGTTTGCTTGGTTGGTTTGACTCACGGGAGCTCCGTGTGGGCTCGGCCGGGCAGGGCAGGAGGAGCTGCCCCGTGCCTGCCGTGTTGCGCCAGTGCCCATCCATGGGATGTAGCGCTGGTCCTGGGGAGGTGTGGCAGCGTGTCCTGGCCATCTCGCAGGGCTGGAGATACCCCGGGCTGGCTGCAGGGCTCTGCACCATCCCCGTGGTGCCGGAGTGGAGGGAGGTGGATGGAGAACCTCCCCTCCTCCGTGCCCAGCCAAGGACCGGGCAGAGCCGAGCAGAGCAGACGCGCCGGGGGGACTGAAGTGGGGGATAACGCCGCGGGGAGGGGGCTGCACACCGCGGGGGGCTCATCAGGGCGGGCAGGGGCATTGTTGGGAGGACAATCCCCATTGTCCCTTACCTGCCCTCTGCAGCCCCCGGCGGGCGGGACAGCGGGCTCGGTGCTGGGGGGGTCGTGTCCCCACTGCCCCACGCCCCTCGGACACGGCCCCGCCACCGGCACAGCCCGGCCGGGGAGGCTGGAACCAGCCACCTCCTGGAAATGACCCCGCCTGGCTCCTAACCCGCACCCAGCCGGTCACAAAGGCAAATCCAAAGGAACCCGAGCGGCAGAGTCCCCGCGGGAAGGGCAAGGCGGTGCCAGCGGCTGGCTGGGGTGCTGGCCGGCGGTGGCAGCCCCCCGAGGGGCACATCCCGCATCCCATCCCCCTGGGAGGCACCGGCAGCATCCCGGGGACCGGCCGGCGGTGGTGACCACGATGTGACCCTGCCCCAGGAATGCCCCGCACAATGGCAGGGACGGGGAGGACGTTGGCCCTGCTGTCCCCGGCTGATTGCTTACAAGGTGCCCTACCAGCGCATTGTCAGCGGAATCAGCTGTTTTCGGTGTCGCGGCGGCCTTTACAATGCCCCACCAGCATGCAGCCCCGCATTGTCACGGCGCTGTCCCCCCGTGCATGCTTAATTGACAATTAAAGCCGGGGGCTTTGAACGAACCCCGCTGCCTTTGATGTGCCCCCGGCCTGCCAGCGCGCATGGGGCACCCCCCGAGCGCCTTTGTCTCCTTCTATTAGGGGACAGCAATTACTGTAACCGCGGGCATTTATCTCGGGGCTGGAGGGCCCTGCAGCCCCAAACCTTTATTTTCCCGTCGGAGCGGGGCCAGCAGGGGCCGGCCGTGCCTGTAGGGCCGCTGACAGCCCAGCCCCGGGGGCTTTTGAGCGGGGCAGGAGTGATGGCTGCGGGGGAGAGCCCCCAAGGAGGGGTCAGGGGGGCTTGGCTGCGGGGAAGAGCCCCCAAGGAGGGGTCAGGAGGGCTTGGCTGCGGGGAAGAGCCCCCAAGGAGGGGTCAGGAGGGCTTGGCTGCGGGGGAGAGCCCCCAAGGAGGGGTCAGGGGGGCTTGGCTGCGGGGAAGAGTCCCCAAGGAGGGGTCAGGAGGGCTTGGCTGCGGGGATTTCTTGGCGCTCGGTGCTCGTATCCATCCCGAGGAGGAGGAGATGGGCACGGCCAGGGACGCTGCGGGGTTTTAGGGCTGATTCGGGGGCAGCAGGCAGGGGTGGAGCTCGGCCGTGGTTGCTTCAGGGTGCAAGCCGGGCCCGAGAGGCTTCCAGCTCCCAAAACACTGAGGAGTCCATCGCTGCTGGAACCTCCTCCGAGGGACGTTTGGGGCTGCACTGCTGGTGGGGCACACTCAGCCCTGCCTGGCTGACCCCACGGTGGCTGTCCATGCTGGGATTTGAACTGTCCTTGCCCCGAGGTGGCGGCGTCTGGGCCGCTCAATGCCTTAACAGCTTAATGACAGCCCCGGGACACTGCCCCTGCCCTGCCCTGCCCGCCCCCGGGACGTCCCATCCCCGGCAGGAAACGGTGGGGCTGGAGCTGTGGGGCAGCTGCAAACCTCTCCCGTGCCCCTGGACAAAGAGGGATCTCCTCTCCTTGGGACATCAATGGGCTCTTGCAAAAGGGAGGGGTGACAGCGGGGCAGGGAGGAGAGCTGTAAAAGTCAAACATCCTCCGGCCTCTTCTCGGGGACCCAGCTGTCAGGCCTGGAGCTGGGGTTTTTAACTATTTGGAGGTAAATACTTAAAGCCTTTCTATCTCGGAGGCTCCTCTCCAAGGCTGGACTTTTCCCTTACTCTGGGTTTTATCAGTGATCTTGGTTCCCTGTTTGATTTGAAGGTCACTCAGGGCTTTATCTTGGTGCCAGGCTGTAGACTCTGGCTTATGCCACTTTTATCTTCAAGAGCCCTGAAGACAATCGGGGCATTGATGAGATTAGGGGAAGCACCGCCCGCCCCCCGCCCTGCATACAAAGGGCTGCCTGCCCTGCAGAGCCCCAGCCCCAAGGAACCACCTCCAGCCTGTCCTGGGGGGCTCCACACCCAGGGATCCAGCCAGCCAGCCATCCATCCATCCCTCCATCCATCCATCCATCCATCCATCCCTCCTTCCATCCATCCATCCCTCCATCCATCCATCCATCCCTCCATCCCTCCATCCATCCATCCATCCATCCATCCCTCCATCCATCCCTCCATCCATCCCTCCATCCCTCCATCCATCCCTCCATCCCTCCATCCATCCCTCCATCCATCCATCCATCCATCCATCCATCCATCCATCCCTCCATCCATCCCTCCATCCATCCCTCCATCCATCCATCCATCCCTCCAGCCATCCATCATCCATCCATCCCTCCATCCATCCATCCTTCCATCCCTCCATCCATCCATCCCTCCATCCATCCATCCATCCCTCCATCCATCCATCCATCCATCCATCCATCCCTCCAGCCATCCATCATCCATCCATCCATCCATCCATCCATCCATCCATCCCTCCATCCATCCCTCCATCCATCCCTCCATCCATCCATCCCTCCATCCATCCATCCTTCCATCCATCCATCCCTCCATCCATCCATCCATCCATCCATCCATCCATCCCTCCATCCATCCATCCTTTCATCCCTCCATCCATCCCTCCATCCATCCATCCATCCATCCATCCATCCATCCCTCCATCCCTCCATCCATCCATCCCTCCATCCATCCATCCATCCATCCATCCCTCCATCCATCCCTCCATCCATCCATCCATCCATCCATCCATCCATCCATCCATCCCTCCATCCATCCATCCATCCATCCATCCATCCATCCATCCATCCCTCCATCCATCCATCCATCATCCATCCATCCATCCATCCATCCATCATCCATCCATCCCTCCATCCATCCATCCATCCATCCCTCCATCCATCCATCCATCATCCATCCATCCCTCCATCCATCCATCCATCCATCCCTCCATCCATCCCTCCATCCATCCATCCATCCCTCTATCCATCCATCCATCCATCCATCCATCCATCCATCCATCCATCATCCATCCATCCATCCATCCATCCATCCCTCCATCCATCCATCCATCCATCCATCCATCCCTCCATCCATCCATCCCTCCATCCATCCATCCATCCATCCATCCATCCATCCATCCATCCATCCCTCCATCCCTCCATCCATCCATCCATCATCCATCCATCCATCCCTCCATCCATCCATCCATCCATCCATCCATCCATCCATCATCCATCCCTCCATCCATCCCTCCATCCATCCCTGCTCTGCAAACATCAGAGTAGCAGAGCAGTATCGCAGCAATCCCATTTACATACATACATAGGTGTATATATATATGAAAATGCATTACTCATATATATATGTCTATATTTAGATGTCTCTGTAAATGGAGATAAACATAAAAATAACCCAGTGCCAACCCTGAGATTCTTCCTAAAGCCCAAAATGCTTTCACTTCCCTTTAAAAGGCGAGCCCACCAGCAAACCCCGGCCCTGGGGGTGCCCTGGTTTGTACCTGGGTCCTTCCTGGTGCTCCTTGGGGTGCTGGTTCTGCCTGGCCCCGGTGCCAGCAGCTGTAATGTTTTACTGTCGGGAGCACTGTGGGGCTCGGTGGGTACAGTGCTCTGTTAGGAGCTTTTCCCTCTTTTATGGGGGTAATTAGAACTTTATGGCAGCAGCGAAATGGGAGGGTCCAGTCCCCATAAACGGGTTTATAATGGATATAAACTATGCACCTCTGTAACTGAGCAAGATTAACACTTTAGGGACAATTTGAGTGGCAGCCCACAAATCAGAGCTGCCCTGGGTGCTGCCTGGACCTGGATTTTGGGAGAGGGAAATTGTCCCATCAGTGACCTGGCTGTCTATAGTGTCAGTGGGTGAAGCATCACTGAGTCCAGCGTGACCCCAAAAATTACAGTTTGCTTTTCTCACCCCACCTTCACACCCTGGTGGCTGCATCCTGGGGGGTCAGGCAGAGCCCGAGATGAATCCCTGCCACCACCTGATCACCAGTGACTTTTTGGGGTCTCTTTTGGGGTTTGGCATTGCTGGTGATGTGCAGGACACTGGTGAAGGGCAGAAGTACAGCCTAGAGCTGGGGGACGGGGCAGACACTGGGGCATGGTGGCAGCAGGGCTCCCTCTGCATGGGAAAGACAGTTAAAAGTACAATGAGGGGTTTGTTAAAAATACAATTTGTTAATATCAAACGTTACTTAAAGCAAAGCAGAACCAAAGGCAGGGGACTGGTGTGTTCTGAGAAAATGGCACAAGGCTGGGATGAAAGTGATAAAGAGAGCAATCCTTGCCCTAAACTCCCTCCACTACCCCCCTACCCCCAAAGGCTGAGTCAGGAGGATGAGTGTGGCCCCCCAGAGAAGTCAGGGGGTGCTGGGGCTGCCTGTGGTGCACAGGACCCCCTGGCCCTGGGGCTGCCACGCTGCTGTCCCCATCCCTGGGCTGGAGCAGGGTTAAGGCTGTGGGAGCCAGACCCTGCAGCTCGTCTGGGGCAGGGGAGAGCAGTAAAACATTTCACAGCCTGTGCAGCTCCGGGGCCACACAATGGCCCATCCCATAAACAGACTTTTATATTATGGCTGTAGCTCCAGTTAAAAAAAAAAAAAGCCTTGAGGAGGGGAAGGCTCCACGGCCAGACCCATTCCCGGGGATCCCCATCCAGGCTCCTCTCCTCAGCAGCCACAGGAGGAGACGGAGGGGGAATAAATCCCTTTGCACAAGGGCTGCTTCCAGCTGTGGAGGCACAGGAGAGCAGCAGGAGAACCGTTGTGCTGGGCTCTGATGGCTGTCTGAGCCCAGCCCATAAACCCTGCATGCCAGAGCCCCCAGCTCGCCCCGGGAGCAATCCTTCAGCCCTGGTGCAAGCAGCTGTGCCTCTGCTTTCACCCCGGCTCTGGGGGCTCTGTGGGGAGGTCGTGCTGCCAGGGGAGGGCTGGATCCCAGGGCTCAGTGGTTGAGGGAGGCCTGGGGAGCTCAGAGGGAAGGCACCCCCATCACCAGGGAGCTCTTACAGCAGTGCCAACAGCAGCAATGCCTTGTAGTGGCTTCCTGATATTAATGATCTGATCTGCCCAAATCCAACCCAGCCCTGGGGACACATAAATCATAACACCCCTCCCATGGTGGGAATGGGGAAAACCCAGTGAGGGTGGATGTTTCCTAAAGGAAGCTCTGGCAGAAGGCTTCTCCCTGCCCAGCAAGGGGCTCCTGAGCAGGGTCCTTGGAGTGGCACCGCTGTCACCCGGCCTGGCCCTCCTGGGGAGAGTTAATCTTCATCAAGACTCTTCATCAAGACACAGAGTCTTCAGTGGCTTTATCTGGAGACCCAAAATCTCAGTCCCCAGCCTATCTGGGGATCTCGGCGCTGGTTATTGTTCCTCAAACAATCAAAGTCTTGTCCTTGGGGTTGCAAGGAAGAGCTTGAAAATCAGCATTTAACCTCCTGTGTGTGTTTTAAAGCCGACTTCACAGCTTTGGGTGGCTTGGCTCGTGAGTTACCACCCCCTCAGCTGGATGGGGCACGGTTTTGCATTTAAAATGGACTTTTTTTTGTTGTTGTTCTTACCGAGCCCAGAAGAGCTGGGAGACAGCAGAAACTCTGATTTCCTTTGCCAGAGGAGCCGTCTGCCGCTCTCCTCTATCTCTCAGATCACGCCCAGAAGAAAGGGCTTTGTTTTATCTCCCCTGCCATTGTTTCAGCAGCCGGGATGCCGGCCCGGAGCGAAGCACCGTGTGCGGGGCCGGGGCCGAGGCAGGAATGTGTGTGACAGTGCCCGGGTTGAGTAATGTTTACCCTGCTCACGGCAGGGACGTCCACTCGGGCCGCCGAATATCCACCTGCCAGAGGACATTCTTTTATTATCAGGGATAAAGGGGTTTGCTGGAAAATCATCAGGACCCAGACGTGGTGAGGAGATTCCTATCTGGGGCTGTGTTTAACCAGCTGATGGGGAGGACTGGGAGGCGACTGCGGAGTGGCTGTGTTGTGGTTTTGGTGGAGGGTGTGTGGGTGGCTCTGTGCTTGGGCAGATGGATTTGGAGCTGGTGGAGAGCTCCTGGACTCCAGTTATTGCTTCTTTGCTTTTCCTTGGTTCAGAGATCAATTTTAGAGTAGCCCTTAAATGGTTTTGGAGCTGGTGGAGAGCTCCTGGACTCCAGTTATTGCTTCTTTGCTGTTCCTTAGTTTAGAGATCAGTTTTAGAGTGGCCCTTAGATGATTTTGGAGCTGGTGGAAAGCTCCTGGACTCCAGTTACTGCTTCTTTGCTCTTCCCTGGTTCAGAGATCAGTTTTAGAGTGGCCCTTAGAGCATCCTTCACAGAGCCAGGCACAGGCTGAACCTCCCCTGTGATGGTCATCCTGAGGAGCTGTCCCCAGTGTCCCTGTGCAGTGCCCAGGGGTCACGGGTGGATGATGCTCGTGGTGGCTGCCAAGCTGGGTTTGCCACCGTGGGGTTTTCTCCCCCTGGAGAGCCGTGGTTTGTCTGTCCATCGTGCACCACCTCTATCCCAGAGCAGTTCAGTAAATGTGGCAGGGAGCACAGGGCTGGACTCCTCCCAACAAATGGCTTTTCGCCGTAGCTGTCAAGGCAGCCCTGTAAAAGACACTTTTGTTTCCCATGGGTTTTCCTCAGTTAATTATTTGTGATCTGCAGATGCCTTTCCATGACACATGGCTGATCATACGGTTATCAATGTGGGGTGCTTTAGCCAAATTAAATATATTTATATAGAAGACCTGTGCTGGGGCCAGATTTCCCTCCAGGGCAGTGGAGGGCTGGGGTCTGCTCTGGGGGGTTGGTGTGTGTCTGGTCCCTGTGCCTTGCTGCGGCGCCCTGTTAATCACACACCCGTGGAGAGGGTGTTGAGAGGGAATGGGATGCAGAAGGGCCTGAGAAAACAGTGGGAGCCATGGAGCTGGGCAGCCTGGGATGGCTGGGGGCTGCAGGGAGCAGGGAGAGCCTCAGAGGGTGAGATGGAGGGTGCAGGGTCACTCCTCATGGTGCAGGGTCCCCAGGCCAGCGTCCAAGAGCCGGGGCAGGAGTTTGCAGGGCGGGTGTGAACTGTGCAAATGGAACTGTGCAAATGGAACTGTGCAGGTGAGCGTGGGGCTGCTGGCCCGGGTGGGGCTCCCTTTCCCCCCCATGGCATTGGGCAGTGTGGGATTGCAGCTCCAGCCACAAACTCCTCACTGGAATTCCAGGATACGAGGCCGGGGACGAGCTGGAGGGAGGGACACACTTTCCCTGTTTGTCACCCACGGCTGTCATTCAGGAGCCCGTGCACATCTGCACACATCTGCCACAGGCTGTGGGAGGGCTGGGGGGCTCTGGGGGGCCAGCAGGACCCTGGCACACCCCCGTGGTGCCCGTGGGTGACACCGAGGCGGGCGCTCTCTTGCAGGGGTGCGGTACAGCCAGGCCAGTGGCGAGGCGGCATCCTCGGGGGCCATCAGCCACCACGGCGGCGCTGCCATGGTCACCACCAGCCAGGCTGTCCTGCAGCAGGTCTCCCCGGCCAGCCTGGACCCGGGCCACGGTTTGCTCCCTCCCGAAGGGAAAATGGTGAGTACACCTGGCCCATTGTGGCGGCGGCGGCGCTGATAAGATAAGAGGGCCCGGCGGGCAGAGCAAACACGCTTTCCCCCGGGTTTCACACGCGGCCCCGCTGAACAATGGGGCATTGTGGGGGCCCGGGGTGCTGCTGTCCCTGGTGGGGCACGGGGTGTTTTCTGAGATGGATCTGGCAGGGCCCAGGGGTTCATTGATCGCAGGCTGAAGGCGCTGGGTGGATCACTGTTTGCTCTCCCCTGCCCATGACACGGCATCGATAAAATACTCATTCATTACTTTTGCCCTGAGCCCTCCCCAGTTTGGGAAGAGCTTTCCCTGCGAGCAGGGACTTTCTTGTCCCGGGCATCACCCAGGGCACTGAAGCTGCTCATGCTGGTGCTGGCCCCACAGCTCCTGCCTCTCCCCCTCCCCTTTGCCATGTCCTTGGGGCTTTGCTGGGCAGAGCTGCCAGCATCAGCGTGGCAGGAGTGGGGATGGGGCATCAGCATCCCTGTGGTGCTGGACATGTCCCCATGCTGGTGCTGCAGGGCCCGAGCACTCGGGGTGCCCCTTCCTGGTGCAAACCCCTGGAGGAGTTGGGTGACGGAGCAGGGCAAGGAGGGGGTACAGGGGCTCAGGCCAGGATGGGATGGGATGTGGTAGCCCAGCACAGCCCGTCCCTGGAGCAGGCTGGCAGAGCTTTGCCTGCAGCTGCTGCTTTTCCGGGAGTGTTTTTCCTGCTGAAATCGAAAGTCAAACATGGCACTGGGTGACGGGGCCAAGCCGGTTCTGCCCCGGTTTTCACTTCCATTTTCAGAGGGTTGTCCCTCCTGGGCCAGCCCGTCAGCCTGCTGGTGAAGCTGGGTGGCCATGGAGGGGCTCGCTGTCCCCTCCCTCAGCCATGGCACCGTTTCACTGTGCCTCTCTCCTGGCTGGAGAGGGTCTCTGTGCAGCCCCTCGGGCTCTGGTGCTCACCCTGCAAAGCCAAACGTCCCCTGCCAAGCTGGGGGGACATTGCAGAGCGACACTCCAGCTCCCCCAGCCCACTCCCTCTGCCCCAGCACGCCCAGATGGCCTCAGGGCTGTGCTGAGCCTCATAACCCTCAGCCTGGAAGCCATAAAATGAGTCAGGGATAAAGGCAGTGTCAGCAGCACTGCATGCCCAGGGCCGGGGTCCCCGAGGCAATGCCAGCACCCCCTGGCAGGGCAGAGACCCCTGGCAGGGGCTGGGCAGCACGGGAGAAGGGAAGGGAGCAGGTTCAGCTGGTAGAAGCCACTGGGTAAAGTGCAGCAGAAGAGCCTTGCTGAGCTCTCCCCAAGGCACAGACAGTGCCCAGGCCGTGGGGAGCGCGGGCCGGCGGCTCTGCCAGCTTATCTCTGATCTGCAGGCAGGGCTAGCTGGTGCTTGCAAGTGATTTAATAGAAATATGCTGTAGGCTGTGGTTTCTAGTAAGTAAACATGTGCCTTTAATGCCCCACATGAAACGAGGAGCTGCCAAGGAAGTTGCTGCATCTTTCAGGAAAGAGCGTTGCTGAGGCTCCAGAAATCTCTTGTGGCTCACTCTTTCATGCTCCAGTGTTTGCCTCAGCTGTTCCAGTGCCAGAGGCTTTACCCGGAGGGTGCAGTGCCTGGAGGGTCTTTTCCAGTCATGCACAATCCAGGTGCAGTGCTCTGGGGCTAAACAGCCTGTGAGAGGAGCCGGGGCTGCAGGCGAGCGGCGTGTGCTTGCCGGGAGCTGTTTGACTTGTGCAGCCGAGTGTGGTGTAACCCGGCCTTGAAGGGACTTTGAAAGTGGAAAATACCGGATCAGGAAATGTGAGTCACTCCCGGGCTTTGGAATTTATTGATGGATTTGTTTCAATTGCTATCTCCAGCTCACATGTGCAGAATAAACAAGGTGCTCGGAGCTGGTGTCCAGAAATGTCACCTGAAGGGCTGCAGGGATGGCTCTGAGTCGGGATTGAGGTCACTCCGTGCAAGAGGGCTAACGACAGGGATTAGGGGAAGGTGCAGCAATTAAAGAAACAAGGCATTTACACGTCCTGGGGACCAGCTCCAGTCCCTGCAGCACATGCCAAGTGCCTTTGTCTGATCCCTAAACTTTGGCCCGAAACCCCGGGCACAGGCTCTGGCTGTGCACCCTCCCCGTCTCACCAGAATCCTGCCAGACTGGTGACTAAGATCATCACCCTTTTAACCTGCTTTCTGTCATTTTTCTTCACTTTCCTGAGTTTCTAGGTCCCACTTTCCCCTACAAGCTCGATGGTTAGAAGTTAATGAGTGTCAGGAGCCCTCAGCTGTCCCCGTGGGCTGGAGCTTGGACTTGGGGTACAAAGCAGCAAAGCTTGGGATGTGCCGTGTTCCGGGGCCATGCTCCAGTGGAGCTGGGAGCCGGTGCCAGCAAAGCCTTTCCCAATGCTGTTTTGCTGCACATTAACACGAAGCTGAGCTGCTGCAGTCGGGGTCTGCCCCCTGGGGGTGTGGGGGCTGGCCGGGGTGAAGCCCCGGCGGGACTGCAGCCCTCTCCCCTCTGAGGAGGGGGCTCTGCTGGTGCCCCGCGGTCCCCATGAGGTGGAGGGGGATGCTGCGGGCACGCCGTGGCTCTCCTCTGACCGTGCCCGTCCTGCCTTGCTCCCGACAGATCTCGGTGTCGGGGGGCGGGCTGCCCCCGGTGAGCACCCTGACCAACATCCACAGCCTGTCCCACCACAACCCGCAGCAGTCCCAGAACCTCATCATGACGCCGCTCTCGGGGGTCATGGCCATCGCCCAGAGTAAGTGCCCCCCCCGCGCTGCCCTCTGCCCCCTGCCCTGTCCCTGCCGGGTGACACCGCCCGGCGCTGACGCCCCCGCCCCGCTCTCTCCCTGCTCCCAGGTCTGAACACCTCGCAGGCTCAGAGCGTCCCCGTCATCAACAGCGTGGCCGGCAGCCTGGCAGCCCTGCAGCCGGTGCAGTTCTCCCAGCAGCTGCACAGCCCGCACCAGCAGCCGCTGATGCAGCAGTCCCCCGGGCACATGGCACAGCAGCCCTTCATGGCCACCGTCACCCAGCTGCAGAACTCACACAGTAAGGGCCGGGAGGGTCTGCAAAGGGCCCCGGAGAGGAATTCAGATGGGAGATCAGCTGGTGCTCTCCTCCTGCTCTCCCCTGCCCGAGCCGGCCCCCTGGGCTGCTGCCCCTCTCTCGTGGTTCCAGCCCATGGGGTGCTCAGCGGAGCAGGGTGGTCACATCCTGCCTCGTCCCTTCCTTCCCCCGCTCCATCCGAGTGGTCCGGCCACAGCCCCTCTGTCCCCGCGGGTTTCTGGGGGCGAGCTGCTGCCTGAGCATGCAGTGGCTCGGAGGGAGGTGGGGGGTTCCTCCCTCGGCTTGTTTTCCCTCATCCCTGCCTCCCTGGAGCTGCCGCGGGGAGGGCCGGGGTGGCTTTTCCCTGAGCTGCCCCCTCCTGCCCGCAGTGTACGCGCACAAACAGGAGCCTCCCCAGTACTCGCACACCTCCCGCTTCCCCTCGGCCATGGTGGTGACGGACACCAGCAGCATCAGCACGCTCACCAACATGTCCTCCAGCAAGCAGGTGAGGCCCCACCGAGGCGGCTGAGGGGGCTGGGGCTGGGGGCGTGGGGCTGGAGTGGAGCTTTTCCCCCTCTGGAGGTGGGAGCAGCAGAGAGCCCGTCCTGCTGCCCGTGCTCCACTCACCGGGGAAGCTGAGGGTGAGAAGCACATTCGAAACTGATGGGCATTTGGGCAATTTTGTCCAACTCTTGGTGGTACCAGCCAGGCCCTGCTCATCCCTGGGGCAGCTCCATGAGAGTGGGAGCATCCTGCTGGGGCTGAGAGGGCAGAACCAAGCAGGCTCTGCTGCTCGTGCCCAGGGGGATCAACCCTGGGAGTCCAAGGCTCCCCAGCTTCCCCCAGCCCATAAACCTTTATCATCTGCCCACTGCCAGGTGTAAGGCCAGACTTATCCTGGTTCAAATCGGGTGTGTGAGGTTTTCCTGAGACAATGGTCCCTTTCTGAGAGCCAGTTCTGGGGACTGTGGGAAATATGTGGCCCTTATTGATCGCTAGATAAATAAGAGAGAGCCTTGAACTTGCATTCAGATAAACTCTCTTCCCCAGGTTTGACAGGGGACGGGGAAAAAATGTCTGCAATGACCACAGAGTAAATACAGTGTGGGGCTGCTGTGAGACCCCCCCAGCACCGCCGAGGCCAGGGTGAAGGAAGGGGCTGGGGCCGCAAAGGGGAGAGGTTTGGGGTGCTGGGGAAGGGTCAGGAGTGCCACCCCCCCGGGGATCCGTGCAGGTCTCAGGGTGAGGGGAGAGGTTTGGGGTGCTGGGGAAGGGTCAGGAGTGCCACCCCCCCGGGGATCCGTGCAGGTCTCAGGGTGACCATTCAGGCACGGCCGCCCCTCCGAGCTCCATTTCCTCCGCGCAGCGTTATCGGCCCATCTGCTGCGCGCTCAGCCCGAACTGCCCCTGATTAATCGAGCTCTCCTGCCTTTGATGCCGGGCTGGCCGCGGCAGCCCCGGGACACAGGAAATGTCCCCGGCAGGGAGATAGAGCCCGGCCATCCCCGCTGCCCTGAGCGGCGCTGCCCGCGGGGCTGGGGCTCCCGCGGCTTTCTGTCTCCATCACCTTTTTGCACTTTTAATTAAAGTAGGAGGAGGTGTCACGGCTCAGGATGGGGGGATATGGGGCCAGGACCCTTCACCTGTTGTGGTGATGGGGCATCCACCCTCCCATTACCCCAAATAAATGATCCTGCAAGCACCAGGGCAGGATCTGACCCATCTCCAGCAGCAAACCCTCCCAGCCCCCGGGGCCTCTTTTCCTACCAACCACTCGATGCCCAAGCTACAGCTGGAAAAATTTATCTTTGGACATGGATTTCTTTCTTGCTGGTCAGCAGTTTCATTAGCCAGAGGTGAATGAAGTGTGACAGACGTGGTGTGGGGGCCCCAAAAATGCTGCTCACCACCCAGATTGCTCAAATACCTGAGCGTTTTTGGTGATTTGGGTTTTTATCACTGACTGAGGCTACCAGGGGCTGTGCCCTGGCTCCTCCACGCTTTGCCTCAGCATAAGGCAGGCAGCCCCCACCAGACCCCAGGACCTGTTCCATGGTGGAGGGGCTGCTCCAGGTCCTGCAGGGGGGATGGAGCTGGAGGGAGGTCCCTGGTCACCCCCCAGCTCTCCCCTGGCTTGCTGTGGGTCTCTTATCAGATGTTGTTATTAGACCTGGAAGGGACAAATACCTGCCGGTTCCTCTGACAACGCTTGAGGCCGAGCCACCATGTTTATTACGCTGGCAAACACCTGATAGCCACGGCCAGCCCCTAATGACATGTCACGGGAGGCTCCTGGCGTCTCCTTATCTCCTCCTGCCCGTGTTTGCTGTGCTTTGCTCCGGCCCGCAAGGTCACCCCCACCCCCCGGCCCCCCGCCCACCGGGCCCTGGGGGGACCCCAGGGACGGAGAGGGATGGAGAAGGGACCCCTGCAGTGGGATGGATGTGGCAGGGGGGGCTGCTTGGCGCTGCCCCAGGCGATGGAGCGGTGCTGGGGACAGCGATGAGCCCCCGGCACTGCTCCTGCCCCAGCCGAGCTCAGCCTCACACGCCTGGCTGCTCCCGGGCTGCGTGGCACAGCCTGGCCACAAACAGGGCCTTTTTTGGTGTTATTATTTTTGGGAGAGGGTGGCAATAGCTGGCTAAGAAAGTATTTTCCCACTGCCTCCCCCACAGGGGTGCCAGGGAGGGCTCGGGGCTGAGCAGGGCAGCACCAAGGAGGTGATGCCTCCGAATGCTTTGTGCTGCTGCCTCCTCCTCCTCCTCCTCCTTCCCCGTTCCCCGCTCACCGTGCCGCTCTCCTCTCCCTCCCCAGTGTCCCCTGCAAGCCTGGTGATGATGCTCCACACCTCGCTGCTTTTGCACATAGCAACGGGACCTTATTTTCCACAACATCCCGCCGGCGAGCTGCGCTGACAGCCCGGGAGGCGCCTGCCGGAGCACAGCCCAGCAGCGAGGAGCCCGACACGGAGCCGGGGCTCGGGGCTCCCCGCAGCCCTCCCGAGCCCGCCGGGGACCAGCCCGGAGCCGCGGTGCCCAGCCGGGACCTGCCTCTCCTTCCCTCCGCGCAGTATTTCCAAGATGCGTCTCGGGGACGGTTTTTTTCCTGAGAAGTGTTTGCCTTGCAAGAGGCTCTCCTCCCGAGGAACGAGGCACACGGGCTGTGCTGGGAGCCGGCGGAAGGGGAAGATGGATCATGTTGGAGTTGTACTCCTCCACTCGGCGGACGGAGAGGGGCCGGGGTCTGTTACTTGGCGTTCGGAGGGAGGAACTGCATGTGTTGTTGAACTGAGCCAATTAAACTGTAAATATAGGTACAGTCTGCTCCATCCTCCCCCCTCCCCTCTCCTATACATAGAGATTTATATAAAAAAAAGAAGTAAATTTTGTCCAATGGATGTAAACTACTGTAATTAAGTGCAATTCCCCCATCTGTATATATTGGTCCTGAATATCTTCTTTTTCTCCTTTTTTTTTTTTTTTTTTTATGGTAAAGGTCAGAGCTGAGGATGGTTTTGTATTTCTCTTTTTCCTTTAAATGAGTTGATTCCAGCCCTGGGGCTGGCGAGGACCCTGGCCAGGCAGCACTGGGCTCTGCTGTGCAGGAGGACGGGCAGACACGTGTCCCCTGCACGGTGACATCCCACGTGAGGGAAGGGCACAGGGCGAGCTGAGCAGAGCCCTGGCAGGGCCTGGATGATCCATGTGGGGACAACTGCCACTGCAAATTAATCTCCATGGGCTTCCCTGCTTTTGGGGACTCTGAGATGGGCTCTGGTGGGGTGGGGAAGGACTCCTGGTGAACACATCCAGCTGCTGGGAGGTGTCAGCAGCCTCCAGGTGAGCCTGGAGCATTTGCTGCTACGGAGTGAATGAGGCCACAGGGAATTCTGATGGGATCTTCCCCAGATGGGTTCAGAGATGGGCTCCCTTTTCTCCTGCCTCGGGGCACAGAAGGGGTTGGGTGCCCAGTTACTGCCTCATTTCCTGCCCAGTAAATGGCCAGTACAGGTGGCTTCTTTCCACCTTCAGCAGCTGGTGATGGACCTTGTTGGCTCCACCCTTTCCAGTGCACAGGGTGCTCTCGTCCTCGTGGTGCCCTGGCTGGATGGATGGAATATTGGCTGTGGTGTGAGCTGCTGCCTTGTCTCAGCTGGCAGCTGCTCCCTCATGGAAGGCTCTGCAGAAAGATCTCCAGCTTGTGAATGATCCCAGCTCCGTGGTGAGGGCACATCCAGCCCCTCAGGGACCTGCTGAGGACACACACCAGAGCCCTGGAGGAGTTTGGGTGCCCAGGTCCAGCCTCCCAAAGCCATGGAAGCTGTTAAAGACATCATCTGCTCCTCTGTAAATGGATCTGATACTCCCCAGTTGAGCTGATTCTTCATTAACTTTGTGGCATGTGCCAACTGCTGCTTTAGGGAGGTGGACAGCAGCAGAGGTGCCCATGGATGGATAACCACTGGTGAAAAGCAGAAACTGGATGCTCTCTTTGAGCTGAGAAAGGCTCTGTGCCTCAGTTTCCTGGCACAGTGGGACCCTCACCCTCGCTGGGATTGACAGGAGCTGCCCTACAGTGAACAAGTCATCAGGAGTTTGGAGACCAATATCCAGAATTACATTTAATTTAATGTACACCATAATTAAACACCATTTCTTCCGAGTCCTTGCTGCTGCCTGGTCTGTGAATTCCACAGTGATCATGTGTGGTGGTTTGGCAGAGGTCTGGCCAACAGGGGCACAGGCTGGTGGCATTTCCCTCCATTGTCCCTTGCCATGATCATCTCCATTTATATGGAGATTATATATATATATATATAATTATTATTATATATAATATTTATTCTGCCTGGATGTGGGCAGTCCAGTGTTTCCTGTGAATCCCCAGGAATCACAGGAGGCTTTTGGAGGTGGGGAGACCCATGTCCTCACCCTCCTAATGATGCCCTAATGATGCTGCCCTTAGCCCAGCACGGTGTCTCCCTCATCCCCCGCTGACTTTAGCAGCTGAGTGCTAAGCAAACCAATTAGGAGGGGAGTGCCAAAGCCAAGCCCCATCCTCCTGGGATGCTGAGCCCCTGGGTCAGTGCAGCCCCAGGGGGAGGTGGCAGGGCGTGCTCCAGGGGCTGGAAAGCTTTTGAAGGTCCTTGATTGTGAAGAGCTAATAGAGCTGAGTGACTCAGAGCACAGCGGTGGAAAGGGTGGGACCTTGGTGAAGCCAAGGGTAATGTGAAATAATGCAAAGCTTGCCCTGGCTGGTGCAAATCCAGGCTGAATTGGCCCTGCAGAGGGAGGAATGGACAATCCAGTGGGAAGCAGGTGGGGGAAAAAGGCTGAGTCACAGACTGAAAAGGTGGAGCTTGGGGTGTGAGGAACCCTTTAATAAATGGCCCAGGGTCAGTGCTGCTCTCCAGACAGCTCTGCAGTGAAGGTAAGTGAAAACCTTGGGAAAAGGAGGCTTTGAGAATTGACCTCACCAGAGAGGGATGTGGTGAAGGAAGAGGGGACAGAGCCAAAAAACTAAGGGGGGAAAAGGGCAGAGGATACATCCAAATGAAGACACAGATGGAGCAGGTGATGGCCATGGAGCAGAGTGTGATGAAGCTGACAGGATAAAGCCATTAATGTGAGTAGAACAAAAGATTAATAACAGATACTCTCCCCAGAGGTGCAGATTTATGAAGCTGCAGAACAGTGGGTTGAGTGCTGTCACTTCCCATCCCAGGGCAGCAGGATCTGGGAAGGGGGGAAGCAGGACAGGTTGCTAAGGGTGCTGTGGGTGCTACCCATACCAGCGTGGGGAGAAGGCTTCCTCTGATTCTTAGTTAATCTCTGGCTGAGAAAACCTTTCTGGATGGCAAATACCACCCAAGACTCTTCAGAGCAGCCTCTGCAGCAGCTGGGCTGGGACTGTCCCTGGCCAGACCTCACCTTGCTCAGAGAAGCCCTGGGTGGGCTGTTTGCTCCCACAGGTGCCCTGGCTGCCTCATTAAACTGCTGGAAAATGCAATGTCATGTCAAATGAAGCTCCTGGAAGATCCTTCTTTCCTCCTGTTGCTGTCAGGCACGTGGTGTTTGTGTGTGATGCACTTGTTACAGGGCAAAGAAACCAGCAGAACCATGACAAAGTTCATTTATGACCAATACAGTTTTACAGGGCCAAGGGATTATTTTACAGTTCAAAGCTGCTTATGAGGGAATTCCTTGCACGTGAGGATCCACAGGCTGCCATGAGTCTGCAGCAGTGTCTCTTCATGTGAGCTGCAGCCTCCTTCATGGACACAGGGACGAGGCTGCATTCAATTTAAAGTGCAGCTGTGGGTACAAAGGGAAAACCCCCCAAATCCCAGCACTGCCAAGGTGACAGCTGTGGTCAGGGCTGCTGCTGGGCTGTGTGACACAAGGACCTGCTCTGTCCACGGAGGTATCACCCAAAGCTCTCTGTGTTTTCATGCCCCTTCCCCAGTCTGTGGGTTGAGGGTCAGGAGGAGCACGGGGGAGCCTGGGATGTGCAGAGGTGGGATGTGAGGGGCTGGGCAGGAGCACGACCTCTCCTTCACCTCCAAGGGGAGCACAGCTGTGACAGCTGCCCCCATGGGTACATCCCACACCCCAACAGCCTCCTGTGTGTGCTGCCAGCAAAGTCACCGGGTCAGAACCAGATGAGCTGCCCTCGCTGCCCGCCCCAGAGCCACGACAGGCTCATCAAACCTGAGCACCAGCCCTGGGCACAGACTGGGCTGTCCCTCAGAGCAGGGCTCCTTGGGCTTATCACCTCCATCACTGCAGGAGGAACGGAGCCAGGGAAACCCTGCCCAGGGCTGAGGTCTGGGGGGCCTGGTGCTTGGGTCCCTGTCCCCAGGTGTGTGACAGCAGCCTGGTGCCAGGGCAGTGCTGGGGCTCAGCTGCCATCCCAGGCCTCTGGGCTGCAGCCAGTCGGGCTCACACGGGCCAGCAGCAGAGAGCTGGACTGCTGAGGATGTCCCAGGTCATCCCTCTGATGTCCTGCTGGCCATGAAAGCATCGGACCAGGTTCTCCTGGGGCACCCAGCTGCAGCTGAGCCCTGGCAGTGACTGTAAATCGTCCCTGGGAGTGTGTGCACGCCTAAGGAAGGCACAGTTGCACAAGAGCACAGCTCGCACAGCGGGCTCTCCAGACCCGTTCTGCCAGTCCGGCCACCCGGCCGGACCTGCCGGGAATGTCAGCGGGAAAGCAGCAGCGCGGGCCGTGCCAGGCTGGGCCGTGCCAGGCTGGGCCGTGCCAGGCTGGGCCGTGCCAGGCTGGGCCGTGCGGGGCCGGGCTGTGCCGGGCCGGGCTGTGCGGGGCTGGGCCGTGCCAGGCTGGGCTGTGCCATGCCGAGGCTGTGCCGTGCCGAGGCTGGGCTGTGCCAGGCTGGGCTGTGCCAGGCTGGGCTGTGCCAGGCTGGGCTGTGCGGGGCCGGGCTGTGCCAGGCCGGGCCGTGCCAGGCTGGGCTGTGCCAGGCTGGGCTGTTCTCCCCGCCGGAGCTGCCGGTGCTGCCGGACAGGTCACAGGGGACAGCGCTGTCATTCCCCGCCGACTGCAAACCGGCTCAGCCTTTGAAGCCTTTGAGCGGGTTCGGCCGGGCTGCTGGCGGAGTGTGAGGAGCACACAGGGAGGAATGCAGAGCTCCTGCCGGCGAGGCCGGGCTGCTGGCGGAGTGTGAGGAGCACACAGGGAGGAATGCAGAGCTCCTGCCGGCGAGGCCGGGCTGCTGGCGGAGTGTGAGGAGCACACAGGGAGGATTGCAGAGCTCCTGCCGGCGAGGCCGGGCTGCTGGCGGGCCGTGCCCGCTCCCGCCGCGGTCGGACCGGGGCCGGGGCGCTCCCTGTGCCGGTGTCCCGGCGCTGAGCCCATCGCCCGCTGCCGGGGGTGTCCGCGATGTGCCCGCAGCACACCTGCCCTAGCCCGTGAACAGCTTTGGTGGGGGCAGAGATGTGAGCCGGGCAGACCAGCAGCTCTGGAGCAGTTTGCTGAAGCGGCGCGCTGCACCCAAACACTTCAAAACGCACTCGGCATCCAGAGAAAACCTCTCTGCCTGCTCCAGTGCGCCTCCGATCGCTGCTGCAGCTCCGGGTGCTGCCCTGCCGTGGCCTGGGCTCCCCGCTGAACTGATTCCCCGTTGATCCTGGAGGATCCTTTCCCCCTGCCGCAGCCCCGAGGCAGAGGAGCGGCGTGTGCGGCGCAATGCGAGCAGAACGGCAGCGCTGGGGGAGCCTCCAGCACCGGCAGGGAGACGGCTCTGAGCCCCCGGAGTTTATTTTTCTGACCTAGAGAGAAAACTTAAAAGTCAAAAAACTCAGTTGTGCCCTGGAGTTGTCCTGCCCCAGTGCAGGTGTAACGCAGAGCCATGGAAAACCAAAGCCCCAGGCATTTTGTGCTGTTGTCTAATCCAAGGAACTTTGATTTTACTTTTTCTACTCAGCAAAACTAATCCTCCTCTCTGTAATTAATATGCTGCTCAAATGGATTCTTAATTACAGATAAATCACAAATCTACACACTCAACTGTTATGCTTTTCAAGTAATAAAACAGGTCATTTGTCTTCCTCAGATGAACAGAGCCCAACCAGCACACCATTTCCCCCTTCATGAAGAATTCATTTGCCTTAGAAAGAGAGTCTTTAAAAAAACATTGCAAGGGTTTCTTGAATAGGGGATCAAAGCTCCCACACTGCTGGAAAGCATTTTTCGCTAAATAAGATGTGAGCAAAGGGGGGAAAAGTAAAAGTTTTTTGGTGCTGGTTGGGATTACAACACCCTTGGGAGGGACGAGGACCTGGGGTCAAGAAGTGGTGACCAGGTTAGCAACACAGGGAACAGAAGGGGAGCACAAAGGAACAGAAAGTGGAAACGGACAGCTGAATGAGGACGCATGTTTCTGTGCTGCAAGAGAATGGACGCTACATCAATTCATACTGAGAGCTGAGGGCTGAGGGGCTGTTAATGGATCGGGGCACGCAGCGGGGGTCAGAGGGCAGCAGAGTGCTCAGCCGGGCTAATTGGCTGTGATGTGCATATCAGTGATGGTGATGATGGAGCAGGAGGGCAGGGCCCGGGGGGCACACGGGCAGGAGTCCCTGCTCCTGTAGCTCCTGCCTCACACCTGTGGGACAGATGGACACACACACACAGAGGGTGTTGGCTTGGCTGGGTTCCTCCAGGAGCCCACGGCTACAGGAACCTGGCCGTGCGTGTGATGGGATAAATGCACTCACCTGATTTGCTTTGCCATCTTATGGGGGTTTGTTTCAGCTGGGGCACAGCCCAATGGCCTGTGCAGTGGCACATCTCCCCTGAGCTGCTCTGCACCACCCCAGAGACCCCTGAGCCCTGCAGGGCTGGGGCTGTGTCAGGGCCAGGAGAACACCTGGCTGTTCCCCACCCACCTGCAGTCCCGGGGACTCTCTGCAAGGATAAAACCAGTGAAAGCAGCAGCCTGGGCTCAGCCCCACATCCCCATCCAGCCCGTGGGCATCCTGCCAGGGACTCCAGGCAGAAGGGGCAGCACTTTCCTCCTCTGCTGTGGCTGCATCCAGCCCTGGTGAGCTGGGAGTGCTGTGTTCCCCAGCACCCACAGCCAGGGCAGGGGAGCCAAGGAAGGACACCAGCTGCTGCCACAAAGGCTGTTGCCCCCTCAAGGTGCCTCTGGCTGGGGGGCTGATGCCCCCTTAGCCTGGCACAGGCAGGTGTTTCCTCTTTGCTGTGGGGCAGCTGGAGTGGGAGCTCCCTGTGAGGAGGCTCTGTGCTTTCCCTTACAGGTTTGGATCAAAGGAACAAAGCCAGGCATCCTTTTCCTTCCTTGTGGGGTTTCTGCTGCTGGCAGCTGAGGGGGGCCCTTCCCTGCAAGGCTTTAGAGGCCACCTTGCCCAGAGCAGGAGCAACAGAGCCCCAGTGGCTCCAGAGGGTGCTCAGGGTTGGAACAGGTTCCCCAGGGAATGGGCACAGCCCCGAGGCTGCCAAGGCTCCAGAGCTTTTGGACAATGCTCTCAGGCACAGGGTGGGGCTGTTGGGGTGGCTGTGCAGGCCCAGGGGTGGGACTGGATGGTCCCTGTGGCTCCCAGCTCAGGATATTCCACGTTCCCTCACTCCTGGCACGGGGCTTTCTGCCCTGGGAAGCAGAGCTCCTCACCCCTGGCACAAAGGGATTTCCCAGCTGACCCACCGAGAGAACACTCCCTGCTTTCCTCACTCTCGAGTCTGCCAGCAGCATCCCTCGGTGAGTGATGGATATTGGAGATGATTCATAGTTCTTTGTCACACAAATGCCCCCACATTCCTGCCCATCCTCTCGCAGCAACCATCAGTCACTGCTCCCAGCAGAGAGCAGCAGCCTCAGCCTGGGAACTGCTGGGAGGACACAGAGCTGAGCCTTCAGTCACTGCAAATGCACCTCTGGGGACACCAGCAAGGGAATTGCTCTGCACCCAGGCCCCTGGGTCTGCTCACACCCATGTGCTGGGAGGTTAACAGTCTGGCAAGGAAAAAGCTCCATAAATCAGTGGAGGGGAGGATCAGGTTTACCCAATTTTTCATGGCAAAGTTTGTTATTAAAGTAGGGAATGTTACAGGAGGAACAGCCATGGCCTGTGTGTCTTAGAGCTCTTGGATTTCAGCAACAGAAGCCTTTAGCCCTTCAGACTTTTATTACATTTGTTGCTGCCAATTACATTTCTGTTTGTTTTCCTTCATGAACCACCAGGAAAAGTCCGTATTGTTTGACCTGACAGAGAGTACTAGACTTACCTGCACTATTGGATCTCGCAGTTTATCATAACGAATAAATACATTAATTAAATAAATTCTGATCTTAATCTGGGCCAGATTAGAAAGCCCTGAGGAGCTCTGCCAGTTGCCAGGTTGCTCCTGCCACGGCCTCAAGCATTTCTCTCTTCAGGCACACTTGTGAGGCTGGATTGTATCAGTCCAAACCAAGGATTAAGCAAGGTGCTTGTGCACAGGGGCAGCGACAACAACAACATCTCCTCTCTGCTCCCTCCCAGACTCCAGGGCTGCAGCCGAGCTGGAAGCGGCCAGATGGAGGCATCGGCAGCCGCACAGCGGGAGGGAATCCTGCGTTGCCACCCTCGTGCTGTCGCGACAGCCGCTCCCATCGCGATGCGGCCCCTCCCGGGCCCGCCGCGGCCTAGCGCAGCCTGCCCGCCCGTTGCCATGGCAACGAGTGCCCCCGCCGGCCCGCGGGCGGTTGCCGGGGCGCCGGACCGGAAGCGCTCCCCGTTTCCGGCGGCGCGGGGGCTGCCGGGAGCGCGGCAGCATGGAGACGCAGGAGCTGTTCCGCCGCCTGGGCGCCGGGGCTCGCTTTGACGTGCGGCGCTTCGGGCTGGACGCGCGGCGCTTCGGGGTGCGGGGACACCGAGGGGAGGGCTCGGGGACCGGCCCCGGCGCGGTTCAGGCTTCGGAGCCGCGTTCCCCCCCCTCAGGCTGAGGAGCGCGGTCTGGCCGTGGCGTCTCACCCTTGTCTCCCGCAGGTGGTTAAAGAGAACCGCGGCAGCGCCTCGCTGGAGAGCCTCGACTTCTTCGGGAAAAAGGAGGGAGCCCCTCAGGGGTCTGCCCAGGAGGGCTGGAGGCTCGCAGGGGCTGAAGAGGAGGTGAAGCAGCAGAAAGATGGAGCAGGGAGAAACGATGGGAAGAGGAAAAGGACGGCAGAAAGCGGCGAAGGGAAAAGAAAAAAGAAAAAGACACGAGGTAATTGTACACACACGCCTGTATCCCTGTCAGAATCGTCAAAGAATCCCAGAATGGTCTGGGTTGGAAGGGACCTTAAAGCCCACCCAGTTCTGGGTTCCTTGGCTGGCCCAGCTCAGAGCTGAGCTGATAACTGAGCCAAGATTGAGTGCTGAGAGCTGGGAATGTGCTTGCCATCCTTCTGGAGCCTTCATTCATTTTATTGAGAATGAGAGAAAAAACGTTCTGAGATGTTTTTTGTCACCAAATAATGCCTGCCTGTATTTCACTAAAGGAAATTTCCATTTGTTTGCACCTTCCAGGAGCAGCATCAATGCCAGAGCTGTCAGAAAACAATGGGATAAAGTGGATGTCCTCCATGGAGGCAAAATTGGAAGATGCAAAAGACAAAAAACCCACTGCAGAGAAGCTTGAACGCCTGAGGAGAGAGAAGGTGGGAGCAGGGAATTCTGATACAGAGAAGGTGGGAGCAGGGAATTCTGATGCAGGGAAGGTGGGAGCAGGGAATTCTGATGCAGAGGAGGTGGGAGCAGGGAATTCTGATGCAGGGAAGGTGGGAGCAGGGAATTCTGATACAGGGAAGGGGGGAGCAGGGAATTCTGATGCAGAGGAGGTGGGAGCAGGGAATTCTGATACAGGGAAGGTGGGAGCAGGGAATTCTGATGCAGGGAAGGTGGGAGCAGGGAATTCTGATGCAGAGGAGGTGGGAGCAGGGAATTCTGATGCAGAGAAGGTGGGAGCAGGGAATTCTGATGCAGGGAAGGTGGGAGCAGGGAATTCTGATGCAGGGAAGGTGGGAGCAGGGAATTCTGATACAGGGAAGGTGGGAGCAGGGAATTCTGATGCAGAGGAGGTGGGAGCAGGGAATTCTGATGCAGAGGAGGTGGGAACAGGGAATTCTGATGCAGGGAAGGTGGGAGCAGGGAATTCTGATGCAGGAAGGTGGGAGCAGGGAATTCTGATGCAGGGAAGGTGGGAGCAGGGAATTCTGATGCAGAGAAGGTGGGAGCAGGGAATTCTGATGCAGGGAAGGTGGGAGCAGGGAATTCTGATGCAGGGAAGGTGGGAGCAGGGAATTCTGATGCAGGGAAGGTGGGAGCAGGGAATTCTGATGCAGGGAAGGTGGGAGCAGGGAATTCTGATGCAGAGGAGGTGGGAGCAGGGAATTCTGATACAGAGAAGGTGGGAGCAGGGAATTCTGATGCAGAGGAGGTGGGAGCAGGGAATTCTGATGCAGAGAAGGTGGGAGCAGGGAATTCTGATGCAGAGGAGGTGGGAGCAGGGAATTCTGATGCAGAGGAGGTGGGAGCAGGGAATTCTGATGCAGAGGAGGTGGGAGCAGGGAATTCTGATGCAGAGGAGGTGGGAGCAGGGAATTCTGATGCAGAGGAGGTGGGAGCAGGGAATTCTGATGCAGGGAAGGTGGGAGCAGGGAATTCTGATGCAGAGAAGGTGGGAGCAGGGAATTCTGATACAGGGAAGGTGGGAGCAGGGAATTCTGATGCAGCAGCAGTTTCCTGCTGTTCTGTGGGGGTCTGAGCTCAAATTGAGGTTTGTTTGTGGGGGTTCCTGGTTGGAGCAGGGTGGCTGAGTGTGTGGGAAGAACCAGGAGATGAAGCCACAGGTGCTGAGCTCTGTTGTGTGCAGTTGAAAAGGAGGAGTTTGTGTTTTGCCTCGCAGATCAATCGCTTCAGGAACCAGCACAGGATCAACGTGCAGGGAACTGACCTCCCTGACCCCATTGCCACCTTCCAGCAGCTTCAGCAGGAGTACAAAGTCCACCCCAAAATCCTGGAGAATATCCAGGCTGCAGGCTTCCATGTCCCAACACCCATCCAGATGCAGGCAATGCCCATCATGCTGCATGTGAGTGCTGGGGCATTTTGGGGATTCTGGCAAGATTTGGGCTCATGGCTGCATTTGTGGCATCCAAAGCTGGATCAGCTACATCAGGATTGAAAGCCTGGCTTTCACGATTTTCCTCATCTGTGCTTTTCCTGTTTTGGGTCAGTTTGCAGCACTGATATTTATGGGAATGGAATTTTTACTCCTTTTTTTTCCTTCCCTACTGAAATACAAACCCTTGTTTTTTGTTACAGGGCCGGGAGCTTCTGGCTTCAGCTCCTACAGGGTCTGGGAAAACCCTGGCATTTTGTGTCCCTCTCTTAGCACATCTGAAACAGCCCAGGAACAAAGGATTCAGGGCTCTGATCATATCACCCACCCGAGAACTTGCCAGCCAGGTGTGTGTTGAGGGAATCTCACACTGATGGACCTCAGTGTTTTCACTCTGCATCAGCAAAAGAGCAGCTTAGGAAATATTTTTTTTTCCTTTATTGCCCTCACATATCAGAGAAAGCTAATTTAAATGTTCCTTTCAAGGCTTTTGACTTCTGTGGAGTAGGTGCATATCTATTATCTGAGTCTAATCTAAGTGATTAGATTAGAAGCTCAAGGTCCTTTGATCATAGTTTAACCTGCTCAATGCTCAGGTGCTCTCAAAACCTCCTTTCTTACTTGAGATTGCCAGGAGAGGTTTATCTGTTTGTCCCAAAGTTGGAATTTCAAGGAATAACTTTATAACAAAGCTGTGTTATTAAAATGACACCTTTGGGCAGTTTTCCTTCCTGTGACAGAGGGAGCCACATCTGGTAGTGGTGTGAATAATGCCTGTTAGAGAGCTGCATTTATTGTGCTAAGGAAACCAGGGAGCTTTCTCTTAACACTGAAATCAGGGTGAGGTTTGAAGCTGTAGCTTCAGGATTAGGGTGCCCAGAGCAGCTGTGGCTGCCCCTGGATCCCTGGCAGTGCCCAAGGCCAGGCTGGACAGGGCTTGGAGCAGCCTGGGGCAGTGGGAGGTGTCCCTGCCCACGGCAGGGGGGACTGGATGAGCTTTAATGTCCCTTCCAACCCTAACCATTCCATGACTCCATGATTGCCAGCAGTGTTTTGGTTAGAAAAGCTCCTCAGCTCAGTTTGCAAATCCAATCTCTGCTGCCTTTGCAGACCCACCGGGAGCTGGTGAAGCTGGCTGAGGGCACAGGCTTCAGGATCCACATGATCCACAAGGCAGCTGAGGCAGCCAAGAAGTTTGGGCCCAAGTCTTCCAAGAAATTTGGTAACAGTTCTAAGGGCTGAAGTGCTTCTAAAAAATTAAAAAGTGTCACTGACCTTTCTCTTTGGGCTGTGTGGTTAAAAAGTGGCAGGGAAGGAATGGGAAGTGAGCCTGACATGGACTCTGCTAAATTGTACCTGTGGCAGATGGGGTTGGAACTGCTGTTTCTCAGGGCTCTGTTTGTTGGGTTTATTTTGTGTCATCTTCTGACATTTTGCTTCTTTTCTTTGAACAGATATCCTGGTTACTACTCCCAACAGACTCATTTATTTGCTGAAAGAAGATCCTCCAGCCATAGACCTGAGCAGGTAGGAGAGTCTGACCCAAACGTGCTTTGCCACTCACAAGTGGCACTCCTGGCAAACCCAACCCTCCCTGTTCCCAGCGTGGAGTGGCTGGTGGTGGATGAGTCAGACAAGCTGTTTGAGGATGGCAGGTCAGGATTCCGGGAGCAGCTGGCCTCCATCTTCCTGGCCTGCACCTCCCCCCTGGCCAGGAGGGCCCTGTTCAGCGCTACCTTTGCCCACGACGTGGAGGAGTGGTGCAAGCTCAACCTGGACAACGTGGTGCTGGTCTCTGTTGGAGCAAGGTGGGTGTTTTCTGGGTTTTTTTTTTGTTTCCTGGGGAGTTGTTTTCTTTGCATCACCAGCCCCCTTGGTTTTGTGGCTGTTGTTAGTCAGCGCTGCAGGTTGTTTGTCTCCAGAGAGAATTGTGTAGGCACGCAGATCTTTCTCGTGTGTTGAGTGAAGCGTTCTTTTCCTTGGACAATTTATCATCAAATAAACATCAATCTTAGCAGTGTGCACTGATGAAATAGGTTTTGTTGTGCATTATTTCTCATCCACCAGGTAGTATGTTTATGGAGGTTGTATGTACTACATTTATTTATTAATATATAAGGTTTTGTTAATGTATATAGAAAACACTAAAGTGTTTCTGTTGGATTTCTGGTTTCAGAAACTCTGCAGCAGAGACAGTAGAACAAGAGCTGCTGTTTGTTGGATCTGAGACAGGAAAGCTAACAGCAATGAGAGAGCTTGTTAAAAAGGTATTTTGGAGGGACTGAGCATGTTCTTCTTCCTGTTCAGTTGAGCTATATTCTCAGACTCCCAATTTCCCAGCTCTATGACACATGTTAAACCATTGCCCAAATCTGCTGTGTCCCTCAGTTCCTGCAAGGAAAAGGACTTTGGAACCTGAGATAAACTTACTCTTTTGCAGGGTTTTGCTCCTCCAGTCCTTGTTTTTGTACAGTCTATTGAGAGAGCTAAAGAGCTTTTCCATGAGCTTATTTATGAAGGCATCAATGTGGATGTCATCCATGCAGACAAGACTCAGCAACAGGTAGGAGGATTTTATTTCTTTTCAAGAAATGCTTTAGAAAGAAAGGTAAAAGCAAGAGTGTTGGAATGTAACTCCAGGTACCTGTGGCAGCAAATTCCTGCAGGTCTTTGTCCAGAGGTTTAGTTTTATTCCTTAACATCATGGCAACTTTAAGGAAACAAGTTCACCTCCTTTCTCAAATTGCTATTTGGTCTTTTCTGTTCTTTTCCTAGAGAGACAAAGTAGTGCAGAGTTTCAGAGCTGGGAAGATCTGGGTGCTCATCTGCTCAGCGTTGCTGGCCCGAGGGATTGACTTCAAAGGTGTGAATATGGTCATCAACTATGATTTGCCAACGAGTGCAGTGGAATACATCCACAGGATAGGTGAGGCATGGCTCACAAATCACCTCCTTTTTCCCATTTCTGAGCTCTTTAGTGCAGATGCTCTCATTTTTGTCAGCACTCTGTGAACCTTATTTGGATGTCTCAGACACAGCTGGGCTTTCATTCACTGGGAGCAATGTTTGGGGATATCCTCAGTCTGTGAACAAGCATCAGGAGGCTGGGGCTGTGAGGAGGAACAAAGGGAGATGTCTAAAGTAAAACCCCTACTCTGCAAAATGTGTGCTTGGCAGGTCGTACTGGAAGAGCAGGACACAGAGGAAGGGCAGTCACTTTCTTTACAGAAGATGATAAACCTTTATTACGGAGGTAATACGTCCTCATTAATGATGTCTTTATTTCTTGTTTAAAGAAACAAAGACCAACAACAAACCAGCCAGTTTGTTTGGTTTGCTGTTTTCCACAAAAAAATATTTATCACTTGTCCAAGCACTGGAGTTGATCTCTTCCCTCCTCTCCTTTCCAGTATTGCCAACGTTATCCAGCGAGCTGGCTGTCCTGTGCCAGAATACATCAAACATTTGCCCAAACTGCAGAGGTATGTTCATTTGAGCACTTCAACAGCCTTTTAATCAGTGCTTTTTAATAACTTATGGTAGTTTCTAGAGCTAGAAATCCTAGTAATTTCATCTTTCTTCCCTAAATGTTGTTCCCAGCAAACAAAAGAAGAAATTCATTAAGAAACCTTTGACAAGAGAATCCATTTGTACCACCCCAAAGTGCTTCTTGAAAAAAGGCAAAAGAAAAATGTAAGTAGGTTTTGCTGGGAGGAGGTAAGAGGTGCTGTTTATCCAGAAACAGAAAATTTAAGCAAAGATAACTGGTTTGGATGAACCACCCAGCCATAATGATTTTAGTGATGGAGTTTTAGTGTCAATATCTGTCTACTGGAGCTTGCATTAATGACAGCATTTTGCCTTTGTCAGGTGACAGCAGCCTGAGTTTAAGCCACTGGTTATGTTCAGGTGTCTTGATCTCCAATGTGTTTCTTGTAGGAAAACTACAAAGGAAAATACTAAGGGAGAGAAGAAAGATAAAGAAGACAAAAAGGGAGATAAATCACAGACTGTTTCAGAAAGCTGAATCCAGACTGCTGAGCTGGGGCTGACACCTCTCTCTGTGCTGGAACAGAAGAATGAAGATGGCAGTGATGGTGAAGGGAGAAAAACATTTCTCAGGTTTCCTTTGGGGTGAGGGTGAAGGTTTATGTGCTAGAAAGTCTACTGCAGTGCCAGGAGAGAATTCCTGGGTGCTTCTTATAGAAGCTGGAGCATGTGCTCGTGCAGTGAATGCTGTGTGTTTCTGAGAAGAGTTCAACACCAGCATCAGTTTGTGTTATTTTCACACAGTTTTGTATTCCTCCTTGAAAATACTGTTTGTGTTCAGGTCACCCCTAATACATTTTTTAGATGCTTTTAGGAGATTCAGAGACAGAAACCACACAATGTTTACCATCAAGTTTGATAAATGCAGCTGTCAGACACTTCCCTGGACACTTCAAAAAAGCCAAAACACCAAACCAACTTGTATGTGAAAGTAAGGCCTTGCTCTTCTTACTCTTCTATAAAATTATTTTGAAATAACTGATACTTTACATGTCCAGTATTTTTTTACTGTTTTATAATTGAGCCTGAAACCAGAATAAACAAGGTTGTAAGATGCTAATTCAGATACCTGTGTGTCTGTGGAGCCTTGGTGGAACTTTCTTTGGAATGGCAGCTACAACCCTTTAAGGAAGAATTTCTGGGCAGGATTGTCTTGGTTTAATTTAGTTTGGATGGGGCAGCCTCAGCACCCTCACAGGGAGGGATTTCTTCCCAGTATCCCATCTAACCCTTCCTCTGTCGGGGTGACGCCATTGCCCCTTGTCCTGTCACTTCAGGCTCTTGTCACACGTCCCCAGGTGACCCCGGGGCAGGTCGGGCGGAAAGGCAGCACTTTCTTTTCCTTTTTATGGAAAAGCGGTGGTTTGGATGCTGGAAACCGGCGTTCCAGAGGGGAGGCTGGGGCCACTCATCCCCACCCAGGCCTTCCCCGGGTAACCGCGGGGTGGTGGAGCCGAGGAATCGAGGGGACGTGGGGGTGTAGAACCAAGGAATCGAGGGGCTGTGGGGCTGTGGAACGGAGGAATGGAGCCGGGTTGTGGAAGCGAGGGGCTCTGTGGGTGTGGAAGCGAGGACCCGCGGGATCATGGGGTTGTGGAATCGAGGGCTTGTAGGGCTGTGGCTCTGTGGGGCTGCGACATGGAGGAACCGAGGGGCCGTGGCTCTGTGGAACGGAGGAACCGAGGGGCTGTGGCTCTGTGGGGCCGTGGCTCTGTGGGGCCGTGACTCTGTGGAACGGAGGAACCGAGGGGCTGTGGCTCTGCGGGGCCGTGGCTCTGTGGGGCCGTGGCTGTGTGAGGCTGTGCATCCGTGGAACGGAGGAACCGAGGGGCTGCCGAGCCGGGGAGCGGCGGGGCCGTGGGCGGTGCCTGCCCGGGCCGGCCCCGGAAGCCGCCGCCGCTCCGCTGACAGACGGCGGGGCCGAGCGCGAAGATGGCGCTGCGGCCCGGGCCCGGCGCGGGGGGCGCCGGCGGGGCGGGCGGCGGAGCGGCCGGGGCCGCCAGGTCGGTGGTGACGGGGGACGGCGGGCGAGGGGCTGTGGAGAGGGAGGGGACAAATAGGAGGGCCGTGATGGGGAATTAAAGGGAGGCGGGGAGGGGCAGAGCTGGCGGGAGGTGGGGGCGATGATAGGGCTGGGGTGGGGGCTCGGAGAGCAGGTGGGATGAGAGGGCAGAGGGGTCAGGGCCCAGGTGGGGCGTGCGGGGTTTCGGACTGGGCTGTGGGGGTGCCAGGTGGGGTGAGTGGGGTCTCGGGTATGGTACACGGGGTCCTGGGTGGGATGTGGGGGTCGCAGGTGTGGTATGTGGGGTTTCAGGTGAGGTACGTGGGATCCTGGGTGGCGGTCCCAGGTGGGGTTCACTGGTTGTCAAGTGAGCATTGTGGGGTCTTGGGTAGGGTCTGTGGGTCTCAGGTGTAGTACCTGTGATCCTGGATGGAACATGAAGGTCCCAGGCAGGATGTGGTGGGGTGCTGGGTGGGGTGAGGAGGTCCCAGGTGTGTTGTTGGGAACGCAGCTATGGCAGCTCTGCTTTTCGCTGAGATTTACTCACATTTTTGGGGGCCCAGCTGATCTTCCCCTGTGTGTCCAGGCTTGAGCAGTTGCGCCCCACTTGCCATCAGGCTCTGCAGCTGCAGTCTCAGATATTGGGGTGGGAAGGATCCGGGGGTTCTGCCAGCCCCGCTGGGGTGCCGCCGGTGTCAGCAGCAGTAAATGCTCCTGTCACTGCTGGGCAGGTCTGTCTGTGGCCTCCTGGGACGGAGCCTCCCTGGGGACTTCCCTTTCCCCCTCCTTCTCACAAAAGGGCACCTTGGCCAGAGGGAGGACTGAGGAATCCTGTCAGGAGAAAGAACCATTGTTAAAAGAGATGTTGTTGTGTTTCTGGAAAGGATGGAAAACTGGATTTCACCACCTTTGAAGATTCTCGTAATGGTTTTTTTTCAATATAGGCTCTTGTCTGCTATTTATCTCTTGTCCTACTTCTAGGGAAGCTGAGGAAATTTTGCATTTCACAATTAAGCTCATTGTGTTGTCTTGGATATCTGAAGCCCACGGTTTTGTCAGTGTTATTGGGAATGTTGTCAGTGCAATAAAGGTTCTGAAAAATAAAAGGATTTACAAATCACCATTTCCCATTGATAGTATTTTGGTTTCTTTGAGGACAAAGTCTGGAGGTAGAGGAAAAGTTCTGTTCTGTGTCTGTGTGGGTTCTTTGCCTGATTTCACTTCAATTTTTGTGCATTTCTGCCATTCAGAAATACTCTGACAGTCTGTTGCATTGATACAGTTGTACTGCTTGGGAATTAAGGGGTTTAAAAACCCGCTTGTAGATGGGAGAATGTTCTGTGTGGTTTGGAGCTGTTACAGTGAAGCTTCAATTCAGAACAGGAGTTACTTCTCCCCACGCTCCTGCGTTTTGGCTGGAGCTGTTGCTTGGTTGGTTTGGGGCTTCTTGATGGTTTTTTTGAGCTCCATATTTAAAATACTCAATTTAGTAGGAGTTTACAGATTCGCAGTACTGCTTTGAGAGGTCTGTTGTGGGGTGATCACTTTGTTCCCTTCTCTTTCTTGTGTTTGTGCAGCGTGCCCAAAGTCGGTCTCACACGGGACCGTCCCTCTGCTGGCTCCCTCAGCCACGAGAACCAGCTGCTTCCACTGACTGCTCTGGGCATTCTGGCATCTCCAGGAAAGCAGCTCAGTAACAAATTCCCATTGGTGGGGTGGTTTGTGGCCGTGCCAGGGTGGCTGGTGCTGGCAGCTGCACACTGAATCCTGGAGTGAATCCGTGGTGGATCCGAGCGGCACGTACGGGGCTGTGCTGCCAGAGCTTGCTTTGCTACTTTGGACTAGCTCCTCTTCCAGTGCCCTCTAATTAGCTGAGGGGTTTTTTTTTGTTGATTGTTTCTTTTTATTTTTTTTTTTCAGCAGAGACTTATAAATAAAGCAGGAGCTCTGTAGAAAGGGATAAATATTTAATAGTTTGACCTTTACTTGATTCCAACAAGCAGCGGTACCTCCCGACGCTTGTTCGGTTTACATTGCATTTGCTGGTTTGGAGAACTCTGCTTGACCAGGTTCACCAACAAGAAGGGAAGCATGAAGCTTAGAACACACTTCCACATGCTTAGGAGATCTTCAGAAATTACATTCAATATTTCACCATTCATAGACTTACATAAAGTAAGTCTGTTTGTTTTCATGTTGATGTTGTATGCCAGGGATGGATTAAAATGACTGAACTGAGTTAAACAGACCTTGGCTGTGGTGAGAACCAAGCCCTGCATGTGTCTGGGGCTGAGGTGTGTGAGTCTGCAGAGTTCTTCAGAGGGACAGCCCCAGATGGTGGGAGTGGAGGATGGCAAGACTGGACTGTTGGAAAGGGCAGGAGTGTGATAGTTGTGGAAGGAGAAATCAGCACACAGTGGTCAGGGCTGAAGAGGAAGCTTCAGGATGATGAGGATCCTGAATAGAGGATGAAGTGAAGAGCAAATGGGTTGTCTTGGTGACCGTGTGACCCGCTGCCTGTACAGTGGGGAGGTGCAATTTGCTCCTGGATAAATGCATAATTTAAATTCCTTATTTTATCTTAGTGCTCATATTACACAGCTCTTTTATATTTATAAGCCAGGTTGGCTTTCAGGACTTCCTGCAGCCATTTCTGATGGCATTTTCTCTTGTACTCTTAGGCAGTTTCTTTTACATCCACCCTTGGAATTGAACATTGAATATCTATAAGTGTGTTTCTCTTCCACAGCACTTTGATGTAATAACTGCCTGGGACACTCAGTGAGGTTCTTGTTTGGGAAATTGCTGCTGACGTGGGTTTCTGCAACTTGCTTGCAGATGAGAATTTTAAACTAGGTCCTTTTTTGCTGTTTGGCAGCTGTTTGAGAGCCAGGGCTAGCAATTTCCATTAGGATTTTAGTTGAAATTTAAATGGTTCTTCCTCCGGTGCACTTGACCCTCAATATCTGAATGAATGTTTTCTCCAAGGTGCTTTATTTTGCAATTAGATAACTGAGAAAATAGAAACTCCATTATTTTGTGATACTTAATGTTTCTAAAGGGGGGCAAAAAGTGATGGGGTTTTGTGGGTAGTTCATTTTTCTTCAGAAAAGCCGTTCCTAAGCAGCTGAGAAATGTTCTCTGGTGCAGTTAATAGTCCTGCTGAGTCAGATACTTCCAAGGGGAGATGTTTATTCATCCTGTGCTTAGCCTACACAAGAAACTGACCTGTTCCCTAGCTGTGTGGGTGCCGAAAGTCTCCTGTGGGTGACGTGGATGAGTCAAAGCCGTGTCAGGGCTGCTGGGAGGCTCAGGTCTGTGTTTCCTGGCCCCGCAGCCTGTGCCGGCGCTGCCGGGGCTCTCCCGCTTTGGGGCACCCCGCTGAGGGATGGATAACATCTTTCCCTGGCACGGAGTTGGGTTCCCTGGGACCTGCAGGAGCAGATGCCAGTGCTGACCAGAAGGTGGGAGGCTCCTGGTGATGGTGCTGGCGTGGAAGTCGAGGTGGATTTTCAGTTATGGAAATTTTCATGTACTGCTGTTTTCCTCCTGCAGCTTCATGTTTCCCGTCGCAGGCGGTTTAGGTCCTCCTCAAGGTACGTACCACCTGCACATTTTGAGCACAAAGTTCTTCACTTTGTTTAGGTAAATTAGACCTAAACCAGATCTGCAGTGATGTTCAGAGATAAGATTATTAATTGAACTCCATATTGAGCTGGTTTTTTTCCCCCTGAATTCAGCTCTGCTCAAATGACCCTCGCCCCTCTGTTGGGAAAACTTCCTGTGTGTTGTTGAAGCAGCATCACCAGAATCTGGATTAAAGGTCCAGGAAAGCTACATCTCCCTTTTAACCTGAATTTTAGATTCTTTTTAGATTCCTTTTAGATTCTGGCATTATTTTGAGTGTGGTATTTCACCTCTCTCTGCTTCATCTCCCAGCTGTGTATACCCATACTGTGAGGGTGTTGCAAGACTTGGTAAATATTTACAAAGCACATCAAGACCCTGGGACAAGAGTCACAACCTGGGTGGAAAGTATTAGTACAATAGGAGAGCCTCAGCCTTAAATTGCCTTTGTTCTCATTCCTGATGCAGTGCTGTTTGTTTAATTAGGGGAAAATATGCAGGGAACTTGTGGGGAAAAGAGGGAGTTTTTTAATTAAAATCTCCAGGACTGATTCATGGATTATTCCTGCCTGTGTCATGCCCTCCTGGAGTGTTTTTGCATAATTATCTCGTGGTGTGCTGGTAACAAGTGCGTGTTAGTGTTTGTCTCCCACGACAACAAAATGTGAGACAGGAAGGTACTGAAACATAACACACTTGCTTTATTCAGTGAATTAATACATTCCAGCTTGATCTGTCCAATTTTGGCAAGTTTAGCTTTTACTGACAAGTATTCTTCCATTCTAATGCATGTAGAGGGCTAATTAACCTAAAGTGTGCTAATTAACCTACAGACAAGTTATCCAGCCAGGTCAGAGTGTGCAGTTGCTTTGTGAAAGGTTGACTTTATTTCCCAAGATTTATTTTCAGAAGCTGCTGCTTTCAAGAGAAATGGGAATTACCAGCGCCAGTCACCCTGGTTAATTAAATCTTTTTAATTGGAAATGACCCTTCCAAAAATCATATGGGAAGAAACCCACAGAGAGTCTTTAGGATAGTGGGAGAATTCATCAGCTTAGTTACTGAAAATTCCTGTAATATTTGTCCCTATGGACTGACCAGTGTCTAAACTAAGGAAATTCTGTGGCTGCCTGCAGTGTAGCAAATTTTATTATTTTTATTTTTAAACAGTCCAGCACAACTCAGAGATCTTTACTTTCCTTTGCTGGTTTAGTAAACAAAAAAAGAACAATTAAATGGGGGAAGCAGGGTTAGGGGTAAAAAAAAGCTTTTAACATTAACTGGGCACTTACCTTGTTTAATGTTTCATTGCAGGGATGATTCCTATGCAGCAGCAAGGATTTCCAATGGTTCCTGTCATGCAGACCAACATGCCAGGGATGATGGGAATGAATTATGGCTCTCAGATGCCTCCTGGACCCATGGCCATGCAGGTGTGTGACAACAAAATGTGGACTGAAGCTGCAGAACCCCAGAAGGGCTTGGGTTGAAGGGAACATTAAAGATCATCCAGTTCCACCCTCTGCCCTGGGCAGGGACACCTTCCACTATCCCAGGCTGCTCCAAGCTCCATGCAGCCTGGCCTTGGACACTCCCAGGGATGGAGAGTCCACAATTTCTCTTGTCAACCAGGCCTCCCCACCCTCACAGGGAAGAATTTCTCTCCAATATCCAATCTAAGCCTGCCCTCCTTCAGGGTAAGGCCATTCCCTCTGTTGTATCACTGTCATTTTTTTTTCCTTAAAGTAACTTTGTCTTTAGTGCTGCTGTTGTTAATTGAGGAATAAGAATGAAATATGAGCAGCTAATACTATGCTTTCTCTCTTTTAATCTATTGTTTTCTATTTAGCACCATATGTGCTTATGTACAAATCTGCACTTTGCTGAAATTTAATGTTTCTGCATGACTTTCTAACCAAATTGCCGTGTCACAAACTGAATTTATTGTGTTTTGCCATCTCCTTACACTCCCTTCCCTCCCCCACCTGGAATTTATTATGTTATTTTGGCAAAATTGATAGTAGGAAGATGTTTTTATGAGAGCTGGTCTAAAAATAATAAACAACTTTTGTTCTCTTCCTACGTGTTCTGAGACCAAATGCAAAATGAACGATAAGAAAAGTAAATTATTTTCTGGCTCCTTCCATATTAGGCAGCTTCGCTGCTCTGAATGTCCCAGGATATATTTCTCAGCAAATGCTTCTGATGCAGTTTATTCAGACAAGGTTCTTTTTGGCTGTTGGCATGTATTGTTGGATATGCCTGGGAAAGGCCTAGACCATGTTTTCCAGCATCCATGGTTGGTAGGAGGGAATATAAAATTATTATGAAATCGCTTAGAATAGGAGAAAACCCTGAAGAAAACCCCACACAGGATGGCTGTAGCCTTCCTGCTCTTGGGGCAGGTTGGTTTGGAAGGGCTGATTTTTGCCAGATTCCCCAAATGCTGTGAGGACGGCGAGCCCTTGCGGAGAGGAAGAGTGCCATCTACTGAGGGCACTGCTCCTCCAGCACTCCCTAACACCGGCCTCGACTGGCTTTTTCTAACAAAATAATAATGCACTGGAGTTTTCAAAGCAGCCCCCTGGAGCAGTGTGGTGTGTTTGGTTGCAGGGGGGCATGGCCCTGGGCCCGATGCCCACGGCTGGGATGCCCTACATGGGACAGGCCTCCTTCCTGGGGATGCGCCCGCCCGGCCCGCAGTACGGCCCCGACATGCAGAAGCAGTTTGCAGAGGAGCAGCAGTAAGTGACGCCTGCCTGGCTCTGGGGGACTCCTTCTGGAAGGGGGGGAGATGTGGTTTCTTCTTGGTTGCTGGAGGGAAGCATTCAAGTAACATTTTAGCAGGATGAACAGTGGTTTTTCACACGTATCATCTTTTATTCCTACCTGATGGGCAATCCCACTAGCCCTCCTATCTTTAGTCGTTCCTGCAGGTGGAATTGTACATTTTCTTTGTAGCCAAGAAAAGCAAGGTCACGCTGAGCCTTTCAGAGTCCTGTACTCAACACATCACCCAGGACCCCACAGAACAATTAAACGTTTTCCCACACTTTAACACAGCTTAAAGAATATCCACCAAGTTTTATTTTTGTTACAATCACTCAGAAGTGGGGATAGGTATATTCAGCAAGTCTTAAGCAAAATTAAGACTCTAATTAAGCACAGAGTCCTTTTCAAGTGAAGTGTCTGCAGGATCTGACTAGTTTGGAAGCACTTACTCCATTGCCTCTGGAGTTTGTAGTGCTTGTCCAGGTCTGAGAAAAAACAGGAGTGTGTGTGTCAAACCATCTGAATTTGAGACAGTAGAAATGGAGAAATCAAGCACAAACCTGCCTGTGAAAAGTCTCATAAAATTATTTATAGATATATATCTATAAATTTTTAAAATTACTGTTAAAATCATTTTCCTTCAGGAAGAGGTTTGAGCACCAGCAGAAGTTCTTAGAGGAGGAAAGAAAACGGCGGCAGTTTGAAGAGCAGAAACAAAAGCTGAGACTCCTGAGCAGTGTGAAACCCAAGGTATGGCCTGATAATGAGTGGAGTGTTTCTTTCTTCAGGTGTTTTTTTTTAATAGCTTTTAATGGGAGGGTCTCTTTCAACAAGCAGATCAGTGGGGAATTGCATGAGATGCCAGATTATGGTTTGAATAACCTCTGGAAGAGTTAGTCCTTCACACACTCTGCCAGCAGCAGGCATTGCTAATTCTGGTACTGAGGAAGTGTGGGTATTGGGAGAAAACTGAGCTGTCCTGTGAATTTTTCAAAACGTTTTCTGTGCTGTTTCAGACAGGTGAAAAAAGCAGAGATGATGCTTTGGAAGCCATTAAAGGGAACTTAGATGGCTTTTCTAGAGATGCTAAAATGCACCCAACACCAGCAACACATCCAAAAAAGCCAGGTTTGTAATTTTCCTCATTTTCCAACTGAAAATAAAACTCCAGCGTTTGAAATCCTCAACAGGGGGAACTAATTCCAACAAGTATTTTTATTTAGTGGTACAAAATGAGTGGATTAACAGTTTTGTAAAATCAAATGTCATTCTGGCAACTGTTTGCTTGGTCAGGGTATGAGGGTGAAATATTAGATACCAGCCTTTATTAAAAAAGGACTTGAAATCTTTAACAGAAAGCCTCGTGTGCTGTGCTAAATGTGAAACATCAAGGAAATTGATAAAGCGTTTGCTCTTTTCTAGTCAAAGCATTAATTAATGTTTTGCAGAGTGCTTTTGAAGATGAGAAGTGCTATTTCAGTGCTAAGAATGATCAAAACCATGTACAAAGATTTGAGTGGAGTGTCACAGCTGGCTGATGTGTCGTTGGGCATGGTCAAACCAAGCCTCTGTGTTCTCAGTAATTACTCTGGCAACAATTGCCACTTCAGATTTCTTATGGTCTGTAGTGTAGTTTTTATAGTGTCTGGCCTGAAACAAAGCTTATCTAGGCAAGCTTTTTCTGCATAAAATCTGTGTCTCTGCTGTGGATTCACTCCTTGGTAAGTCTGCAGTTACAGGTGGTCTCTGACAACTTCCCTTTGTCTGTACATTTGCCTGTCCTTCACCAGTTCTGTTAAAATGGGTAACACTGGAAGGGATCAAGCAGAAAATTGTCTACATGAGCAGACATTTCTTTTGTATCTTATGATATATTGCTGAGTTTCTGTGGTTAAAACATTCCTTTGAGGGAGAATGTCCCCTGACAGACCCTTTATGTCCAGTTTGAAATACTACCTCTGGATTTGTTTTGAGCCTGTCTGCTTACAAGGGACAGAATACTTTCACAGCCAGTGTTAAGAACCAAGTTTCAGAGTTTCCATCTAAAAACCTGGGAGGGCAGATGCGTGGTTGGAAGTGGCTGCTCAGTTTTACCTTGTGTTTGCTACGCTGACGGTGCCACCCTTCACATCTGTCACCACACACACTCCAGGCTGCTCCTCCTGGCCCATTTGCTGTGAATTTCCCCAGTGTTTGCCACTTCTCCCACATTCCCCCCCGTGACCCTTATTCCTCATCACTTTGCCTTGTGTGTTCATTCCATTTGCAGATCATCCCACACCATCCCATTGTGCTGTATCTGTTTCCCATTCTGCTTTTCTCGATGATGAAGAATTTAGTGACTTTATGCAAGGGCCTGTTGAAACCCCCAAACTGGTGCCTCAATCCACCTCTCAGCCTTTCCATCCTGCCACTGAGGCTGGGCAGCTGCTTTCAGAGAGGGCTGTGCTCCAACCTGTCCCTCCAGCCCAGGCTCCAGTGTTATCCACCCTGCATGGTACAACTGGGCAGGTTCCTTATTTTCCTACCTCTGCATCTCCATCCAATACCCATAAAACAGGTAAATCTAAAGTATCTTCTTTTACATGTCACCCTCTGAGCTACACACAGTCTTTACTTAATCCGTTGGGTTTTTTTTTTTTCAGTCTGGCTGGAAAAAATAATTTAGGCAATTAAGCAGAAACCTGCTGATCCATGTGAAAAGATGATTTAAGTCCTCTTCTCCCTTCCCTTAGAGCTGCCTGTAAAAGCAAGTCATGTGCGGATCCAAACACTGCTAAATAAACACATGCCTGATCTTAGGTGAATTTAATCTTGTGTTTTAGCATAATCCTAAGGCTGTGTGGTAGAAAAAGACACAGTTGAGATGGTGGCATATGAGATAATGATTATGCTGCTGTGGAGCACTTGTGTGCTTCCTCCCTTGGCGGCTGAAGGGATGTTGGTGAGATGAGCACGAAGAATTTTGGAGATGTAAGTAGATCCTGAGCACTTCTGCTCCTGATGCCTGGATGATTATGCAACAGTAATCCTAATACAGGAAATAGTTTTGTGTCTTCCTCCTCTTACTTAAAGTTTTTTGCTTGTTGAATTTGTTTTGTTTGTGGTAAGTAAAGGGCAGAACCAGGCTCTGAAAGTGTCCAGAGAGGGTGGTGCTGTTGGTCTGAGCTGGGGCTGATCATCTCTAACTCATCAGTGGTACCAAAAGTACTTTTCCTTTGAAAAAGTGTGGAAGTGCAGTCTGGGCAGTTCATAACAAAAGTATAAATAATTCCTCCTGCTGTTTATTCAGGCTCTTCCTTGGAGGAGAAAGCCTTAGCTAATGGCTCAGATGAATCTGAACAAGAGCAAACCAAACTTAAAACGTCCGAAGTTGGGCACAAAGCCTCAGCTGCAAGCCAAGCCCATCCCAGTCTCACCAGCAGTGACTGGGAGGTTGTAGGTGGACATGAAAGTGGTCCCACTGCTGCTGCAGAGGTGCACAAGGCTTCAGAACAAAACAGAGCAGTTGAAGAGTGTGGTGAGCAATCGAAACGTTTGACAGAATTTCAATCTAATGAGCTGCTGCTTGGTGCTAACGCTCTGTTCACTAATTCCAAGGCCAACCCTGCCTAATTTTGCTCTGAATGCCTGCTTGAATAATATGTCAGTGCCTCCTGCTCCTTGCTCAAAGTGTAACTGCCATGATTTTGCTCTGAACTTTCTCCATGTGAGTTTATTGTTGTAATCACCTTTAACATGTTGGTTTAATCGGGTTCGCTGTTTTAAAATATTCTGTCCTGTCCTAGGGAAAAAGAAGTTGTGCTGTCTAAAGATATTTTTAAAAAACTATTTAGGGAAACTTACCACTCAAGATGGTCAATGTCATGGTGGGTTTTAATCTTTTAACCTTGAGGGGATAAAATCTTGCCAGGTTAAAACTCTCAGCTAGTTAATACTTGTTTCTCAAGTATTTGCTGCTCATACACATTCTGTCTAAAACTACCTGTGCTTTAGGGGTGAATATTCAAAAGATGGTCTAGATGAAAACTTAAAACAAGGTTTTGTTCCAGTTTGGATTTTGTTAAAACTGTTGACTGAGTATGGAAGAGGGGTTAAAAAGGGAAGAATAATGACATCTGGAGAAGTAGCAAATTTATTTTACTTGCTTGGTGAAATGGAAGGAATTGCTTATATTAGAATATGCTTGGAGTTGTGGGATGATTAGAAATTAGACTGCAGTCAGGAGGTAATCCATGTGGAAGATGAGGAAATTCAAGGGTACTGGGAAAGACAATGAAATCTGAAATGATGCTGATTTTGGTCAGAGCTCCATCCAAGATGAGGATAAAATCTGCTCAGGGAGACTGAGGGGAAGAGTCCACATAGTGGAGAAGGAAATAACTGATTTTCAGGCAGTGAAGTGAGGCAGATCATGTTATGAAAGCCTGCAGTGGTGAGGTGGCTGTGCTGTCCCCTGGAGCTGAAGACTGGGAGCAGTGGATACAGGTTTGTGGACGTGGGATATGATCTTGCTGAGATTCAGTCACTGGGCTCTTTGTGGATTTCCCAGGGGAGGATGTTCTGGGGGAACATGGTGGGGTTTATGGTAGGGATGGATTTATTTATTCCACAAACAGCCCTGATAGCTGGGAGCTGATGGGAAGCTGAATTTGTTGTGACACAGAACTGTTGTGAAACTTGAAGACAGCGAGACTTTAGGTTCTGTGCATCTGGATGTTAAGAGGGAGGCACGTGAGGAGCTCCTTATTTCATTACATATATAACTGTAATTTATTACTGCCAAATCATTCTAGTTATTATTTCATATTCCTGCAGTATCTGTTTCTCCTCTGAGCACAGTGATTCCTGTCTGAAATCTTTGCCTGAAATGCTGAATGATGCTGACCAGCTGTGGTGTAGTCTCTAAAGATCATTGTACTCTGTATCCTAATGCAACTGTTTTTCTTACTGAATGGAATACCTTTAGGAGTTGGAGTGTTCCCTCCCCAGGACCCCATCCAGCAAATTATGCCTCCCTGGATTTACAACGACAGCTTGGTCCCAGGTAAACCAACCAGTGGGCATCTGGCCAGGTGGGCAGTGCAGGGTGTGAACCTACCTGTGCTTGCCTGGCCACTTATTGATCAAAGTCTTATTCCCTTATCAGAGGAATCCTGGGTCTTTGATTTGTTACACATTTATGGTGTCTTATCTGCATTTGAAGAAATGGGGGTTTTAGTCGAGCATGTTAACAAATTCTAGATTAAACATTTGTGGCAGCAGCTTATCCCAGCAGAGGATGCATTGCTGATAATGCTGCTTTCATGGGTATTCTGGTTTTTGGCATGTCTTATAATTAGGCAGGCTCATTTCTGAAGGCTATTTGTCTTCTATGTGTAAATAACACAGTGAATAGAAAATGAATTGCTGTAGTAAATATTGATTACACTGAGGTTTAAATACATAAGGCTCTTAGAACTATCTTTTTATGTGAGTTATCCTGCAATTTCATTTAAGAAACGTGGTTTGAAATGCAGCATTAAATGTATTTTATATAAAATATTCCTCTGCTTGAGTTAAACGTGTCTGCAAAGACCATCCAATAACACATTTAGATGAAGCATGATGATACAATACAGTGCCAGAATGCTCCTGATTTGATAGCATGTTGAGTTTGAGACAACATAAAAAAGCAATAATATTTGAAAAGAGCAGTTGTCACTGTCTAACGCTGCCTCCCTCACAACAGAGCTGTACAAGAAAATCTTAGAAACCACTTTGACTCCTGCTGGGATTGACACAGCCAAGCTCTACCCCATCCTGATGTCCTCAGGACTGCCCAGGGAGACCCTGGGGCAGATCTGGGCTTTGGCCAACCGCACCACGCCCGGGAAGCTCACCAAGGAGGAGCTCTACTCCGTGCTGGCCATGATAGCAGTGACTCAGGTATGGCTCTCACCTGGCAGCCTGCCCTGGCCCGGGTGTCAGCACCTCCAGTACAATTCTGCTTCTACTGAAGTCCAGAGGAGAAACTGCCCTTGTCACTTCAGTGGGATTATGATTTCATCACTTACATTGCAATTTTCTTTAGTGTCAATTGAAGTTCTTAGATATAGTTACAAAACACATCTATATATATTTAATATTAAATGCAACAAATGAGCAAATGAGGCTCTGTGAAGAGAACTTACTAACACTTTAGTATGAAGTTCAGAGTTGCACACTAAGCAGCACAGAATCTGAAAAATATGAAAGCTAAAACTTAAGGCATCAACAGGACAAGAATACATGGCCTCAAGCTGTGCCAGGGGAGTTTCAGCTGGGACATGAGGAAGAATGTATTCAGGGAAAGGGTTATTAAGCACTGGAGGGGGCTGCCTAGGGAGATGGTGGAGTCCCCATCCCTGGAGGTGTCCAAGGAGGTGGCACTCCATGCTCTGAGCCGGGTGACAGGGTGGGTCAGAGGTGGGACTCAATGGCCTGGGAGGCCTTTTCCTACCTCAGTAATTCTGTGTTGAATATAATTCACTTACACGGACCCTGATGGCATATTGGGATGTGGGAGGTGTCCTGGGAGCTTGACCAGTACCCTGCTCGTTGTTGGCATTAGTGCCACAAGTTGCAAACTGGAACTGAGCACACACTACACCCTTTTATCCAGGCTGCACGTCTGACTGTCCGTCTGCTCCTTCTCTCTGCAGAGAGGGATCCCTGCCGTGAGCCCTGACGTGCTCAACCAGTTTCCAGCCGCGCCCGTCCCCACCCTGTCCGGGTTCCCGGTGCCGCTGCCCGGCGGGGTCAGCCAGCCCCCGCTGCTGCCCGCCGCTCCCCCGGCCTCCGTGGGGCTGGGCATCGGGCCCTCCGTGATGGGCATGAGCATCCCCGGCCCTGCTCCGGCCCCGGCCGCGGCTCCAGCCCCGGCTCCAGCCCCGGCTCCAGCGGGAGGAGCTGCAGCACAGCCGTCCGGAGCCTTCCTGCCCTCCTACCCGCCCGGCCAGGTGAGCTCGCTCCCTGCCTGGAAACCCCCTGCCCTGGAAGGCAAATCAGCCCGGCACTTCCAAACTTACACGGTGATAACAGGTTTTAAGTGACTGGCAAAAAAACCAGAGCTGCAATCCAGCATGTGACGCCTGGAAATGTGAAGTGTCGCTAAGGGCGTTCTTTATTTTTTTTTTCAGTTCTTTCTGGTGGCATTAGAAGAGGTACAAAAGTGTTCTGTGTTGCAAAGAGGATTTTAGTTGTAGTTAGGATTTTGTAGTGCACATAAAGTGGAGTTTTAGGTTAAACTGCACAACAGGCTCTAATAGCTGGTAAAATGAGTTTCAGGAGCAGCTGAGAACACTGAAAACCTTCAGTTTGCAAAGGTAAATCATGTGGGGGATAAATTTTGCTGTTTGCAGACATGGTTCATCCTTCAGAAAATATTTTTTGCGGTGCTATCAATTTTAAATTATTCATTCATTTAAATTATTAATATTTGTCCTGTATTAAAAGATGACATGGCTGTGATCAATAACACATTTATTGTGAAAGGACTAGAGTTCCTCTGTTGTTCATCCTTGCTCCCTGTAATCCTGTGTGTGAGTAGGGTGAGGTGCAAAGTGGAAATGCAGGGGATGCTGGTGTTGAAAGGTTCTTTTCTTTCTTTTTTTCCCTCTTAATCACACTGCTCTGAGCTGCTTTCATGCTGTATGACAATTTGAAGAGCCAACAGCATAGCAACTCATGTGTTGTTTGTAACTCAGGTAGTAAAACCAGAAGATGATGACTTCCAGGAGTTTCAGGATGCCTCAAAGTCTGGCTCCCTGGATGACTCCTTCACTGATTTCCAGGGGGATGCAGCCAAAGCTGCCAGTTCACAGCACCGGAGCAGGTACCAGGTCCTTGGTGTTTCTGTCATTTCTCTTTAGGCCATTTCTCTGCCTAAACTTTTGATACCTGACTATAAATCTCAATGGAAACATCTTTCAGACTCCAGCAATCCTGGCTTTTCCTTTGGGAGCCAAGATGTAATTCCTGATCAGGCAGGTTTTGTGTAACAAAATAAATAAACATTCTTCCTCCCTTTGATAGTTTACAATCAACCTTTCAAGGTCTACAAAGAGTATAAAATTTCAGCCTTCTTTCCTCTTTATGCACCTCCCAGGTGTCTGATTGTAGACAGACACATTTTCTGGGTAGGGGCTGGCTGTTCTTAGTGGCAAACAGAGCTCTGAATTCCATGTGAGCCCTGATTACCAGGTGCATCCTCAGCAGTGACATCAAATGGGGATGCTCAAGCCAATTGTTCTCTTACACTAAAGCAAATGGCTTCTGTGTAAGAAAGAGAATTTTGCTGATGGCATAGAAGTCTAGAATCTTTTGGTTTGGAAGGGACATTAAAGATAAGCAGTTCCCTCCACTACCATGGGCAGAGAGACATTTCCATTAGACCAGATTGCTCCAAGCCCTGTCCATCCTGGCCTTGGACACTCCCAGGGATGTCAGTCAATGCCACATGGATCTGAAGATGCTGATTGAAGTATATCTTGTGTTAGATGTCGTTTTGCAGCTGAAGCTAATCTGTTAGTGAAAGTTTTGACAGAAAACTGTTTGTAAATTGCACAATGGGAGGTAGAGGATCATAAAAAAATATTTCAAAAACTGGTGTTTCTTTTTCACTGCAGCAGTTCTCTTTATTCAGTTGTGAAAGCGTTCAGTTTTGAACAAAATGTTACAATGAGCTATAATCTAATTGCTTATGGAGCTTTATTTTAAAAAAAGCCATCTGTGGAGTACAGCTGATTAACCATTCCATTTGCCAAGATTGCATATCTAATAGCCTGCTTTGCAGGGATGGGAAATTTAATTATATTACCATAAGCTCTATTTTTTTGCCGTTGCACTGTCTGTCTGCAAGCATCGCAGACCAGCATCAGCACATGTGTGCAAGTGCTCGGTTTGTGTGTTGCTTGTAGGCTGCTGATAAGGAGATTTAAATGGCTCTGGAAAGATTCTTGCTCCAGGCTGAAGAATGCAATAGAAATTCATTCAGGTTTTCAATGTGAATGACACAAACTGGAGGTAGAATGCATCATTCATATGTAAAGGATGTTGTTGTGTGGAGCTGCCAAGGTCTGATAACGGGGCTTGTGTGGAGGGCAAGCAAAGCTCCCTCCTAAATCTTCCAGCATTTGCTAACAAGGTGTTAGGTTGTTGTGGCAGTTTTACTGGATAAAATAGAGTGTGTTTATGCAAAAAGACTTGCTTGTGTAACTGTGCACTAATCCTTATTTTGCTGACTAGATACCTGCCTAAACTCACTGATTGGCACTGACAGAACTTCAAAGTTATTGTTTTCCTTCCTTTGAACAGTGATCCCACTTTATTATCCTAATTTTACAATATGTAATGAGATATAATCAGAATTAGAGAAGCTGAAAGTGTGGAGCTGTCAAAATGTCATGCAGTTTTAACTCTTTACTGTATCCAGTTCTATCAGGGGGAATTCTCCAAGGGATTAATTAAGCAGGAGTGATTCCTGGGGTGTGTCTGTGTGCTCGTTCTCTCCTGGGCTGTGAGTGCCTTGCTATAAAGTTCTGGAGTGTTTTGTTCCTGGTTTTGATAGAAGTTAAAATCAAGAACGGTGCAAATTGACATTGAACTAAAGAAATATGATTAGGTGAGATAAAGTGGGAATTTACCCAGCTGAGGTCGCTTACATCAGGGGCTGGATTAAACACTCACTAAGGCAGAAGCTTAGGTTTAGGAACCAAATTGTGTAGGCATAATAAGAAGCTCCTTTAAATAAAACCTGGAAATGCAGATTCCTTACAGATAAATTAAGGAACTTTGCTTTTATCTCTTTTGTTTTTAGTGTTCCTTCTTTACTAATGCCACTCCCAGGTAGTAAGCCGCTCTCACCAGCTGATAAATATGCTGTGTTTAAAGGAATGGCAACTGAGAAGCCTTCTGAGAGTGCAGCTGCTTTTGGAGGTAAAAGGACAAATTTATTGTACAATCTCATATATCTTCTTTTGGGCATTGATAAGATATTAATATTTAAAAATCAGAGCAATTAATATAAAGTTTGCTGTATGAATTTGCAATTTTGCTGTATGAATTCATAATTTCTCTGTGTAAATGTGTTTCTTTTCTCCTCTTCTCTAGATGGAGGGGACAAGTACAGCGCTTTCCGGGAATTAGAGCAGCCAGCAGAAAGCAAATACTTGGGTAAGCACTGGGGCTTTACTGTGTTTTCATTATCATTTTTAGCATTTCTCTTTGAGCTGCAGAATTTCCATCTCTGCAGTTCTTAAAAAAAAAAAAAAATGGTGCTGCTGCTTCTCTAAAAAACTTGGTAGGAAGTATCTTGAAAAAACAGGGCAATATCCTGTTGGAACAATGTGCTGATGGTATTTCTGGAAGGTTAGCATCTCTTCTGGGTGCTCCTGAGTTTTATTTTAAAGTAGTGATGTGGTTGGAATTTGTTTTAAGTAAGGAGTCATTCATTTATGAAACCCCTGTGGTGTTTTGTGAGCTTCTCGTGCTTGGAACCTCTTCAGGATTAAATGCTTGAAGTAAAATGAAATAACATTTGATCTCTTTCTGTACATGTTCTAAAATATAGAAAGTTGCTGTATTTGCCTGCTGTCAAGGTCTGACCACTCTTAACCCTTTCACCAGCTTACATTTCTAATGGAAAAGTTTGCAATTCTCCAGTAAGTTTAGTTTGCTGTGCTGTTGCAGTTTTGATCAATGAGTAGCAATTTCAGGAATATTTATATTGTTGCTGAGCCAAATGAATTGGTTTGGAGGGGAGGGAGAATGGAATAAAAGGTCAGGTGTAGTTATGGTCCTTTACTGCCATTATTAAGAGTATTCTTTTAAATCTTGGTTAAACTGATTTAAAGTGTGACTCTGTGGTAGCTTAAGAATTAAAAGCTAGTGGTGTGTTTGTAAAACAGAAAAAATCTATTTATTGGACGCTTGTCTTCAAGTAAACATCAATACTTTAAAATAACAAGTAGTCCAAGTGTGTACATGCTGGTGAATGGGTTAAACAATGTTTTCATGTTCAAAAGAAGAAAGTTATAAAATTAGCACATCAAAATATTTAATGTAAATTCGATGAAAACATTGTTACCTCATGTTGGTTTTGTCTCAGCCATCTGGTGATCCCCCCTGAAAAAGCTGCAGTATTTCAGAGGGAGGAAGGGAGGAATTGCTTCTGTAAAGAGCAAATACTGTATTGGTATAAGTGAAATTCAAAATTACATTCATTGTTTGGCAAACATGAAGAGGATGAGGTGGGGAGAAGAACTTGCATGGAGGCCAAATAAGGCAGTATTGATCTCCTTTTGAATCTATTTGTCATGGTGTGTTTTGATATTAACTCAGTGTAAAGGGAGTTTAATATGACTCTGAGGCTATTTGAGAGAATTAAGTGTTTGCTGGAGTGAAAAGTAGAATCACTGACCTTGGCACTTGCGTGGCTCATGGAAGTTGAGTTTGCAGTTCTGTGTGCATCCCGAGGTCTTTCACTTAAACAGTTTGTGTGAAACCTTCTGACACTGCATGAAATAATTTGTTTGATTGCATGGTGTGAGTGTGCTGTGTTTACTGTGCAGGGTTTAACTGCTGTTTTCTCCCTGTTTTCATTCCCAGGAGAGAACCTTGCAGAGTTCAAGCCCGCAGGAGCCGACGATGGTTTCACAGATTTCAAAACCGCCGACAGCATCTCCCCGTTAGAGCCACCCTCCAAAGACAAAACCTTCCCTGCACCCTTCCCTCCTCTGCCTGCTCAGCCAAAACAGCCAACACAAGCCAAGCCCCCTTTGAACCTGGCAGACTTGGAGCTCTTTTCCTCTCCTGGAGAAAACAAGCAGCCATCCTTCCCATCCTTTAACACCTCGAAACCGGGCTCCTTTCCCCCTCCGCCCCTCCCATCCGCCTCTGCCCAGCCAGCACCTGGCAAAACTTCCAGCTTAGCCGATGACTTTGGAGAGTTCAACCTTTTTGGGGAGTTTTCTAACGGCGCCTCAGCCAGCGGGCAAGATGACTTTGCAGATTTCATGGCTTTCAACAACAGCGGCGGCTTTTCCGAACAGAAACCCGACGACAAATACAATGCACTCAAGCTGCAGGCCAGCCCTGGAGCTCAGGCTGCCTCCTCAGGCGGCACAGCCAAGGGTGGGCAGAGCTCTGCCACCGCTGCTACGCCCACCAAATACGACATCTTCAAGCAGCTGTCCCTGGAGGGCTCCGGGGCGGCCTTCGAGGAGGCCAAGGACAGCGCGCTCTCCTCGGTGAAGAGCGACGACGACTTTGCTGACTTCCACTCCAGCAAGTTTGCTTCCGGCGGCGCCGAGAAGTCGCTGGTGGACAAAGTGGCAGCTTTCAAGCAGGCCAAAGAAGACTCTGCCTCGGTGAAGTCCCTGGATCTGCCTTCCATCGGCGGCAGCAGCGTGGGCAAGGAGGACTCCGAAGACGCGCTGTCTGTTCAGTTTGACATGAAACTGGCTGATGTGGGAGGAGATCTTAAGCATGTCATGTCTGATAGCTCTTTGGATTTGCCAACAGTTAGTGGCCAGCATCCACCAGCAGCAGGTGAGGAACTGGTTAGATTGCTCTGGTAACGTAGGTGGTGCAGATTCCGTGTTCTCTGTGCTCAATTACAGTATTATGCACTCGTCTTTCAGTAGTGGAAGACTCCTCAGTGTGTGTCCCCGCCAGCCACGGCCCCTCAGCAGGCCACTCTTTAGTTTTTGTCTTAGAAGACTCTAAATATAAATAGCTGGAACAGTTTGAACTCCAGGCCAGTTTATTTTTGAGATTTAACATCATCACGCTGGTACCTGTTCGCTATTGGCACTTAAGGGACTCGAGTGGAAAATATTCCAGTGCAAACAATGTCATTCCATTTATATCAGCAAGATGATGGCAGAGTCTCACTTTAATCTCTTGTTTTCCACAGAGCATTTGGCCTGGGGACTTCCCAAGGGTCACTAATTGGGGCTGTTAATGAGAAGCTGACTAATCACCAACACCAGTGTATTCCCCCTACAGTGGGGCTCAGTCTGGGTAGCCAGGATTTTGCAGGACTGCAGTTGTAGAGTATTTCACACCCCTTCCAGTGTTGAATCCCTGGTGGGAATCATTGTGCCAAGGGGCTGCAGGTGCTGGGCTCATGATTGGGAGCTCTTGGACCTAAATTTAAACCACGGGACTTTGACTTTATCAGGTTTCCACCTTCTTTAATTTCCCTTTATGACAACATTCCTGAGGGAATGAACTGACCATCTCTGACCTGATCACATATCATAAAACAGATTTCCCAAGTGTCCTGCTTTTTCTTTTCATATATACATTGGAGATAAGCTGTAGTTAAATGTTCTGTGGCCTTCAACAACACGGGAACCATTACTGTGTTCTAGGACAAGTTTTATGCAGTCAAAGGCTTTTCTGAACAGGGGGAATATACAAACTGTAAATGTAAAAGCTCTTACTGCAAGAATTGGTTATTTCCACATGAAATATTTCTTCCTTTTTTTTTTTTTTTTTTCAGATATGGGTAGAGAAAAAACATACAGTACTGTAATTTTGCATTATATGATATTTTTAAGTAGGGGAGAGAATTAAGTCGGCAACTTCGATGTGGAAGATACTCTCTAACAGGGTACAAAATATCAGGAATAATTTATTAGCAAAGACATTTAATTTTCATATTACTGCTTGGGAAAACTCCAAGTTGAGTGAGCTGTCAAAACGTAGCACCAACAGTGTATTCTTGAATGTTTACTTTGGGTTTGAAAGCACTTTTTCCTAATATTTTTCTAGCCTCTTTTGGTGGTAGTTTGACTTCTGTAGCTCTTTACAGGACGTGTGCTTTTGCCACAGCAATCCCTGATGAAAAATTGCCATTTGTGGCAGGAAAGCCTCCTTTTTTTGGGTTTGTTTCAAGGGGTTAGCCCTTCATGTGCTTGTTGCTAAACTTTTGAACTCTGAAGTATTAATTAGAAGCTATTTTTATTAAACTTAACTCTGTATTCTCCTATGGTGCCAAGTTAGATGTTGTTCCAGAAGGGAGAGTTTTGCTCCATTTAACTGTTTGGATTTGGTAGCAGGACGTGCTCTGGACACTCTGCTACAAACCCTCCTGTGCTCACGTGTTCCTTTCTGTGTGTTTGATGCATTTCAAGCTGTGAACTGCTGATGGTCAAGTCCTTTTTTTTTTTTTCTTCTTCTTTTTTTTCAGTTTACATGAAGTTAAAAAGCAGATTTTTTTTTTCTTTTTTCCTCATCGTTTCCTTCCATCTGTAAATCTAATGTCAGAAAGGGACAGCATCCCTTTGTATCCTCACTGCTGGGAGATTGTGCACGTGTGCAAGCCCTGTGTCACATCTCCAGGGGAGCAGCAGCAGGACAGAGGTGCTGAGAGATGATTTGACTTTGTGATGTGCCCACACAGAGGTGTTTGTCCCCTGGCTGTGAGGTTTGACATTTGTAGCTTCCAGGTATGGGCAGGTAGGTGCTTATGCTGGCAATCAGGGAGAGATCCTTGGCTTGCTTCCCCTGCCAGGGCCCTGTGCTCTCTTGGGGGATGAAAGGTTTCCAGTTTTCCTCTCTCCAAAGGGGATACAGTCTCTTTAAACCGGGCTCTTAACTCTCTGTGTGGAAGGTAGATGATACTAATGTTGCCTGATTTCTCTTGCATTCACTCCTATAACCCTTTGAGCACTGGCTGCATGCTGTTAGTTTGAACCAGGCTGCTTCTTTTACACCAAATTCACGTTCCACTCCGAGCTGAGAGCGTTGGAACAAGCACCTGCTCCTGTTGGGTGAACCTGATTTGTTCTTCCTGCCAAAGGTTGCAGCGAGAGGAGCCCTGCCCTGGGCACCCTCAAAGGGTTATCTGCTGCACTGACACATCTGTAAAGTACCTTTTTCTTTGGCATTACTGGAGATTCTCTGTATATTTTAATCAACTGCAGGGTTTTTGTTTTTTTTTTGCTGCTTTTTCTAATGTCTGATTTCAACTAAACATTTCCTGTGTGAATGTGCCTTTTCAGATCTGCTTTGATATCTCTCTTCTGCAAGTATTGACCTGCATGCTTTACTCTGATACCGCCCTTCCGAGCTCCTCTGTATCACTATCTTTTGTGATCTGTAAGTCCTGCTGTGTTAATAAATATTATCTTGGCATATTTTGAAAACGTGGGGATGTGTGTGATTTGTTGCAAACCAGCAATGTATCTCTTTTTCCTCAAAAACACAAGAGTTTAAGGTTCTGGTATCCCCTTAAGCTGGTTGGGTGCCTTTCTCTTGCAGAGCAGGGTGTGGGTGAGCTTCTTTCTCCTCTTCCAACGCTTTGACCTCACTCCCTGTGACCTTCTGAATCTTTACATTTCAGCCTAAATAATATTTTCCAAAGGTCTGTGTTTGAGAGGCATGGAGTGGAGGAAATGTGTGGTGGCAGGGTTGTTTCTGTGAGTTGGCACTGAAAATCTGGGTTGCTGTCTAGACTTCTACGAGTGGAAGCCCACTCAATAATATTCTGATATTTATTTAGCTAATCCAGTGTGAGTTTAACCAGAACCCCAAAGTAAATTTTCCATTTGGGAAGTTCTGCCTTCTAAATATTGAAACTTTCCAACATGAATGACAGCTGCAAATCTGTGGCATGCAATTATGTCACTTCAAATTCCTCCAGCTCCTGAGCCACTGACAGCTTGGGATTAGCATGAAATTAGCAGACAAGGTAGAAAGCTAAAAATAATTGAGAAGTGGAGTAGTTAAAATGTTGTGGGGTTTTGGAGTTGCCACAAGAGCAGAAACCAGCCCAGGAAGCAGAATGTGGCTTTTCTTCTTTACACCCAGCTGGAGAGACTTTAAAAGAGGAAAAAAAGAAAAAGGGAGAAAACCACAACACCCCTCCTTGGTTCTGGAGATCAGCAGGTCGTGCCCAGCCCTAAAGGTTTTTAAACCAAAGCTTTGAACACAAAGCTGACACTAATTCTGCAGGGCTCGTGCAGTTTGTGTTTGTTCAGCCAATCATTCCTGGAGGAGGGAGAGGAACGTTCATGACTGTATTTATGATGTTTTTGTCCAGACTTGACAGTTAGATTGCCTCCCTTGCCCTCATTTGGGTTAATTCTGCACACAGAGGAGCTTATCCACGCTGGTTTATCCCGGGAAGGCTCTGACAGGGAGGGTGTGGATGTGTTTGCCATGGCCTTCCCAAGGGCCTCCGTGGCACTGAGCTCCCACTGTCAGCTCAGGGGTTTTATTTTGCTGTGAAACGTTGTTTATCGTGATCATTCCAAAATAATTAGCAAATCCTGTAACTCCACAAGGTTTGGAGGCTTTTCTCTCCTATTTCCTTGATTTTCATGTCTCTTACAGTCAGCATTATTGATGGTTCCCACTTCAGCTACGGCCATTCTTTAGAAAAAGCAAATGGGAATAATTCCCTTGTTGTTAACTGCTCCAAGCTTCCCCAGCTGAGAAATGGGCTTGGGATTTTTCTGGTTGCTGACAGGCATGGCACTGATAGCAGCAGTGCATGAAAGCCTGTGTTGCTGCAGTCTGATCCCCTGTTCTCAGGGGGAGCCCCAGGGGAAGCAGTGAGCAGGTGCTGCCTGTCCCCATGCAGGCTCTGGGTTCCTGCTCAGGCTGCAGGGGATGTTCCCAGGGTAACAGCACTGCTGCTGCTCTGCTGGGAGCACAGCTCCACAGCTACCACCTGTGTCACCCTAACAACCAAAACCTGGCACCAGAGCTGGATTTGTTCAGCAGGCTTTAATAGCCACTGAAATACAGAAACCTGAAAGTCTCCTGTGCTGGCTGAAATCCCTAAATTTATTCCAGTGTCCCTGAATTGTCTTTCTCAGTTTTCTTCAGGCAGTCACTAATGCTGTCAAGGGTTTTCCTTAAATGATTAAACTGTTGACATTGAAGGCTCCAGCTTGTAATTTGCCTCCAGCCATAACTTAATCCTTGGTAGTTGAAATAAATTATTATAGTTGGCTCAAATCAGGGGTGGCAAGTTTTTCTGTAGATGAGATAAGGCTGGGAAACAGTATTTTCACTGTATTTCATCCTGCTGTGCATTCCTTGCAGCCAGTGCTCTGCCTGGCTGGCTCCTGCAGGAGCACCTGGTCCCAGGTGATGATCAGGCACCTTGGACTTGGGCTTCCACATTCTTATTTCTCATGCTTCTCACTGAATTGTTTTAGCACTGCTTGAGCTGTTAACACTGGCTCTGAATGCAGTGTTTTCCATGTAATATAATATTCCTTGGAGAAAGTTTAGTCACTGGGGTGATCCTTCTGGAATTATGCAAAAAAAAAAAAATCAAATGTACAGAATCAAACCATTACATTTCACCTGACCTCTTCAGGGCTTTGTGTCTGCCTGAATTCACACACAGAGAATCTTGACTCTTAGTTTGTGAATAATTAAACTATTATTCTGCCTCCCCTGCCCTGATCTATTGATTGCAGGTCAGTTCAGGATTCCCCTGGAGCCTGCTGCTGATCCTGCCTGTGCCTGAGCCAGGACTGGATCAGCAGTGCCCTGACCCGGGCCTTTAGGATGTGTTTGCAGCTCAAGATCTTAGCAGTTATCAAAGGAATGATGCCCAACAGGATGTGAGTGTGCCGATCCTCGGGGTGGGATCATCACTCCTCCCTTTCCCGGAGCACCAGAACAATGGCGAGGCTCAAATCTCTGCTGGCTTCTGGAGTCAACACAAAATGCAGGGAGAACAGAGGTTGCCTGGTAGCTGCTGCTGTTTGCAGGATCCCAGGATTAATTACAGCTGGCTCACGTGTGGGAAGTGCTTCTGGCTCTCTCTTTCATGCAAAGCTCTCCTTTCTCTAAACAAAAACTGGAGAGCACAGGGTGTGGTCTGTGGTGATACATCACCGACCCCTCTGGGCTGCTCCTTTCCCCTCAGAGCGCCTTCTGTGCCAGAGCAGGTGATTCACCTCTGTTCCCCCTCTGCAAGCTGCTGCTCTGCACGTTCAGGATTGGAGTGGCACCTGGAGATCTTGGCTGTGTGCAGGGGGCTCAGGTGTGGATTTGGGATGCTGTCCTGGACAAAGTGGCAGCTGCAGGGAGGAGCTGAGGGGTGGCACACCGTGCCTGGCTGGCCCCTGGCAGTGGCCATGGAGCTCCAGCACTGTGCAGTGTGTTTGTTGGGTTTTTCATTAGCCATGGATGTGGGTCATGCCTGGGGAGCAGCCTGGAGCCTGGCCTGCTCTCCCCTCCCAGTCAGATGCATAACCCCAGGCAGAAATGGTTTGTTAGAATGGTTTAAATCCTCGGGCTGGTGTGGCTGGAGTGAATAAAGAGGACAGCTGGGAAGTCAGCTTGTCCCCACAGTGGCTCTGTCCAAGCCCAATGTGCCAGCCTGTGGTGTTCAGCACCAGCATCTCAGCCCCACTGAGGCTCAGGGAAAACATTTTGTGGTCTGGATCTGCTGCAGTCCCTGCAGCATCTCTGATCCAAACTGACAATTGTTCTGCTGCAAGACAAATGCCAAATGTAGGCTAGGAGGGCTGGTTTGCTGGGGAGGGGGGCTGTGCTCTAAGGAAAACTGCCCAGGCTCCAGGTGCCTTCACTGGGGATCAGTCTGAGTCTGGAGGTGAAAGATCAGTGAGGTGGGAGCAGCCAGAGCCCCCAGGCACTGCAGGCTCTGATCTCACACCTGGTGTGAAATCTGGCAGGGAGAAGAACCTATTGGGCCATGTAATCACCAGGTGGGTATAAAATGTTTGGAGCTTTCTGCAAAATAATTGGATTTCCTCTAGACTTAGCTTTTACAAACTGTTTATTCCGTTCAAACATGATCTCTGCAATATCCCTGTCAGTGCTGGCACCTGGAAGTTTGACGAGTCGGCCGTGCAGCACTGCAGGAGCCCTGATAAGCTCAAACAGGATTTCTAGGCTTTTTTAGATCCTTGCAGCACATTTTTGTACCTTATTTGTATCAATGCATGAATATAAAATTAAAGTGTATTAATGCTTTATCAGAGGAATGGAAAAGTCAGCCTAGTCTTCTGTGTGGTTGGATTTGATAAGATGAAATAATGCATTAAAGGTGTTTGAGTTGTAACATTTATATTTTGATTGTAGATTCTGCAGCCAGAAAACTCAACTGGTGATCTGTGCAGCCTGGACTGGCCAGAAACTCTTTTTTTTATTTTTTTTTTTTTTTTTTTTTTTGGGTGTTTCTTCACTCCCAGGGTTGGTATGGTGACTTTCAGCTTAAAATGTAAGATGGCATTCAAAGGTCAAGGCTTACACTCATTGAGCAGAGAAATTTTTGTATGAAATGCTGAGGTGTTTTCCAGGTCATTTTGTGCAAACTCCAGTTCCAGCCTCAGTGGGACAACAATTCCCTGTGCTTGCTCTTGCAGTTCCTCCGGGCTCTCGGCGAGTTGTTCTTAGGCGGCGTGGAGAGTTCAGGGTTTGACCTTCAGCTCCTAACTGTGGGGGTTTGTTTCAGATGTGGATGACTTAAAGGGTGGCCCCTTTGGAAGCTGTCACAGTGGCTCTGCAGTCAGCAGCCTGGCGAGCTACGACTGGTCCGGCTCCGACAGGGACGACGCCCAGCAGGGCAGGAGGCTCCCCTGCCTGGCCCAGCCCGCCGGGAGCGCCTCCTCCGCCGCCACCTCTGTCCTCCAGAAGAAGGAGACCTTGTTTGGCAGCTCGGAGAACATCACCATGACAACAGTTTCCAAAGTGACAACCTTCTCCAGCGAGGATGCTCTGCAGGACGTTTCCTTCGCAGCCTTTGCAAACTTTAAGGAGCCCGGGCCGGTGTCCGGCGCTCCCAGCGACGACGACCTCGGGGACTTTGGGGATTTTGCCAGACTTCCCTCGGAAGCTCAGGATGCAGCAGCAGCTGACACAGCCCTGGGTGCTGATTTCCTCGCTGGGGTCTCCCCTGAGCTGCGGGGAGAGGCCACAGATGACTTTGGGGAGTTCCAAAGCGAAAAACCCAAAATCAGCAAGTTCGACTTCTTGGTGGCAACTTCCCAAGGCAAGGTGAAATCCAGTGAGGAGATGATCAAGAGTGAGCTGGCCACCTTTGACCTGTCTGTGCAAGGTAAGCCTGCCCACGGTGGAGGAACCTCATGATGCATGTGCTTATCAAAGGCTGATTTTCCTAATTGAATTATAAATTAGCTAATGGGGATTGTTCCAAAGGCTGCTGGAAACGACCTGAATCTTCTCATCGATTTCTGTGGCATTTGGAGCAGGTCTTTTTCTACAAGGAAAATATTTGTTGTGCCAAAAACCTGTAAGAATTGAGGGACTGGGGAAATCTGCAGCAGTCGCTGAGTGAAGAGAAATATTTGTTCTTCTGCAGGAAAGGGACAACCCTTGCTGCCACTTCATTCATTTTAAAGAGCCTGGGTCTTTGGAGTAAAGGAATAACTTTTTACAACCTGACTTTTCAGGGTCCCATAAGAGGAGCCTGAGCCTGGGGGACAGAGAAATCAGTCGCTCCTCCCCTCTGCCAGCCCTGGAGCAGCCCTTCAGGGACCGCTCGAACACTCTGAGCGAGAAGCCAGCCCTGCCTGTCATCAGGGACAAGTACAAGGACCTGACTGGGGAGGTGGAGGTAAGGAGCTGCCTGGGACACACCTGAGCTGGCACTGACAGCAAGGGGCTTCTCTGTCCAACTTTGGGGGCTTCACCTGCTTGGATGTGGGTGTGACTCTGAGATGGAGCCCGGGTGCAGTTGGGTGTTGTGAGTGGAACCTGGAAGTTTCTTCTCCCACATCTTTAAAGGGAAGTGGGAAAACACAGAATGTTGTCTGAAACACAGAATCACTTGACCTTGCAGCCTAAGCTTATGACTGGAAATTAGTTACACTTTAAATCTAATCCCAGCTTTGGCAGAGCCCGTTTGCTTTGGGAAATGGCATCACTCCTTGGCTGTGTGGAAGTTATTTCTCTTGCTCACCCCGAGAAGAGATGGGAAAAGGACTCAGATTAAATTCTGCTAATCCCCATTGCTAGAACAGCAGACTGTAACAGATGTGCCAGGAGGAGGTGTGTGCAATGAAACCTTTTACCCACTCCTGTATCTTCTCCTTTTGAAACTCATTCCCCTTTCCAGAAATCAAATTTTAGAGTTCAGGTGCGTAGAGAATCTTGAAAGAATGGGGAGGAACTAGGAGCAGATCTGTAAATAGTCTTTTAAAAATACCTGTCTGCTGTGTGTCTGTTGTGTGGGAGAGAGGGAGGGAAGTGTGTGCAGGAACAGGACTGAGCCTGTCCTTCTCTTTGCTCCAGGAGAGCGAGAGGTACGCCTACGAGTGGCAGAGGTGCCTGGAGAGTGCTCTGCAGGTGAGTGTGGCACCTCCTCCTCCTCCAGATCCTTCCCTCCTCCCTGCAGACCTGCCTCACTCAGTGTTTGACACCAACAGGCAGAGAAAAGTGTGGGACTCAGCCCTGGGAATTACAGTTTTTAAACCAAGAGCTGCCACCTCCTCAGCTAAACACCCTCCACTAATCTCCCTGTCACTGGGGATTAGCTTGGCTTTTCCCTAAATGTTCCAGCTCTCTGGTTACTGGGGTGTTGCCATGTTTGGGTGCCCACTGTTGTGTGTTCAGGGCACTGGTACCAGTGTCTGGCTCCTCAGGCCTTCCTGAGGGACAGAATTATTGTTGTGCTGTGCCCAGGGACCGTTCATGTGCTGCTGTCAGATATTTCACAGTCAGATCAGTGCTCCCTCACATTTCTTCTTTACATTTGAGTGTTAGAGAGCCAGAGTGTGAATGCTCTTATTAAATTAGGCAGCAAGGCATGCATGCTCTTAAAAGTCTTATTTTGGTAATGAAGGTATTGGGGGGACTACATTAAGGTTTTAAATGTTCATACTTTCCCCTGATCTACTTAAGCAGGAGTGTATAAAAACATGTGATGGAGTTTGGCAATCATTTCTTGTTTAATTGCCTCCTTTTCTTAGTAACAGTTTCTGCTGGGGGCAATCTTGTTTGTAATGATTATTTAAAGATAGAAACCCCATCATTTTATGAAATTCATTTCCACCAGGTCATAAAGAAAGCAAACGACACCTTAAATGGAATCAGCAGTTCATCTGTTTGCACTGAAGTTATCCAGTCTGCTCAAGGCATGGAATATTTACAGGGTATGTTTTCATTTTCCACCTGTTTTACACTAAAAGTTCTTCCCTAAAAACCAGGAATATAGAACCACTTTTCCCCAAATGGCATTATTTTTAATCTTAATCTTTGCCTGCATCTGAATAATGTAGAACTCTTCTCCCAAATAAATGTAACTGCAGCTTTGAGCTAACCCTGCGTGGCCACCCCTCCTGTGCCACTCTGGTTTTGCCATTTCTGAGTTCAAGGCTGGGATCCAGTGCATTCTCTGCAATCCTCCCCTATTTTACATCCACAGGGGTCGTTGAAGTCTACAGAGTGACAAAGAGGGTGGAGCTGGGCATCAAAGCCACTGCAGTTTGCAGTGAGAAGCTGCAGCAGCTGCTGAAGGATATTGATAAAGTGTGGAACAACCTGATCAGCTTCATGTCCCTGGCTGCTCTAACGGTAAGACCCAAACAAGCTGCCTGGTTACTAAAACAAATGTCATCATTTTATTCAGAGAGGCTTTGCAGGGTGTGCTGACTTCACACTTTGTGTTTCTTCTCTTGGAAAATGGAAATGAACTTATTTGTGAGAGGCAGGTTAAAACCCTCTAAGAAAACTATGATTTTTGCACAAACATGGTCTTGTCTTAGCCCCTTAATCATTTAAGTGATGTCCTGGGTGTCTGTGGGCATCTCCAGTGAGGCAAATTTAACCAAATCCAAATAAGCCATTTTACAAAGCCCAAATGACATGGCTGTGTCTTGTTTTTTAATATCCTTGCAGCTGGCTTTATGCTCACAATTCCATAACACACAGCGGAGCAACACAGGAACAACTAAACTGTTTTCCCTTCTCTCTGCTTTTGGAAATGCCCGAGTTTGTTTTGGTTCCTGCCACAGACTGAGCAGCTTTTCCTGCTCTGCACTGCCAGGAAAAGCTCCCAGACAGCCTGGAGAGCCTTGGGCATCTCTGGGTGAGGGGGACGGGCAGGGATGGTCTGAGGGAGCAGGAGCATCCCATGGGGCACACAGAGGTGCAGGACAGACACAAACAGAAGGCAGGGAAATCACCCTGCCATGAAATACCTTCTTGGGTTTGTGTTGCAGGAGATACAATGTGCAGAATTACTTCCTTCAATCATGGAAAAACTGATAATTTTAGGGAATCACACATCTGTGTGTGCTTTATACTGACTGGCACTGGATCCCTTTGACTCAGTGCATATCCAAGGAGCCTTCAGGATCAGCACATCCCACCAAGCATCACTGAGCAGATCATTACCATGGGGAGCTTTCCACTGAGCATTTTAATTTGTGGCTTCCTCCCTACACTGCAGCTGTGCCCACAAAAGGTTTTTCCTTCCCAATAAACACTCATTTATAAGTAAGGCTTGGAATTCAAAGTTTCTGCCTGAAATACTCATCTCCAGCTCACTGTCATTCCCTGCAAGGCAGGTATTATAAATGATCAGTCCCTTTTTACACACCTTTTGCACATTTTAAACCTCCCCAGGTATATTTTGGTGATGTCCTGTGATGCACAGAGCCTGCCATCCTAGGAAATTTATATCCTCAGCATTTTACTGCCTGGCAGAGGGAGCTGATAGACCTGGATTCACCTGTTTGAACTCTGGCATTGTTGATAGGAACAATCCCAAGAGCTATCAGGATCTTTTTCTAATTTAAACAGGTGGATTAAAATGCAGTTGCTGAAGTGCTTTTCCTTGGAAGATTACAGGGATTACCTGAGAGCCCAGAGCTGGCCCCGTGTTCTCCCAGCCACAGCAGCTCCTGGCTCGTGGCTCCAGCTGAGGTTTAAGCCCATCAGGAGCTGCAAACAGTGACTTCTCCCATGCACACACAGCCCAGCTGAACTTACCAACAACCAGGGGCTCAGGACTCCTGAAATCCTCCAAATCCCCCCTTTTCTTGCTTCTCTTCCCCACGGGGTTCACTGGGAGGGGTGGGACCCACAGCCCTGGTGTTACAGCCAGGGATCCTAAATGATGCAGAAGTGCCAATTAACTGCAGAGAAGGGTTCCAGCTCCCAGGCATGTGCTTGGAAAGGTTAATTTTATCTTTTAGAGGATTTTGTTACAAGGTAATTTTATGCACAGCCTTGTGGTTTTTTCACAGCAAATTGCAGGATGACCTTCTCATTTGCTTCACTCATGCATTTGGTAAACAAATATTAGAGTGCCTTTATTAATTTGATTGATCTACTTAGAGATTAAAGGGTGGGGTTTTTTTTCCAGGATTCCAATTATTCTCCAGCCATTCAGCAGGGCAGCGTGAGCAGCATATCCAGAGTGGGGATTAAGACACAAATGGCCTGGGATCACACAATTGGTTAAGCCCCTTGCATTTCTAGTCATTGCTTTTATTTGCATTACTATTTTCATGCAAAATTTGAGCAGTTTTATATCATCCTTATGCAGTGTTTTAATTGATCATCTGTCCTGTGGCTGAGATGTGAGGTTAAGGACTGGAAAAGTGACCACAGTAATTTATTATTTACAGGTTTATTCTCCCACCCTTTGCCTCTCTTTAACCTGTGTGTGGCTGGTGGCCTGAATTCCATGGTTTGGTCAACCTTCATATCCCATTTTGTACTGCTCTGCCACACTGTAGGCTCAAAATAAAAAAACCCAAAAAGAGAAAACCAGCTGCCCTTTTTTTGCTGAGGCAATACCAGAGAGCCCAGGACAATGAACCCTCCCCAGGGCTGGCTGGGAGAGCTCCCTCCCCACAGCTGCACAAACACCTGCAGATTCTCTGTTTGCCTTCCCCCAGCTCCCAGTGCTCCTTCCCCTTTGGATGTGGGAGTGTGCAACTCAAGAATTCCTTCCTTTGTAGCTGAAGCCTTTTTCAAGGCTCTGAGTGTTACAAATCAGTGCTGGTGGAGATGGCAGATCCATCCTGACAGCTCTGATGATTGTCACCCCTGCCGTGCCACGTGACACGCTGCCTCTTGGTGCTCCCTGATTTTTATCATCATGTCTGAAGCTTTCTCAGGCACTGGAAAATGCCTAAAATGTTCCTGCCTCCTTTCTTCAGCCAGATGAAAACTCCCTGGATTTCTCCTCTTGTATGCTGCGCCCAGGGATTAAAAATGCCCAGGACCTTGCCTGTGGAGTGTGTCTCCTGAACGTGGATTCCAGAAGCAAAGTAAGTGTGGTGCCCAAAGTCCTTCTCAATTTACAGTCTGAGCTTCCATTTCTAGAACCCCAGACTGGTCTGGGTTGGAAGGGACCTCAAAGCTCATCCAGTGCCACCCCCCTTCCACTGTCCCAGGTTGTCCAGCCTGGCCTTGGACACTTCCAGGGATGGGTGCATTGAAAACAAAATTCATGGTTGTGATTTGTGAACTCTGACCTGTGGATGGGTCTCAGTAAAATCTTATAACTGAATGTTGTGCTCCTTGGGCTTTGGTGTGACACAGCTGTGGAGAAAGGGTTGAGTTTATTTGTTTGTAATGGGCAAGAAGCTGGGATACTAAGATTTTTAAGGGTGTACATACTTTTTTAACAAATAAAAATCTTTTAATGACTTTTCTTCATGAGATGGCTCACCAGAGGGGACTGTTGCCATTAGCAGAGCTGAGAGGGACTCCCAGGACATGTGCAGAGCTGTGCCAACCAGTTAAAAATAGAGGCACTTTTCCTGACTTTTTGGTTTCAACGTTATTTCAGAAAGAAGAGAAACCTGTGGAAGAACTCCCCAAAAAAGTATGAACCTGTAAAAGACATTCTTTCTAGACTCATTCCTCTTGAGTGTGGAAGGCTGAGCTGCTAATGGGCTCTCAGCTGTCATTCTTGATTGTACCAATCATTAATCCTCTCCTCCAGTCATGTTTTGTGGCTGTTAACTCTTGATCTGATCAACTAACATGCTCCAGAGCCTCCCCCTGTCTGTCTGCATGCCTGTACCTCTGGTTTTGTGCTCCTTCTGTGATGTGGTAGAAAATCCCTGAGTTCCTGAATTTGTGCTGCCTGTGTGTCTGTGGCAGGAGAGAGGGGGGGATTTCAGGGGCTTTGTGCTAGAAATATTGACTTCTGGCTTTGTGTAGCAGGCAGTGGCATTTTTAGAAATCTCTGCAGGAAATCCAGGGTGTGGAGAGCAGGGCTAGGATATTTTTTTTAAAAGGGAGCTGTGAGGCATTGGAAAGTATCTCCTAGCAACAAACAGCGAGGTGGTTTCAGCCTGTTCATGGCTCCACACGCTCAGAGGCTCCTATTGTAAAGCAGCTTCAATTAACAGGAGGAAGCAGCTCAAATTCAACCTGAAATCACACTAATAGCAAGAATTGCACCTGCCTAACCCACAGCCAGGCTGGAGCCAGGGAGATAAATGCAGGAGCTGTCTGCTGGCAAGCAGGACAAGCTTTTCCTTGGGTAGGGAGGTGGAGCAGAAGCAGAAGATGCAGGCCACCAGGTGAGTTAGCTGCCAGGGGTCAGGCCAGGGCTCCCTTCTGCAGCTGTAGCTTGGCTCAGGTGTGATGGCTGAAGGTTCTGTCCACCTGCAACTAAAATCAACTAGAGCTGATGGGGTGGAGTGCTCAGGGGAGAGTCCTGTGCTGTTTCCACTCTGGGTTTAGACCCTGGAGGGGGCCAGACTGTCACACCTGTTTCCATTCTTCTTGCAGGCCTTTAACTCAGAGACAGATAACTTCAAGCTGGCCTACGGGGGGCACCAGTACCACGCCAGCTGTGCCAACTTCTGGATCAACTGCGTGGAGCCCAAACCTCCTGGTCTCATCCTGCCAGACCTGCTCTGAGAGCAGCTGCACTGCAGGTGGAGCTTTGGCTCTAACTGTGCAGGGCTTGGGGTGACTGCTGTGGTGGAGGGGCTGGAGCTGGGGGCAGGGTTTGAAACCTTTGGGGTTGAGTTTTGCTCCAAAAGTCAACGGAGTAAAGCCACTGTTACAGACAGTGAAGAATTCACTTGTAATGGCCAAGGTTTCAGAGAGAACTGGAAAATATGTAATATAGAAAAAAACAAAAAAAGTGGCATTTCAGTCTTTCTGAAGATGAAAACGTTATCCTGTGTAAAAGCAGCCTGGTAACCATGTGCATAAACCTGGGAGATGCCAGCATGGAGCTTCCCAGAGAACCTGGAATGCTGGGCTGATTTGCATAGAAACAACCACTTAAATACTTGAAGTCTGTATTTGCAAGCAAATCCTTTCCCCAACGTTTTTGGGCCACGGACCTTGATGTTCTGTAGGCATTTGCTGCTGTGGTATCACAGCACATGAGTCACAGCAGCATCCAGGCAGAATGAATTATTGACTCAGAAGGAGAAGCTGCTGGGTGTTTGTACTTCCACTGCTCTGTGCTGGAAGTTGGGCTGGATGCAGAGCTGGTTAGGGCTGCAAGGTGAGGACTGGAAAACTGTTGTCATTTTCCCTGTGCTGTGTGGATTCTGTAGTGCAGGCAGCTGGAGTTTAAAACTCACTGCCTTTGTTGTAAATACAGATAAACTCCCCTGGGTTTGTCCTGAGCTCCAGGTATGATTTTGTCTCTCCTGACCTTTTGGGAGCTGTGTGGCTGCAGCACTGCTGAAAGCTGGACTCTGCTGATGCAGCACATCTGCTGCTGTGTCAAATCTTTACCTTTTTTGGCTGTGGAGATGCTGTTCCTGATGGGATGGGATGGGATGGCTGTGTGTGCAGTCTGCTGCTACCTGTAGCAACGTGCTCCTGTGACTCAGAGCTGGCAGCACAAGGTGGCCCCTGGCTGCTGCAGCAGGGAGTGGGATTTAACACCCAAAGGGGTTTAACCCTGGAATTTGGTGGTCTCAGCAAGCTGTGTTTGAGCAGGCATTGTGTCCCTGCTGGTTTGTGGCTTTTGCAGGTGCCTCTCTGGACAGGTTTGTGTCACAGGCTCTCACTAAATGTTACCTGTGCATCTAAAGTACCTGGTTCCTCCTTCAGATCCTATCCCCAGAGGACAGTGCAGTCAATGGAGGGCTGGTTACAGGATTTTAAACCTGGGGGAGCTTTGTGGTGTTACAAGAGACATCCCACGACCCTGTCTGGGTCTGCAGGGAATGAAGTGGGGTGTAAATCCACAGGGTACAACTCCCTCCTTAATTCTTTGGCTTAGTCTTTCAGATGTGTCTCTTTCCTCCAGAGATCTCAACAGCTTCTCCAAGTTAATCCTGCCCCCATTACAAGTACCTGACACTGACCTGTGGTTATTTGCTGGAACAGAAATTACAATGAGGAAAAGGATGCTTTGTATTTAAAAAACAAACAGGCTTAGTTATACGAAACTATTAATTAGCCCAAATGAAAGAATCTTGGCTCAGAGGTGTCTGGCTCCTTGCTTACACCAATTACAATAAATCTCCTTGCTGCCTCAAATTAGCTCATTCATGAAATAAAGCACTGTGTGCCTCCAGCTCCAGCTGATCCAGAGGCAGATTCCCCGTGCTGTGCTTCCCACATCCTGCCCAGGAATTGCCAGAAAAACAGGGAAGCAACTCCTTGCTCCTCTCCCTTTCATTTATTAGGTGGGAAAGAGCTCCAGCACCACAGCTGGTGTCCCCAGCCCTTGTTTGCCAGCAGTCAGGGGCTGCTGTGCCCCTCAGCAGTCTGGGGCAGGAGTGGCAGGGCTTCTCCCGTGGCTGGGAGAGGCTGGTGCTGAGGTAATGCTTTATTGGGAAAAGGGAGTTTGCTGTGAGCCTGGGTTGCCACCACAGCTCCCCAGCACTTAGCTAGAGAGGAATTTTTTTCCCCTAATTAAAAGAAAATGCCCCAAATAAGAGGTCATGGTGTGAAATGTAAAGCCCCAGCTGTATTGTCACAGGAGCATCTTCCAGGGCTGGTTTTTCTGTACCTGTTAGCAGGTCAGCCCCTCTCTGAGCTGCAGCCAGCGTGTCTTTGGCCCATAAAAACAGGAATGGACATTTACAATTCCAGCTGCGGCAGAGCTCACTGAAGGGTGACACCATCCCTGGCTTTGTGGGGGGCAGGAAGGGCTCTGCTCCCCCCAGCTCCAGGCAGGGGCACACAGGGAGGGTTTGCATGGAGATCCCTGGATAAAGGATTGCACAGGGAGGCTCAGCTGCAGATCCCAGTCATTCCAATGACTCACTGGAGCATTCAGCATCCTCTGGTGTTGTTGCCAGCCAAAGCCCAGTGTCCTTCCAAGCTGTATCCAAGGTGACAGGATTGTCACAGCCCACCTTCCCCTGCTGCCTCGGCTGCAGGCCCCTGGACACGCTGCCTTCCCTTTGCTTGTGTCCAATTTCAGACCTCTAACTCCATTTCCTGCATGGATTCTCTCACTGCAAAAGAGAAAAGGGATTTTTTTTGTTTTTTTTTTTATCTGTGTGTAGATAGATAAAAGGGGCTGCCTCGGCATCACCTGTGGGAAGTGGGTTCCTGTCTCTTTGTGTATATTTGGAGTTCTGAGGAATTATTTGCTCGGTTATTTAATGTATTTATGGCTTAACCCCCTTGTGTTCCTGGTGCTTCTGTGCCGTGGCAGCTTCTCCCTGGTGCTGGGGCTGCTCCAGCCTCTTCCCTGCCCCTCCCTCCCCGTGCCCCTCCGAGGTCACTGGGAATTGTCACCTCCTGCTCTCACCATTCATCCCAAGGACTTTTCCTCCCTGGCAGCAGCTTCTCCTCCTCGCTGGCTTTGGTGGGAGCAGCTCCTTCCCTGAAAGCCCTGCAGGGTGTGGGAGTGAGGGTGAGTTCAGCCCCGGGCTGAGCAGGAGCTCATGGAAATCCCTGGAATGCTCCGAGTCCTGTCAGCTCCATTGGGAATCACAGACTTGAAACAAAACCTGCCTCTCCAATAAAAGCTGCTATTGTACAAACTGCTGCTTTGGATTTACTTTTCATTCTGCACCTGTGTTTAATTCCAGTTCTCAGTGTTCAAATAGGAACGTCATAATTTTATGAAGAAGAGCGATCAGAAGACTTCTCTTTCTATTGTGATGCCTCTCCTACCCTCTGGGCAAATGTTATTTTTCTTCCAGAAGTGGTTTTTGTGATTATTAGTTGGAGCTGTTTGGGTCTGTGCTGTGCTGGAGTTGCTGCTGCTATTTTAAATCCGATGAGAGTAAGTGTTATTAATTGACTTTAGTACCTTGTTTACTCCCTTAATTCCTGCAATGATTTATAAACCCTGTGTTGAGATTCAAACCTGGTGTTCAATAAAAAGCTCGTTTCATATCTGACCAGCCTGGGAAGCTGAAATATTTATATCATAATGTCAGTGAAACCTGCTCTGTGGCTGGGATGGGGAAGGTGTCTCACCAAATATTGGAAGATATAAAACATTTTTCAGACAATTAAGATACCATTTGGAAAAGCCTGTGGGGAGCAGGAGAAGGGGTGTTCCACTCAGAGCCAGTGGGTGTGCTCAGAGCAATCCAAGCTAAACCAGGGCTCTCTCTTCTTTGGTTTCTGTAGATTTGAGAATGGAGAAAAAAAATGGATTTCGAGGGGGAAAACCCTTGTGTAAAATCTTTTTGCTGTAGTGAATACAAGAGGAGCTTTTGCAGTGAAATCCCCACAAGCACTAACACGGTAGTATCACCTTGAATGGGGATTTCAGTGAATTCTTTGTTTCCTCATGTGCTTTATTAGGCAATTTCACTTTTTATAGCTCTAACTTTCCCTTGTGTTTCAAGTCAGCCTTTGGTGCCTTCCTGGCTGAGCATCAGCATCTCCCTCTCCCCTCAGTCAGTGTGTGTATAAAGGCTACAGAATAATTCAAAGTGGAGAATTTTTAACCTTCCATTTTTTACACCAAAAATGCTGTTAATCCCTACTTTGCCCATTTTTAGGTAAAGTTTAATTTTGTGAGCAGATTTCAATTTTTAGCATTTTTTTTCCCTTTAAAATGTCATGTGTTGGAAAGTCTCCAGACCAGTGATTAATCTTGATTTTCACTCTCTAGTTCCTCACTTACCATTTCCTGGCTGAAGTTTAACTCCTGATAAATTAGGGAGATGAGTCTCCTGTGTCTGCCTGCCCCTGGAACTGGGATCCAGCTGTGGAACCTGAGCTGGGAGCAGCTGCTGGCAAACCTCACCTTTATTTCAGTGGGGCAGAACTCACCAGGAAAAGCAGGAGCAAACATCCTCAGCCAGAACTGTTTAAAGGCACTGCTGCTGGAGCTCCATTAGCAGTGTTTGGAACAGGAAACCAACACATGTTCTGGTTTAATCTTTATTGATTTATTTTTCTTTTTTTACAAGTATAGAATCTCATTGAAATCAGACAGCGATCGCAGCAATCTGCCTGCTCCTCCTCCAGAGGCAACAGAAGCTCTGGTGCCCTCTCAGGAGTGGGGCTCTCCCGGGCTCCAGTTGCACTCCAAGGAACCAGTCCCTGCCCCTGGAGCCACGGGAAGGCTTCTCCCAGGGAAGAAGGGCTGGGGCTGGAGTGGCTCCTGGCACACTCGGAGCGAGGCCAGGCCCTGTCACCCGCCTGGGGACAGAGAGGAGCAGCCCTGGAATGCAGGAATGCAGCATAACCTTGAGGACGGAATGGAGAGAGGCAGGAATGGGCTAAGGCAGGGCCCAGAGGAGCCAGAGCCGAGGAGCTGAGCGGATCCCCCGCTGCCCCGGGGCTGGGCTGGCTGCTGGAATGTGGCACAAACAGCCCAGCCCGGGCAGGGGCCACGCACACATTCCTGAGCATCCCAGCGGCTTCAGCCCTCTTGCTTCTGTCTTGAGCCACATCTGGACAAGATCTGTCAACTTTCCACCCACAAAACACACCAGCATTTTCCAGTAGTTGAAGTGTATCCCAGGACTATTGCCTTGGCATGGAATGAGTGAAAAAGGATCTTGTATTTATTTGATTTGAATTGCTCAATTTTTATTTTACTTGTGGCTGACACGGACTGATTCAATATTTTTTTTTTTTTTTGCTTTTTTTCCCTTTTTTTTCCCCCTAGCTTTGAATATGATTAAGAGCTGACTAAAGATCTCAAACACTATATACTGAGAGTCACTATGGATGTTAAAGAAAACACCAGCACTAGCACCACAGCTCCTGTATTCCTGCCTCCCTGGTGCTTGGAAAACCTGCTGTGGAGCAGGGCCTGGCTAGTGCTGCTCCTGAGCCCCTACAGGGTTTTGCAAGGAAGCAAAAACAAGCTACAACAAAATATCCAGGCTACTACTGCGGCAGGAAGCGCACTGGGGTCATCAACTCTGCCCAATGCCTCGGAGGATCCTAAGAAACTGACTTAAAAAGAAAAAAAAAAAAAAAAAAAGACTTTTTTATATATGGAGGCTTTATGGAAGGAATAAACTTGTAACGAGACCTGGTTTTGCTAAATCAGAGATGCAGATGGGAAATCCCCATAGAGAAAAAATGCTTTGAAGGGAATCGTTGGCCTTGCAGGTTAGTGAGGTGAGAATTGAGGTTCTGCTGTATGGTAAAGAACCCAAGTTGGCTGTAGAAGGAGAAGGGAACGTCTCCGCTCCGGCGGGCTCGGAACGGCGCGTCCCTTCCGTTGTGCTTCCCGCCTGCAGTCCCCTTAAATCCCCCAGTAAGGCATCAGGGGTCTCCTCTCCCTCTCGTAAACGTCTGGGATGATGCCATAGGGCGTCTGTACCATTTTAACCGAGGTCTTCCCAAAGAGCTTCCTCTCGTAGTCTATCAGCTGCCTCCAGAAGCCCACGTTGGGCCGGATGACGGGGCGCCGCGACTTGACCCAGTTGTAGGCCTCGAAGAGGGAGACCTTGTGGTACTTCATGAGGAAGGCGATGCAGAGCGTGGCCGACCTGCTGACGCCGGCGGCGCAGTGCACCAGCGTGGCCCCGTGCTTCCGCGCCACGCTGTGGATCTTGTCGGCCACGCTGTCGAAGTACAGGGAGATGGGGGCGTTGGGCATGTCAGCCAAAGGCACTTTCACGTACTCGAACTGGGGCCAGTTGAAGTTGGGGATCTCGATGGTGGCGTTGATGATGCAGGTGATGCCCCGGGACAGCAGCAGGTGCCGGTTGGAGGCGACGCTGCCCCGGCTCAGGTAGAGCGAGGGGGTGATCTGGGCGATGCCCCCCAGGGCGCCTTCGGAGAGCATTCGCGGAGCCATCAGAGTTCTCGGCAGGGAGTTGTGGCTTCTGGCGGTCATGGAGGATCCTGGCGTTCAGGCTTCCATCATGGGGAGAGAGCCAAAGGGATCTTCAGCCAAGGGATGGATTGTGTGGCCCGGCGGTGGCAGGACGGCGACAGCTCCCAGTGCTTAGTCACTGCAAAACACAAGTGAGGCCGCATGAGCGCGGGAGCTGTCCCTGACCCGTGTTTGTGCCAGGGAACAGGAAAGCCCAGCTCGCCCTGCTGCGGCCTGGCAAAGCCCTGTGGGGAATGTGGGGCTGCTTTCACAGTGCTCATTACCACTGTCCCTCAGGCACTGCCTGGACAGATAATAACAAAAAAAATCTTCCAGCCTAATTAGCTCCAATTACTCGCCAAGGGTTTACCTGTGGGCTCGGACAGCATCTCACCTGGACAGGCACGTGGAGGATGAGCTACACCTTTTCCATGTTTATACACAACAGCTTCACAGCTGGCCACAGTTCAAAGGGCTGGTGAAGAACAGCAGATGCCAGCGATTTCCAGCATGCTGCCCTCTTCCCAGTGCCACCCTTCTCCTTTTTTAGGAGTAGGAAAGGCCCCGCCAAAGCACATAAACAGAGGAAAGTCGCTCATTAGGAAAGGCGGTGAGTCACGTCCATCCCCATCAGTCATCAGCTCTCATGGAGGCAGGGCAAGTGTGGAAAGAGTGACCTGGTTATGTCAGAAGCTGAGAGGAAAACCCAAGAGCAGAGGCTGGGACAGGGGAGGCTCTTGTCCTGCTTTAATGCCTGACTAATGCTTGGCAGAGAGACTGGGATCGCCCGCGGGAGCCACGCTGCCTGGGGGGGTCCCTGCTCTGACTCCCCCTGCTCCTCTGGGGCACCCCCAAAGCCAGGGGGAAGCTGCAGGCAAGGGGATGAGCCCTGGAGTATCAATAATTTGCTTCTCTGTTTGAAGAAGGGCCATGGGAAAGGCTCCGGCCTGTGCAGGCTGGGGAGTCCCTGCCCAGGTCCCCCTGAGCCCACCCTGGTGGCACTGGCAGAGCTGAGGGGACTTGGGGGATGCTCAGGGCCTTGGGGAGAGGGATCTTTCCCTCCAGCAATCCTTCATTATGTTAAGAGGGTCCTTTAAGGGGCTGTGGCTTCCCCAGCCCTCAGCTGTCTGCCCTCATGCTCTGGGAAGCACCGACAGGTTCCAGCAGTGGCTGGTGGTGCTGCCAGTGGATTTTTGGCTCTGTGGTACAGAAACTTAACGAGCATAACGTGGCCTGCTCCGTGGCTCTTCCCTGCTGGCAGCTACTTGAGCAGCTCCTGAAGCTGTGCACCCAAAGCTGCAGAAGTTCCTGCCCCAACAAGGCTTTTGCTGCAGCTACGAGTGCTCAGCTTCTCCCCACTGCAGTCACCCAGCTGGAGCAGCAAGGAAAGGTGTGGTTTTTTCAAAGGAATAAAGTCCTTTGAGCAGGGGAAATCCCTGCTCTCGAGCAGCTCTTACTGACAGAGCAAAGGATTGAGGCACTTACGCTTGGTAACCAAGTCCTGCTCTAAATCACCGAGGGGCACCTGGGCACTCTGGGCTGCTGGGCTGGCTCATGGAGTGTGTCCAACGCTGAGCTGGGGAGAGAAAAGAGCAGGGATTTTACTGGGATCTGCGCTGGACTCTGATTCAGTGGGTGTCCAAGAACTGGGAGGGAGGACCACGGCTTCCCCACAGAGAGAGTGAGGACTCAGGGTGACACTTGCTGCCAACACCGTAATGTCACCAATTCCTGCCAACACGGCACTCAGCATCACGGTGAGCCCAGGGGAACCTGTGGCTGGCACACAAGTCATGGCTCAAAAAAAAAATTAAGTCATTTAAGTAATTAATTTGCTGTAATACTGCCTTTAGCACCTGCCCAGGCCCAGAGAGGTGTGTGTCCTTCTGACAGTGCCCAAAGCCACCCACTGGGGACCCCCTGTTCCCTGTCCCTGTCAGTGGGAAGGGGCAGAGCTGATGCCAGAGCCACAGCACCCTGCTCCCGAAGAGCTGAGGATGGGGCCAACATTCCCCTTCTTTCCCCAGAAGCCCCCGGAGTGGAGGTGAATCGCCTGGGAAACGCTGCTGGACCCGGGCAGAGCCAGAGCAGCTCCCACCCCGAACCAGCTGTGAGCAAGGCAGAGCCTCCAGCTGCGCCCGGGGGAGCCGCAGCGCTCCTGAGGCGGTTTGGGAAGGGCTCTGCTGCTTTCCATAAAGTGGTTCCTGTTTGCAGGCAGGGACTTATCCGGGGATTTGCATGTGACAGGCTGGGCTCGCTCTGCGAACTCTGGGGCTGCAGACACCTGCACACCCCATCCCATCCCCTGCCCGGGCAGGGACACCTTCCACCGCCCCTGGGTGCTCCGAGCCCTGCGCAGCCCGGCCTTGGACACCTCCAGGGATCCAGGGACGGCCACAGCTGCTCACCCCAGTTACACCGACATCCCCGGGGCTCGGAATGGCCGACACGGCTCCCACCCAACCCAGAGCAGCTCTCAGCCAGGAGGACAGAATATTTCGGAGAGAAGCTCATTATTTAAGGGGGAGATCAGGCTGCTGTGCCCAGCCACAGCGGCCGCGGGGCGGGTGCCCGTCCCCTGCCGCGCTCCGCGGCGCTGGCAGCGGGAGCCGGCTGGGATGGCACCGGCTGCGACGTGCTGTCTCAGGCATGTGACAGAGCCACGCTGCTGCCCACACACACCAGGCTGAGCAGCTGCTGGCGTGCAGGGAGCTGGGAATGGAAGGGGCCTCGTCTGCCTGGGCTGGCAGCGGCTCCGGCGCCTTCGGCTGAGCTCGGCAGCTCCCCCAGGCTCGCAGGTGTGCGGGCCTCCATCTGCCCCCAGGGCTGTGCCCCTGCATCCCTCCTGCCCGGCCCGAGGCCGCCCGGTTTGCTCCCGTGGAAGTCCCTTTGCCTTCCCCAGCACGCCCGCGTTGTCCCACCGCACCCCGCTGTAACCCAACACTGTTGCTCTTCATCAGCCGGTGCCGTCATTGTGCTGGGGCACAGAAAGAGAAAAGGAATGAAAAACCTCTTCCCAGCCGTTGTTGAGCGCAGAAAAAAAAAAAAAAAAAAAGAAAAGAAAATCGCTGAAGATGGAACAAAGCACACACACAGCCTGGCGTGGCTGTGCCCGGGAAGGCCGATGGCACAAGAGGCTCCTGGCAGGGCACGGGGAGAGGCACCAGCTGCCCCTTCAGCCTCTGCAGGGTACAGCCAGGGTGAGGTACAGCCACCTCATGTGAAATAAAAACCCCACCTCTTCTCCCACTTCTCCCTGGCTGCGGTTTCCGAGTGATGGCACAGGCTGGGGAGTCACACCAGCCCAGAGCCGCTGCCCCGGGGTGCTGGAGCCTGTCCTGCCGAGGGGCTGGACCCAGAACCGTCCCTAAAGCAGCACTGGAATGCCTCCCAAAGGAGCTGGAGTGTCACTGGGGTTTCCTGCAAAGGGCTGACACTCCCAGAGGGTGCAGATGAGCCTTTGGGAGAAGGCTGGCTGGCAGTGGGCCGGTAGCAAGCAGGTGTTGCTGCCATCACATCCTCCCTTTTCTGAGCTGACTCCAGATAATGAATGAATTAATCTTGTAGCAGCCCTGACCCACAGTTAATCCCTTTCCAGACTCTGCCTTGGTTTTGCCCATGCCCAGAGCCCGTGGGGAGGGCTGGGATGCCAGGGTGGCAGTGGGGCCCTGGGGTGGCAGTGGGACCCTGGTACAGCGGGGGCAGGACGGGAGCAGCCTCCTCCCTCCCCGGCAGACTGGTGGGTTCTGCCATTTCCCTCCTCTGCATAATCAGGGGTGGGGGAAGCCAGTGGCTAATTACAGCCTGGAGAACACTCTGCTCTTCAAAGCCTCCAGGTCCTTTCCCAGCGCTCCTGGCCAGCGCCATGCTCAGGTTTATGGTGAGGGGACACTTCTCCAGCCTGGATCTCATCCTGCACCCCTGGCTCTCGGCTGGGCCCTTCTGCTGTACCTCCAGGCTGAGCTCTGTGGTTCCCCTGGCTCAGGAGGAGGGGCAGGTGCCTGGCCCGGGGTAGCTGCTCCCATGGAAGGCTGGCTGTATCCCACCTGGGCTGGATCTCCTGGCCTCAGAGCTGCTCCTTTCCAGGTAAGAGGATTTCCAAAGCAATGCAGCAACCCCAGGTTGGTGTTTTGGTGGTGCAGCCCCTTGGAAAGGTTGCTGCCGGCAATGCTCGTGGCTCTGCTCTTCCAAATCTTGCAACAGCTGGAGTTTGTTTCTCTTGCTTTCATTCCTGGGAACGCAGTCCTGTTAACAAAGGCTGAAATTCCCATGGGAACGTACTGCTGGTTCCTGGGCCTCCTGAGAAAGACTTGAAAACACCTCTGGAAGCTCAAATGACAAACAGGGTGAGTTTGTGAGTTAAATACTGTGATCTCCAGGACAGGAGGGAGAACTGGTTGGGCTCTAGACAATGAGTTGGCAAGTCTGAGCTTCTGCCTTCTTATTCTGGTGCTGCTGGGTGGTTTGCTCTGATTTCTAAGGGGTTTTTTTCTTTGTTTGTTTTTAACACAGCTCCTCTGTCTTGAGAGCAGAGGCTGTGGCTTGTCCCTGAGGGACTGGAGTTTCTGTTGGGTTGTGTGGCAGCAAGACAACCATGGGGCTGGTACCTGGAGAGGTGAGAGCTCCCCCAGGCCTCTCTCTGCCTCTGGACCGTGTGTTTAGTGCAGGGTGGGCCCTGCTCTGCTCCAGGAGCAGAGACACTGAAGCCCCTGGTTTAACTCCCAGATCATCATCTGGGATTCGAAGCAGGTTTGTGGGCTGGGTGTGCAAAATGTCAGTACTGAGGCAAGGCTTCTCCCCCCTCCCAGGAGAGGAAAAGTTATTCATTTTGGAGATGACAAATGCTCTCTAATCCTGCAGTAAAGAGAAGAGTCAATATCGCAGGCGCTGAATGAACGAGCCTGCTCAGGGCTCTTCCCAGCCAGGCTGAACAGCAAATTGCTTCAGAAATGGTCCTGGAGAGTGGCATTTCAAATAAATTTCAGCAGAGAGCACAAACTGCAGCCATTCTCGGGTCAGGGCTTGCTTGTGCTGAGTCCAAGGGAGCCCAGAGCAGAGCTGGAAGGGGAGAGGATGTGTGGGAGCCGCCGGCTCCTCTTCCCAGCCCTCCTGCAGTGCTTTGCTCTGCCGGGGCTGAGCTCTCCTGCCTTTGCCTGTGCTCCTGGAGCCATTACAGGCTCCTCTCGTGTGGGTCAGAGCCATCAGCACATCCTCACCACGGAAAGGTCGAGTGGTTCAGGTTTGGAATGGGAAAGGAAGGGGAGCAGGCGGGGTGATCTGGGCTGAGACAGAGGATGCTGTGACCAACCCCTGATGGATTCTGCTGGCAGCCTGTGCTGGCCTCTCCGAGCAGGATGGGAGCTGTCAGATGTTAAATCAAGATAATAATCTGTCTGCCCGGAGCTCTGAGCAGCCCTGGCTGCTTGTGCAGCTCCCAGCACAGCCGGGTCCCTGCGCTTGCCAGAACACACCAGTAACTTCCCAGAGGATCCACAAAAAGGGGCATCGTGCCCAAAACGCACAACGAGACACCCTGCAAACACTCCCGGGCTCTCCTGGGAAGCTCAACCACCCCACAGCAAGCAGTTTAGGCTGCAAGCACAGAGTCCTGCCTCCCCCCGTGCCTGGAATCCAGGCTGCTCCCAGAGCCGAGGCAGCTCCCCGGGCTGCAGGGCTGGTGATCCCTCAGGAGCCTGTCCCAGCCTGCTGCCCTCAGAGTGACAGCTGACACTGCTGTGTCACGGCCCGTGTCCCTCCTGCTGGCACCAGTGGGGTGCCCTGGGTGAGGCCAGGGCTTGGCAAGGCTCACCCTCCTGCCCCTGCTGGGGATGAGCCACCCCCGGTGCACGGCCAGGCTCTGCTCCCACACGGCAGCACCGAACCTCGGGCTGGCACCAGGCTCAGGGGTGGTGACTCCAGCCCAGCCCGAGGTGCCCAGCTGAGCAGTGTCTGAGTGCTCTGCCAGCCAAAGGCTCGCTCCCCGACTGCCATTCTCCCAGCAGGAACAATGGGCGGCGAGGTTTTTGCAAGGATCCAGCTGAGGCTGCCATTTGGCCCCACGGGCAGGGTCCCAGGCTGCCGGGCAGGGCAGCAGCTCGGCTGCCTCTCCATTCCCACTGTCAGCAGCTCCTGTGACAGCAGAGCTGCCCACGGCCACGCTGCGATCCTGCCACGCAGCCACCCCCTCCACAGCAGGAGCAGGCACTGCTCCCTCTCCAGCTGGCAGCTGGATCCTGCCAGCTGCCAGCCAAACCTCTGGCCACAGGGAGAGCTCCCGGCCGCAGGGACGGAGCGAGACGGGCAGCGGGCACAACCTGGAGCACGCTGGCATTTACAAATCCTTGCTCTGCCCCGAGCACAAGCCTCCCTCGGCAAGCAGCAAGAGGATTTGATGCAAGAAAAACAAACCATCCTTCTTTTAAACGCCACGTCTGTGCTTTCAGAGCCACGGGCTCTGCGTGCTGCTCACTGGGAGAGCACAGTGGGGGCATGGGGCTCCCCCAGCACAGAGCCCCATGCATCCTGCTTAAAAACTCCTGGGAGGTGTGTGAGACGCTTTAAAAACCAGAACCAGGCTCTGAGGAGGCAGGAAGGGGATCCAACAGTTGTGTGCAGCATCGGCTCCCTTCTCAGCTGAGCACTGAGGGCTGTTTTCCAGCCCCGGGTGGAGATACCGCCTCTTCTGGAGCACTACAGATTATTCCAGCCCCAGCTGATGGCATCTGGATTGCAGGTGGAGCTCAGGAAAGCTCCATCCCCTGCTCCCCGTGTCCAAGGGTGACCCCAGGGGACGTGGATGGAGGGCAGAGGGGGCACATTCAGGGAGCAGACCCATGCCTGGCTCCGGCTCCCGGGGCGCTGCAAGATGGAGCCTTGTTTTTTCCGGAGCCGTGCCCTGCGCAGTCACAGCTGACAGGAGGGACACAATCTCTTCCCTGTTAGCAGAACAAAACACGGGACCTGGTGTGTTTGCTCGTGTGTGACCCTGCCGGGCCCAGGGCTGTGCCTGCTGCTCGTGGGGCTCGGCCCCAGCCCACCCCAGAGCCCGTAAAATTGAAGGCAGCTGCAAATTCACTGCAACGTGCCCTGGAAACGCTCCGGTGCCTCCATGCTGGCCTCACCAGGGCCTCTTCCAGGGGCAGTGCCAACTGGTGCGTGCTCTCAGCTGCCTGGCTGCTCAGGGGGTCTCAAAGCTGGCACCCTGATGGACCTGACGGTGACACATTCCCCTCCGGAGGCATTCCCGGTGGGCAGGGGCTGCCCACGCTTTCCCCAGGCTTCCCCAGGCCGGGCAGGGGCTGGCTGGAGCGGGGTGGGAGCAGCGGGATGTGCCCACGGCGGCTGTAAGGAATGAGGTCACCTCTGAGCACATCCATGGGGTTGTGCAGGGTAACAGGAGGCGAGGCCAATTTTAATCAATCGGGGGGAAATGGAATTTCTGCGTGGAGCTCCCCCTGTGAGCAGCACGGGGCCAGCGCCCCTCGGCTCCCAGGAGGTCACTCTGGCTGCTCCAGGCTGGGGGGAATTCCCTTTCTCAGGGATGCCCTGCAAATTCACATTCCCTCCATGAAGGACTCCTGTCCCCGAAGGGAGGGACCTGCAGACCCTCTCACACTGCAGGGTGGGATGGTGAGAATAAACGAGAATTAATTCTCGTTAGCCTGGGAACCCTGACCCACCTGGCCTTGGGGTGACTGTGGCAGCACCTGTTGATGCTTCCTGCTGGGAACCCCAAAGCTGCCTGATGATTATCATTTTATTCTATTTTTACAGCAGGGGAGTAGCTGTGTGAGCCGAGCCCACGCACTGCCTGCACTACAGGTGCCCCGGGAAGGGTGGGCAGTGCCTTTGCCTCCCAGCTCCTGGCTTCATTCCCAAGCATCCAGAGAGCTGGGGCTCCTGTTCAGAGATTCCTCAGCTATTTCCCAAAGCCCCAGCCCTCTCTGCTAGATGTTTCCCTTCACATGATGGTTGCTCAGAGGGTCCTTTTCGAAGCGATAAATGGGTGTGTGTGCTGAGGGTTGTGTACCTGGAGAGGAGGGGCTGGGGGAAGCTCCCGTGCCTGGTTTGAGGAGTTACCCCTCCCTTCTAGGGAAAACCACCCTGGAAGGAAAGTCCAGTGGTGGCAGGAAGCCTGGAAGGCTCCTCTGGTGAACAGCCTTCAGTAGATGGCTCTGGTGGGGTCAGTGTGTGGTGCCCTGCCCAGGTGCCTTTTCCCCTCTCCTCATTCCCAGCCTCTTCCTGCACGTCCAGGCGAGCAGCTGGCTGGTTCCCTGGGACAAAGCTGGTTCTGGCTCCCAGAGCAGAGAGCTGAGACTTTTTAGTGCCGGCTCTGCATCCCTTTCCTCCCTCCCGCGGAGCCTGGCTCAGGCAGATCCATCTCCCCCCACACCCTGTACGTTTCTAGCAGTGGAGCAGCATGAGCTCTCCGGCTTTCCAGCTCCGAGATTCCAGCTGGGATCAGGTATTGAATTAAGCCATGCAAATTTCCATCTTGCCCTGACCAACGAGGAGGCAGTGCCAGAGCCCAGAGCAGACCCCGCAGCGCAGCGAGGGCTGGGATCAAATCCCCGGGATTTCACCTTTGTTCCTGAAGGAACCCGGGATGTCTGTGTCCCTGTCCAGGAGCCAGGCGAGCCCTCGGGGGCAGGAAGGACAGGCAGAGCTGCACGTTCACACCTTCCAGGCACAAATCGATTAAAACCTGCTGCATTACTGCTCCCCTGACGTTCACCAGGGTCACGTCAGCCAAGTCGCGGCAGCAGATCTCTCTGCCAGCGGGGAACAGCACGTGTCCCCCAAATTAGGGATCCTTCCTTCTCGTTCCTTGGGAACCGGAGTGCCACAGAGCCCGTCCCAGCCGCCGGGAACACAGCAAACACCGAGGTTTACAGCGAGGCCTGGGGGAGGAATCCACTCCCTGCCAGAGCAGGGGCAGCTGATCCGGTGTATCATAAGGGAAAACAGTGTTTTGTCAGTGCTAATCCTCCACCATTCCTGAGGCAGGGGCACCAGGGATAAACTGAACTTGCAACATGATATTAGGGCATCTGCCAGCACTCAAACCTCCAGAATAAAAGGTTCATTTGCTGCCCAGTCGAACAGGTTATAATCCTGCCCCATCTCCCTACAGCCAAATGCCACTCATTGATTACTGGTGTTGCTCAAAGCAGCTGCTCCGGAGCTGAGTCAAGGGCCGTGCACGCAACCGGGCTGGATGTGAGGCCGGGCAGCCGCAGGCACCCGCCGGGGTTCGGGGGCACCGGGGGCGTGCAGGGCAGGAGCCAGGGATGGGCGCTGAGCCAGGGATGGGCGCCGACGGCACGATCCGGGGATGGAGCCCTGCTACAGCACAGCCCGTGTGCTGGGGCTGCTCCCACGTCGAGAACCCGCGGAGCTGTGCCCGGTGCAGCTCGGAGGTGCCCCCCGCTCTCCCGCCGGGCTTTGAGCAGCGGCCACCGCGCTCTTTGCCGCGTCCCGCTCCTCTGGGTTCCTCTGGGCACCGCCGGCAGCGCCGCCGCTGCCGCCCCGTCCCGCCGGACGCCGAGCCGCTGTCCCACGGCACAGCCCCGCTACCCTGAGCCCGGCGGGGATCGGGACCTCCCCGCGCCCCGTCCCGTCCCGTCCGCCGGGGGGTCCCTCCGGAGGGCACCGTACGCCAGCGGGGCGGGTTGGGGACAGCGAACACACGGCGGGGAACGGCGCGGACCCCCCCAGCCCTCACGGCGCGGCTCCCCCCGCCCGGCCCTGCCCGGCCCTACCATGGCTCCCGGGCCGCAGCTCCGCGCTCCCTCGCGGCCGTGGCGGCGGCGGGCCGGGACTTTTATCGTGCTCGGCCGGCTCCGTCTCGGCGGTGCCACCTGACCGCGGCTGCCGGGGCCGCCCCCGCCCGCAGAGCCGCCGTTACCAGGCTACGGGGGGCGGCCCGGCCCGGCCCGGCCCCCGGGCGGGGGATCCGGGAGACCGGCCCCGCTTAAAGGCGCCGCCGCCGCCCGGCCCGCCGTGCCTGTGGGAGCGGGAGCCGCTGTGGGGACAGGGGGGACACTGTGGGGACAGGGGGACACTGGGGACACTGTGGGGACAGGGGGACACTGTGGGGACACTGTGGGGATGGGGAAAAGGAGGGACATGACGGGCTGGCTGTGGGGATGGGACTGTGTGTGGGGACATGCAGGAGCGGCCGTGGGGATGGGGACAGCTGAGGGAAGGTGGGGTCTCTGCGGGGAAGGGGAAAAGTGGGGCGTCCTGTGGGGCACATGGGGGTCCCGCTGGGGATGTGGCTCTGTGTGGGGGTGGAAACAAGTGAGGGTTTCAGTGGGGACACGATGGGGTCGCTGTGGGGATGGAGACAGTGGGATCCCAGTGGGGACATGACAGGTGCCCTGTGGGGATGGGATGTGTCGAAGTCAGTGGAGGGACATTGCAGGGAGGGGTGGTCCCTGTGGGCACAGGCATGTCGCGGGGTCCCAGTGAGGACGGGACAATGTGCGGGGATGTGGCAGGAGCCAGGACATCCCTTGTGAGGGATGGGGCATGCCATGTCCCCATAGGGACCCTGCGTGTGTGGGGACGAGATGGGGGCTCCCTTTGGGGTGGGGACGTGCCAGGACCCCTGGGCTCGATGGGTGCTCACTGGGGAGGGGGCCAGCCCTGAGACACAGAGAGGGAGGAACCTCGTTTTTGTGACTCAGGACATCCCAAGCCACAGCTCCTCCCCATGCTGGAGAACAGTGAAGGAAGATCTGGTGGTCCTGAGGCTCCCAGGGCTTCTTGTGGCACCAGGCTGGAGCCCTGCCCAGGGCAGGATGGGCTCAGGTCCCTGTGCAGAGCTGGCACGGGCTGGGATCCCCATGGAGGGATGCCATGGGTTAGGGGATCCGCGCAGCAAGGGGGAGAGAGAGTTTGTCTTTGGCTGCAAACTGTGGGATTAAGGTGAAGACTCTGCTCCCACCACCTCACCACCATGGCAGGGACGGGACAAGGCTGGCACTGGCAGAGGAGGAGGAGGAGGAGGAGGTGGAGGAGGCGGAGGAGGAGGGCAGCCTCCGCCTTAACCCCGCGGCTGCTGGAGCGAAGCGTGGCTACCCCAGCCCGCTTTTGTTCGCTTCCTGGTTTTGTTGTCGCACGCTCCGACTGAAATAGCCCAAATTCCTCATAGAAGCTTCCCCCAGCCTGAGCCCTCGGCTGGTATCTCGCTCGGGCAGGTTTCATGACTCAGCAGCCCAGATGGAGCCGTCCCTCACAGCCCTCAGCTCCAAATCTGTTTATTGCTCCAGAGGCTGTTTTTCCAAGAACCTCGCTGCTTTATAACAGCCAGAGCTCTCCCTTAAAACCCTGCCTCTCCAGCGAGGGCTCGCGTCACACTCAGCGCGGAGGTGGGCGAGGAACAAAAATAGACAAATTAAGAAAACCTCAAAAGGCCAAAAAAATGAGAATGTGAGGGTTTTGGCTCTCCCAGCTCGGGGTTTGCTTTGCCTCCACGTTGCATCAGTTCTGCTGCCTTCCTCGGGGCTGCACCGTCTCAGGGGCAGAGATGAATCCCGGGTGACCACAAGTGTGTGAGAAGCTGAGAGACAGCTGAGCCCCCGGGGCGTTCCTGGAGCCGGGGTCCCCTGGGCTGGGGGCTCGGAGCCCGGGCAGGGCAAGCCTGGGGTGGTGTTTGTTGGCCACAGGCAGCGCAAGGGAGAGACGAGGATGGGTTTTGAGTGGCAGCCTGTGGGATTCCCTCCGCAAGCATCCAAACCCCTCATTCCCCCTCACCACCAGTGAATGAGAAAAAGGCTCTTGCACAGCTCAGTTGCTCATCCTGGGCAGTTTTTAACTACTCACACAACTGCAAAGGTGTTTTTAATGCTGGTGCATCTTGCACTTTTAACCTTCACCCTGCCGGGAGATTTATGCGTGTTTGGTGTGGGACAGAGGGAAAGAGGGAAACCTGGGAGGCCACTGACCCAGGGACACAGCAGGGAACAAAGCTAAAAGGGAATGTCAGCTCCTTCCCACACTCAGCCCTGGCCAGGGGTTCACTCACAGGAGCTGGGGGAACTCGGTGGGTGGCTGGGGCCACTGGGGGCTGCTGTCCTGCCAAGCCCCCTCCTGCCCAGAGCTGTTTTGCCCAGGGTAGATGTTTGAGGGGCAGGTGGGACTGTGAGGGTTTGCTCCTGAGCACAGGGGAGGTGTCAGGCACTGGGTGCTTTCTGGGACAGCTGCTCACTCTCTGCCCTGGCACTGGGGAGGGACAGCAGGGCCTCTGTGGGACCCCCAGCCCAGGGAAGGCAGCCTGAGCTTCCACCCATACAGCCCGGGGGTTGTGGGGCAGCAGCAGCTCTCCTCTAAGGCAGACACTGTTGTGGACAGGTTTCCCCTTTCCCACAGGAACTGTGCATCTCTTGGGAAAGTTCTGAAGATTGTGTAGGGACAAGATGCTTGGAGTGGTGACCGATGACACCCCGCGGTGCCTGTGGGGGTGATGGCTTTGGAAGGGTCAGGACTTGGACTCTGATCCTTGTGGGTCGGGATATTCTGTGAGCACCTTACCCAGCCCAGCCTGGCAGGTGCCCGCTGGTTGTGCTGGGGTGAGCACATTCCTGAAGGGTGTGCCTGACCACGGGCCATTAGCTGGTCATTAGGGCTATTATCTTAATCACCTCTGGCTCGGGGTGTGCTCAGGGTCATGGAGGTCTGCTGAGAGGGGAGCAGGTGGCTGCCTTCCGCAGCCAGCCATCCATCCATCCATCTATCCATCCATCCATCTATCCATCCATCATCCCTCCATCCATCCATCCCTCCATCCATCCCTCCATCCATCCCTCCATCCATCCATCCATCCATCCATCCATCCATCCCTCTATCCATCCCTCCATCCATCCATCCATCCCTCCATCCATCCCTCCATCCATCCCTCCATCCCTCCATCCCTCCATCCATCCATCCATCCATCCATCCATCCATCCATCCATCCATCATCCCTCCATCCATCCATCCCTCCATCCATCCCTCCATCCATCCCTCCATCCATCCATCCCTCCATCCATCCCTCCATCCATCCATCCCTCTATCCATCCCTCTATCCATCCATCCATCCATCCATCCATCCATCCATCCATCCATCCATCCATCATCCCTCCATCCATCCATCCCTCCATCCATCCCTCCATCCATCCCTCCATCCATCCATCCATCCATCCATCCATCCATCCATCCATCCATCCATCCATCCATCCATCCATCCCTCTATCCATCCCTCCATCCGTCCATCCATCCATCCATCCATCCATCCATCCCTCCATCCATCCATCCCTCCAGTTTCCATGGCTATACCAGAGTTTACTCTTCCCTGCCTTCAACCACCTGCACTCAGTGATGTAAAAAAGGTCCCTGTGTGAGGCAAAAAGCCCAGGGACTGGGACATTCTGGTTTTGGGAGCAACAACGGCATCCAGGGTGGTGGAACCACGGAGCGACAGGCGCTGAGCACCCCCAGCCCAGCTGGAGAGAGCCTTGGAGGGGCTGGCTTGGGGTGCTGCCCTCCCCTCCTCGCCTCCCTGACGGCAGCAGGGACCCAGGGGAGGCAGAGAAGGATCTTCTGGGGATAAATCCCTGCACGGGGCCATCGGCCGCCTGGCGCTCGATGCGAGGTGACAGCGCAGAGCAGAGATGTGGAGCAGAGATGCAGGAGCAGGGATGCAGGAGCAGAGATGCAGGAGCAGAGAGGCCAGAGCAGGGATGCAGGAGCAGGGATGCAGGAGCAGGGATGCAGGAGCAGGGATGCAGGAGCAGAGATGCCAGAACAGAGATGTGGGAGCAGAGATGTGGAGCAGAGATGCAGGAGCAGAGATGCCAGAACAGAGATGTGGGAGCAGAGATGCAGGAGCAGAGATGCAGGAGCAGAGACTCAGGGCAGCAGCTCCCTAATGGGCGAGAACAAAAGCCGAGCTTGGGTCACCACGTGGGGCCGAATGTGGGTCAGCAGAGGCCTCGCTGGGGAGGCAGGAATGTCACAGCTCCACAGGGATGTCAAGCACAGCAGGGGTTTGTTCGCTTCCCAGCAGCACAAGGAGCAGAAAGGGAGCTGTTCCAATCCAAGCTCCCTGGGCAGGAGGATTTTGGCTCCCAGGATGTGGCCGTGAGGGTGTGAGCCTTTCCAAATGCACGGGGTGCTCTGATCCGTGGGGCCAGTGGTGAAGTGGGAAGTGTTTCCACAGCCCGGGTGTGCTGGGCTCTGGGGAGCCACACATGTGCCACAGCTTTAGTCACCACTGGGGCAATCCCTGTGCCCTGCCCTGCATGTCAGGATCCCTGCCTGCTCCTGGCCACCCAGGTGCCTCGTGGAGGATAGTGCTGTCCCCCCAAGGCCAGTTTTCCCTCTGACGGATTGTGAGTGACCGTGGGTCAGGGGGAGCAGCTCTGCTGTTTGTGTTTGTTACATTTGGGGTCTCCTATTGCATTGGCTGGCCCCTCGTTAGGCAGAGGGGTGCAGGGATGCTATGTAGTGCAGGGACCCCACAGCGTGGGCTGTGTGTTAGCAGCTCCCTCGGCGCCGGGCACGGAGGGGTGCCGGGGTGCTGCTTTGTCTCGGGAGGGTGGGGTGAGTTTCACCCTGTGCTCGCCCGCTGAGTCAGGGGCTGAGCAGCCACGTGAGCCGTGCCCTGCGTGCCTCCGGCCCGGCCGGGGATGCTCCTCATCCTGCCCCGACCCCTCTGTGCACAGCCCGGGGCCGGGGATGCTCCTCATCCTGCCCCGACCCCTCTGTGCACAGCCCGGGGCCGGGGATGCTCCTCATCCCGCCCCGACCCCTCTGTGCACAGCCCGGGGCCGGGGATGCTCCTCATCCTGCCCCGACCCCTCTGTGCACAGCCCGGGGCCGGGGATGCTCCTCATCCTGCCCCGACCCCTCTGTGCACAGCCCGGGGCCGGGGATGCTCCTCATCCTGCCCCGACCCCTCTCTGCACAGCCCGGGGCTGGGCCGGGAGCAGGGCTGGAGCACTGACATGGCCTGGCAACTCAGCCCCCCAGGGCACTGGCTGCTCCCTCCCATCCCCGCCTGCCTCCTGGGCAGCTGAGCTGGGGGCTGGCCCATCCCAGGGACCCCAGACATCCCCCCGGAGCTCAGCCTGGAGGTGCTCTGGCAGTGCCTGCCCCTGCAGCGCTGCATGAGGTGCTCTGAGCTCCCATCCACTCCCATTTCACTCCCATTGGGGAGCGCTGGCGCCTGCTTCATAAAACATCGACTTTCCAGACAGGCTTTGCAAAAGAAATGAGATGTTGGTGATTGTATGGAGAGCTCAGGAGATGCCAGGGTGCATTCCCTGGAGCAAAGGGTGCTCACACTCCTTGCTTGTGGCCATGGAGAGCCTGTGGAGGGGCAAGCATTGCCCAACAGCTCCCACTGCATGAGACCCAAAAAAGCTGGACACTCGTGTATCCTGAGCTGCTGCTTGACCCCATCTCTGTGTTCCCCAAGCTCTCCCTACTCCTTGTTGGGTTCCCACATGGTGCTGACCCAGCTCTGTGACCACACACGGCTGGGATGGGTGGCCTGGCCTGGTTCCCCTGTGTTAGTGTGCTCACCTCCCCGGGCAGCAGGCAGCTGGGAGGAGCCCCAGCGTCCTGGGGGCTGCAGGAATTCCTGTGCCTGGTGCCGCTGATGGCTTCACCCCCAGCTCTGTCCATCGGCTCCAGTCGCAGGGAGGGCTGTGGGAATGTGTCTGCTTTGCCTGTGCCACTGCGTGTGCTTTCTCCAGAGTCACTAATAAATCCATGCTGCCTTTTCCTGGAAGGTCACCGAGCCAGTTTGCTGAAGGCCAGAGATCACCATGGGGCATCACCACGTGGTTTGGATTTTCCCCTTTTCCCTTCTCACCAGGATGACAGCCTGGGGTTTCTCTAACCACGGCTGCTCCAGCGTGGTGTTTTCTCCCAGGGAGGCGGTTTAGGTTTCACAGGCCCCTCCTGACGGGAATTTGAGCAGGCACTCAAACTAGGGCTCCTTGTGTGCCGTCCTTATCGGCGTTATCTGCTCCGTGGGGAGCGGGAGCCGCTGCTGGGGCGGCAGGAGCCCCCGGGATCCGCTCCAGGCAGCCCCCACCTCCCGGGCTGAGTCACCACAGCGGGCCCAGCGCGTTTGCTGCTGGGGTGACGGCAGCTGTGAGTCCCAAAAAAAAACCCCCCAGCACTGATGCTTTAATGACAGCCCCGGGAAGACTCATTCCGCGCATACCTCAGCGCTGTGACTAAGCCGGCGCTGGGCTGGAGCAGCCTCCCCGCGTCACCCCGGCCCCGGTGCCACCGATGCTGCAGGTCCCGAAGCGCCCATCTCCCTCCTGTCTCCAGCCTCGTTCCATATTTAATGTTCCACGTCCACCTGAGCCTGTAATTAAGGATCTGCAGCCCCCGGAGTGCGGCGAGGGCTGGCGTTCCCAGCAGCAGCCCCCAAATCCACCCCCAGCCGATGCCAGGATGGTCCCAGGGCACTCCTTCACTGCCCTTGGGGGCAAGCCACTCCAAAGGCCGGGCAAAAGAAAGGCAGTTTGGCTGCTTTACGTTAAAAGACAAGTGGGAAAAGCATTCCCAAGGTTTTAAGCTCACTGTGCCCTTTCCCTTGGCATTCCCAGTCTCAGTTTCTAGACTTTAATCTTCACCACGTAGTTTATTACTGCTGCTTTTCTTTAAACAGTAGTATTTGCTAGGAAATGCAGTGGCCGCTGCTGGGCGTTTATCTCCTCTCTCCTGGTGAGGAGCTGATGGATATAGATCCAGGCAGCTGTGTGACCTTTACAGTCTCACTCCGAGCCCAGGGATGGGGATGTAAGATTGTTTCAAGTCGTTTTGATTTTATTACAAACCAAAATACTTCACATTCAATGGCACCTCAGCTCCACAGGATAATTACTCTTGGGGAACAAACAACAACCCGAACCTCAGCGCCTCAGACAGGTACTGGTGCAGCTGTAGCTGAGTTAGGCTCTTCCATGAGATCCCAAACTTGGGAGCATCCAACACCCCACCTGCCTTGGCTCCCAGGTTTCCTGTGGGGCATTATTCCAGCATTACACCTTAGCAGGAAGCTGCCTGACAATTTACTGTTCAATAAAGACACGAGCTGCATCTGCAGGGAAGCATCTTCACCATCCAGCTGATTGCCAAATCCAAAGGTTTGGTGCTGAAGCTCAGGGCTCAGCTGATGTCATGGGGGTTGTGTCAGAGCAGTTGTTACTTGTGGCACCTCCTCAGGCATGTCACTGCTGATGCTGAGGGAATAAAACCCCACAAACAGGAGCTTCGTGCTTTTCACTCCTTTTTTGAGGGAGAACATCGGGGTCCCCAGAACTTTTTTATTCCTGTTCCCCAAAGCTGCAGTGGCTGTAGCTCCCAGCCTTCCCAACGAGCAGAGGACTGAAACTGAGGGCTTCTCTATAACCTGACACCCTCAAATCACGGGGGCAGCAGCTGAAGCTCCTTGGTTTGTGCAGAGCCCTCCTGCTGGGATATGTGCTAATACCACAGAAAAGTAACAACTGTTGAGGAGCTTCCCTGCCATGTCCTTTCCCATCCTTTATCACAATTAAGTTAAAAAGGCTGGACCACTGCAAGATGTATTTTTACACCCTCGGGCACGTGCCTTCGCCTCTGAAAGCTGCTGCTGATTTAGGAAGGAGCACGAGGAGGGAGGAACTGCATTTCTATGCCCTGCACTGCACAAAAGTGTGACTCTGTCCTTATTCTTTGCCACCATCAGCACAAAAGTGCCGTGCTCCTCTCTGCAGTCACAGGAGGTGTGAGGGATGAATGCCCATTCAGGTTTAAGATCAGCTTCTCTGGCGTGTGATCCTTCCAGCACCGTGAGGCAGCCGAGTCCTGACAACAGCAGAGCCAAAAGGAGCCCAGACAAATGTCAGCATTCATACAATTTAACAAAGCTCCCTACTTGTTTTTACAAAAAAAAAAAAAAGAAAAAAAAAAAAAGGGGGAAAAAAAAAAGCCCCGAAAGGTTTTAAACAAAAGGAAATGTCCTTCATTCAACACTGGTAAAATCTTTCAGCGCTGTCAAAGCGACTTCAAAGCTTCTCCACATCTGCCTGCTCCAGCCAAGCACTGCTGCCTGTCCTCAGGCCTTTGTGATGTACCCTTCTCTGATCAGGAAGTCATAGATTTTCCTGGTTTTGTTCACATCAATCTTGATGAGGGCTCGAGCCTGCGCCAGTCTCAGGCCTCCCTGTTTGTTGCACTCGTTCACTAAAGCAGCTTTATATTCCAAATAGGCTCCAGGGACCAGCCTCACCATCTGACAGAGCTGCAAGACAAAAGGTGAAGTTAATAAACACCAACACTTGTCGTGTTCTTCCATTCCCAGAGCCCTGCTGGGGGAGGAACACGGGGAATATTTTCCTGAGCACACTTCCAGCGTCTCTTTGCACAGGGGAGGCACACGGGAATGCCTTGTTTGTTTGGATCCACAGGTAGGGAGGGGAGGAGCCTGCTGGCTGCTGCATTCAGAAACATTCCTGGTGGAAAAATAAAGGAGGAGGATGGAAGCAAGCCCTGGGCTCGCAGGAGCACAGCTCTGAGTGTGTCCTGTGTGGGCGGTGCTCCTTCCAGAGCCCGGGAAGCACACATGCCAGACTTGGAAGCAGCAACTGGGCTCGCTGGCCGGGAGCCAGGGAGGGCATCTGGCTGCTAATCCCCTGCAGACTCAGGCTCTAATACCTTCTACAAAAGCAGCTCTGCCGGCCCCCTCCCCAAGTCTGGCGTGGAGGCTGTGCAGGGAAGGCATTCTGTGGTTGGAAGTTTGGTGAGGAATGGCTCTGCACAGCCCCTGAGCTGTCTGGCTGCACAGCTCCTGCTCAGCTCCCAAATTCCAGCTGCCTTCCAGGAGCACGGCGCTGCTCCCGCTGGAGAAACTGCCTGTCTCCTCCCTTTAATGAGGAAATGCTTCATGCTCATTCCTCACGGATAGGAAATTGCAGAATTCCTCAGACCTCAGACTTTCTGTCTCAGCTGACCAGGAAATCAGATTCCACACACACACATGCACACCCTGATGCCCTGCCACCATCATTCCCGTGCTGAATGGAGCCAGAAATGCCAGTTCCACACGGAGCTGTGAGCTGATTCCCAACGCTGCCAGCTCCAGCCAAGGGAAACACACACACAGGGGAGGCTGACATACAGCTGTGCTTCACAGCCACTGCAACTTGCCTGCCTGGGGCAGTCTAAGGACACCTTAGGACTTCTATTAAGAAGTAACAATTGAAATCATTCAATAGTTTTTTCACTGAGTTAGAGGACAGGCCTGCACTGGGCTGAAAAACAACCAGTGCTCATTAAGAAAATTAACCCTTCTCAAGGTGCAGGCAGGGAGAGGGATGTTGTAACAGCACCAAGTAACACCCTGGTGCTCTGCTCCTTTCTTTGCTAAATAAGCCAGTCTGTGCTGTATGTGTAGCACAGGAAATTAAGAAGCCAACTGGAAAACCTGAATGAGTTCTGCGAGAAAGGAAGAGTAGTCAGGGCCTGTGACTGAGGTGATATTCACAGCTCCCCAGACGTGGTGTGGGCAGCCCTGTGCTGTGGAGACACAGTCTGTGCAGATGATCCTTGCATCCTGTCCTCACCTCCTTCTCCTTCTCGTTGAGTTTCTCGGTGCCTGGCAGGCCTGTGAGGTTCAGTGGTGGGGCGCTCCGTCTGCCTGTGGGACGAGAAAGGAAATGCTGGAGAACTGGAGCACTTTGGAGGTGGCTGCTGCTGGGGTGTGTTAGGGAGGCAATTCAAGCCAGCTTGAGCCAAGTGTTTACAGGCAGGGTTACTTAGGGCTTAGCACAAAGCTCTGCTGATGCGACAAAAGGTTGGGTTTTGCAATTTTAAGCTCTGTGAATGTTGCGTGAGACTCGTGAGCTGTTGGTTTTTGGGAGGAACTGCAAGGCAGAAGCTTTGTGTCAGACTGGCACTGGGCATGGCTCAGCTGGGCTGAGCCTCCTGACTATCCCAGCTCCAGGGAGGGTGTGCCAGGTGTGCTGAAACCGGCACCTTGTAAGGATGCTGAGAGCATTTATTGGTGTGATTAAGCAGCCAGTTTCTCCCTGGCACTACTGACAACTTCGTGAGGCAGAGTTTTCTTCAGATGCCTTTAAATATGATGCAGGTATTGCGAGGCAAATGCAGTTGGGGGATTTGTTTTTTGTCTGTTATGATAAACAGTTCTGAAGGAATATTTATCACAGGGTGATCTGGTATTTCTCACTTGCACTGCTGTTTATAACTTTGCTGGACATTACCTGGCACAGCCTAAACTTTCACAAGGGCTGTCTGCTTGCAGGTTTGGCTTTTTTCCTTTTTTTGTAACTCACAGAGCTCAGAACAAAGTTTGGGTTATTTATTCACATTGGAAAAAGTCTCCCACCCCTGTGCTGTGTGTGAGCTGCATATTTAGCACTGTTAGAGACAGGTCTCTATCCCAGGATAACTTCACAAATTTGGCAAAGCGATGAGACCTTGGGAAACGTTTTCCTTGTCTTTCCCAAGGGCCCTGCCCTGCCCAGGTCCTGCCCCTGGCACTGGGAAGCCTCTCTGTCTCCTGGGCATCTGCAGGAACAGACGGGATCTGGCTGGGTGTGAGGAGCCTGAGCAGAGAGAGCTGAGGGACTGAGGAGAAGCTGGAGTGTGAGTCTGTGGGAGGTGTAAAGGAAGTTATTTCTCAGCACTGCTCCCTCTTCCCATGGCATGGGGCGACTGTGCTAGGAGGAGACTTGACAGAATTCAGTTTTACTCTTTTATAAACCCAGAAAATACCACACACACACACACAAACTACGTTAAAGAAAACATATCAAGGCTGCAAAGCCAAGAGCTTAGAATCTGGAAGTGAAGCATTAATTTGCCCTCTTGTATATGCAGAATGATGCAGCCTTTAATTAGAGCCACGTGGCAGCTCTTCCCCAGCATCCCGCCGTTCCCTGGGCAGGATGTTTGCTTAATTAGCAGCTCTATGGTATTTTGTTTGGGTTTTGTTCCACATGTGATGCTGCTTGTAAACACTGTGAGCTATCACAGCTCCACAGGCAACACAGTCCCCTTCCTGGGACACTGCATCCTTGAGAACAAAGGAAGTTCATCCCTCATTCCAGACCTTCAGCTGGAAGACACTGTCCTCCCTTCATGGACTCTGAGATACACCAAAGCTGTTTTTTCTCCAAACTATCAGATCTTAGCAATCACCAAATAGGTTTAGAACAGTCTGTGGTGCCCTGACTCACTGCCTGGGATCCTGACCCACATTTCTGAGGCTCCTGGAAGAAATGAGGAAGAACATATAGACCCAGGGTCTACCTCTGAGAGGTTTGATTCAAGTGGTTTAACAGCATCCCCATAAAAACTGGGCGTAGGGACAGAGCCAAAGCTATTTTCCCTGGCAACATTTAACAACCTTGCAGTAAAACTTTATCCCAGTCTCAGTCACCCCATGACCTCAACAAATGGGATGGGAATTTATTTAAGTCTTGTTCATGAGGACCTTGAGTGACCCCCTGAATCTGTCCTTTCTGGGCACTGAGAGAAGATTGGGTCCTCTTGGTGGAAAAACCCCTAATTTGTGCTTACAGACCATGAAAATTCTTTTGTTTCCTGCCTTGCTAACGTAACTTTAGGATGGGTTTTGACCTCTAGTCAGAAAAATCTAGAAATTCAGCAAGAAATGCTGCAGGATATGTGAGTGGAATGACTTGCAGATTGATGTAATGTTGACTTAAGCAGCACTTAACCAAGAGACTGACACCTTGGCACTCAAGAGAAAGAGTCAGAAAAAGGCTGTCAGAGAGACATTACTGATGTTGTTAGCAGACATCATCTAACACTTACCTGTAGTTGAAGGAACTGGTACCGTGGGAGTCAGGCCAGAATCACTGAAAAGAAAGGAAATTTTCAAGTTGCCTTCATGTTTTTTAAGAATAACTGCATGTGTCAGCCCTGAAAATGCTTCTTCCACAACTTGTAATAATTATACAATTCAACTTGCATAACCCAAGCCCTGACTAGGAGTCAACAGGATTTATAAATATTTAGTGTTCCCACATTGAAAAATATGTCTGAAACCTGTCTGTTTATGTCTGTTGAAAAACCCAACAAAGAAACGTGGAGGGGCACACAATTAAAAATCCAGTGGAGACTGAGTGGGCAAATTCCAAACCATCTCCTGCACACAGGATGCACTTCCTTTACGTTGCAGCTTGCTCCCTAAAATCAAATGCTCATGCAGGGTGATGACACATCAATAATGCTGCTACATCTAAAATCATCTGAAACATTTCAGGCGTCAGCTGTGCCCTCATTAATATCCATAAAGAGCTCATTTCCCTCCGTGACTTCCTGAAATATAAAACTGAGGGGTTTCAGTCCCTCCTTTGCCTGCTCTCAATGAGCACTACTGCTGCCACTTTTCTGCCCTTCTGAATTTTGCAGGCTGTTCCTGCTTTGATAAACTGGGAATGGATTTGTTACTCTCAGGCAGGAAAACGTGTTTGATGCAAACTCAAGCACAGAACCCCAGGAAGGTCTGGGCTGGAAGGGACCTTGAAGCTCATCGCGTCCCACGGGCAGGGACACCTCCAGGCTGCTCCAAAGCCCACCCAAGCTGCCTGTGGGCATTCCCAGGATGGGGCAGGCTCCCTGGAGAGCTCCGTGGCAGTGCTTACATGTCTGCCTGGCGGCTGAGCCACTGCTGGCAGGCGCTGCTGTCCTGGATGTACTGCAGCACCTCCGAGAGCATCGTGCGCTTCAGCCGCTCCTCGTCCCGGCTCTTCTTCAGGTGGTCGTAGGTCCGGGCACCTGGGGCACACACACAGCCTGCCCTCACCACCTGCCTCACACAAAAAGGCCAGACTGGCTTCTCCCCTGCTTCAGGAAATACTGGGAAGTTGTCTGCCTCTGGCCCAAGCTCTGCTGTTCTCCCTCGTGATGAGTACTTGGCACCAGAAGGGATTAGATTCCAGCCTGCCCCCTTCCCCCTGGTCATTTCAGGCCAAAAGCAAACAAAAAAAAAAGGCTTCCATGATCTAATTCCAGGATAAAACAGGCCATTTCATTGATGTGGAGCTCTCAGGCCTCTCTCCAAATACCACATGAGTTGACAGGCAGTGAAAGTGTCCCAAGATAAAGCCCTGAGACCACTGTGCCATCACACAAATATTTTTTAATGAAGCTTTTGCAAAGTGGTGCCCAGAGCAGAGCTGTGTTAGACTCTGTGATCTCCAAGCTGATGGCTCAAATCAGCTCTAAACCAGCCCAGCTGGACTGTGCATCATTGCTGAGGCCTTGCTCAGCTCCAGAGCCTCTCTGAACTAAGTGTCTTTTTATTCAACACATCCTGAATGTTGTAAAATCACCCTTCTCTTCCTTGATGGATGGGAATGGGCTGAATAATGCATCAGGTACTTACTGCAGAAATTGGTGATTCCTGCTGCTCTGTATTCCTGGAGTCTCTTTATTTCCCTGCGCAGCTCAAATTCCACTGTTGGACCCCACGAGGTGGCAGGAGGGAAAACCAAAAAAGGAAAAGTGGGTCAGTGGGGTGGACTGGGAACGTGGCTCTTTGCTATTTGCCTGCACAGGTCAGCTCTGAACACACAAACCACAGCCAGGGTTAACCTCCCTCCACAAGATCTCAATCTCTCTGTGTCCCCACGCTCCTTGGTCACAGATTTCAGTTGGTTTCTAGCTCAGAAAAGGCATTTTCTCTTCATGCTTTGATGGTCTCTTTGCCATACCCTAGACAAGTCAAGTAACAATAATGTGGGGTTTCTAGAAGGCATTTCAATAGGTTTGAGGAACTACTCCAGCCAGGCTCCTTATACATCAAATATTCTCTTGGAACTATGATTTGCCTAGCTGGACCTTCCAAAATTTTTCCTTGCAGACGATTTTTTTTTCCTGCAGTCAGTAAGATGAAATAATGAAATGTTTCTTTTGCTCAGAGATATTTCCTGTCTGTTGCTTTCATCAGCTGCCTTCCAGCACTGCTGGGTTTTCCAGGGAGCAAGTTTCCTTGTGAATTTGTTTCCTGCTGCTGCTCAGGAGAGCTGTGCAGTGCCTGTACCTGACTGTCAGGTTCACCTGAGGATCTGCAGCCACTACAACAACAAAACCAGGTCCCAGGAGCAGCACTCCCAGGTAGGACCCATGACTCTGCAGGGTCATGCTGTTGGTATTTCACACAGGGTGTCCTGAAAACACGGATACAACTTCGTAAAGGCTTTGTTCTTCCTAATGAGCAACAACTCTCCCAGTTTAAGTCACAGAATGAAGCAGGATGTGGTGACTCGGACTGGAATCTGCCTAAATGCAGGCCATGGGATGATTCAAGGGATGGAACAATGCCTCTCCCCTAAGGTAAGGACATAATGACCGCTGCACTATGTAATTATGTGACATATAATAGTTTACCCTGTGTCTTTCAAAGAATTCACTTTGCTGCCAGCTCCCAATCTCTCCACACAGACGTAACAGAGGGATTTTATTCTTTCCCCCATACAGAGTCCCAGCAAATAAGCAGTGGTCTTTAGATTAAAAAAAAATATTACCTCTAACAGGTGACCAGAACTCAAACGAAGAGCTCGGACACAGCTCAGTGGAAAAAACCCACTCGCTGCTCATTCAACGCATCAAACCACAAATGGATTTGTTTTCCTCAGGTAGTTAGATGGGGGAGGAGGAGAAAAAAACCACCTCCTGCCCTCCAGGAGAGGGATCTATTCAGGAAACAGGTGATGCAACCCGTGTCTCCGTGTGTGTGTGTGCAGCGCCCGGGACTCACGCGCGTGGCTCTCGATGAACTTGTCGTGCTCCACGGGCCCCAGGATGCGGGCAAACCTCCTCATGGTCTCGTACAGCTCCTGCACCTCCTTGGGGTAGCGCCTTTCCAGAACTGCAGGGGGGGAAAAGTGCCACACATCACCACTCCTGCTGCCAGGAGAAAATGTCTCTCTGGGGGGTGAAGTCAGCCCCAGCCTCGGGATTGCCTAAAAATCCACGTTTTGGCTGTTGTGGTGCCACAGCTACAGATTGCTGAGTAAAAAGCAACAGAAGTTACAGCCCTGGAAATCCTTAAGGCGTAAAGGGTGATATTTAAATGCTGTTTGGTCGTTTCCTCACAAGAGTGAGGTGCACTTAAAAGGCCTGGGTTTCACCTTCCCCCTTTTCTCCACTCAGCAGAGCCCAAAATGTTTCTGAAGAGCAATTTTGAGGCAAGAACTAAAGCACTGAGCTGGGAGTAGTTAGAACCAGACAGCTGGAAACAGCTGGGGCAGGAAATCTGCTGGAATTTAGAACGTCTGAATATGTTCCAGTATGAACAAACCACACTGGTGACCTGGAAATGGTGAACGTGTGAAGTTTTGCCACTTTGAAGTGAAGCAGTTACACCTGATACTCACTCTGAAATTTTCTGAGGTTGATCAGGCCATGATCTCTTATAATTCTGGAAATGAAAGAAAATTATATTAATAAAGGCCATTACTCCTGCATTGCCTCCCAAACACAAAGGCTTCAGAAGAAACTTTGATTTAGACCATCAGAGGGGTCTAAAACTAAACATGAATGAAATTTCCATAAGCCCTGGGCTGGCTGGAATGGAAACATGATGCAGTGTGTCTTTAATCAGGGTAAATTTTGGACAGTGGTGTGCATTAGCCCTGAGCACAAAGGGAGCTGCAATCACTTTAAAGGTTGGAAATTGCTTCTTTAGGCACAGATTTCACATCTACAGAATCTTCTAACTTGTCCTTCCAAAATCAGAGGTAATGAACGTGTCATGAACATGATTTCCAGCTTCAGAGAGAGACAAACATCCCTCTGCTAAAGCACAGGCTAGAGCTGGACTGTAAATGCCACCACTGGGAACAAAAGAAAAGCATTTTCCCATGGCAGCTTGGGTTTTAAAGAGATGATGGAGGTAACTCTGGGTTTGAACTGCTCCTGGCAGGATCAGGGGAAGGAGCAGAGGGAGAAGCAGGTGCCTGAAAAATCCCTTTGTCACCAGCGTGAGCAGTGCCACGTGCTCATTGCTCTGTGGTGACTCCACTTTGGCAAATGAGATACCACAGAGTTGGGCTGTCAAGGTCAGGTCAGAACTTGCTCTATAAAATCCGTAACATTTCCTTTGCTGTGCATAAAACCTTCCTGTCCTGTGCAGAGTCACCTTTCTGAGAGTGACATCAGCACTTCTGTGTCATTTTCCAGGGTTTTGTCCCATCCTGCTGTTCAAACTTCACAAAACCTGACACTGATGTAACCACAAGAGTTATGGAGAGCCCTGTAGCACTTCCCTTTAGTATGACAAGATTGATCATCATGGAAATTACACCACATAAATACTTTTTATTTATGAATTATAAAGAACCAGGTCAATCCTTCTTGTCACTCAGCAGAACTGTGTAGTTTTATGAGAAGGACTGGAGCACTCAAATCACTGATTCTTCCAGCAGGGAGTAATCCAGCAAGATACCATTTTAAATATTGAACAAAGTATTTCAAAGTTATAATAAAACTTAATTTAATTAATAGATTGAGTCACTCTAGAATGCTGTCAAATGAGCTGAATAAATTATTCAAGCCCACGTCAGCAGTAAGAGTTATCTTCAGTGTGGGAAACTAACTTAGGGACCACTAGGAATTAAAAATAATGATGCAAATATTTCTGGGGGGAAAGTGGGGGTCCAGCAATCAGTCACAGTCTGGCAGGATTTTTTTTTTTTTCCCTGAAGTAGGAAATTAATGATGTGTAATCCATCAGCATTGCACAGGGAAGGAAAAAACCACAATTACTGCTTCAAAACTCACTTTTTCCGTCTCTGCCTTTCCTTTAACCTGGAATGATAGATATCTACAACTGCAATCTTCAGAGCTGCAAAACACAAAGATTAAAGAATTCATAAGCAATCACTGCAGGAGGCTGAATTTCAAGCTTTTATGCTCACATTAGGCTGAAATGGTCACTGCTTTGCTGGTTTAAAAATCCTGAGGCAATTTTCCAGTGGTATCAACTCATTAGAGACAAACCTGCAGTCCTTGCTACCTGGGGAAGGTTTCCTCTGCTTGCTGCTGCCAAATTCATCACTGTAAATACACTAATGTAAACATGAACCTGGGCAGATCCTGAGAACTCCTCTCCTCTTCCTTCTTGGACTGTTTTGCTACCAGCACTTAACTTGCTCCTTCACACATGCAATTGCCAAGTGTTCCTTCTCCTGAAAAAAGGTTTAAGGATCTGAGGTGTCACCTTTGGGCAAAGGCTTCTTTGCCCAAACGAGGAACTCCCAAAAAGCAGACATGGTTCTGAACTGTGAGGACTCAAAGGAGCCTTTGCTACAGCTGTTAAAAAACATCTGGAGAATTCCAGCTTGTTAACTTCCCAACTTATCTGTCTGCCAGGAGAACAAAGAACAGTTCAGGACAAGGTGAAGGAAGCCCAGGAAAAAGCCATGCTCATTAGAAATCCCATCCTTCCCCAAATCAAACCTGTCTGCAGCCTGGCTGGGCCACTCACAGAGCCTGCAGCTCCTTTTGCCTGAAGCCTTTAGCTTAATAAACTTTTTTGGGGGGATAAATTCTGGAAAGACAAGATCAAGAGGCACCTATCACCTTCCCTCGCTCTGTTAGATAACACACAAATTCTGGGTCAGTAAATGAGTGTAGAGGTGGCTGATTTTTAGTGCTTTGTTTTTTAACTTTACATTAATCATTTCCATGTGCTCTCGTGGAAGGAAGAGGCTCAAGGCTGGGCAGTGGTTTAGAGGCTGTGACACAACAACCATTTTTTGGGAAAAGGGGAACTGGGGTGGCCCAAGGGGGACAGAATCCAGGATCCATTTCTCTCTGTAACCCACAGAAAAAGGGCAAAACTGATTGTGGCAGTTTATCGATTGTACTCTCGGATTAATAATTAATAATGCAATTAAGAAGTGTGGTTATGTGTCTATTTTAAATATGTATGGAGGTGTAAACACCAGGAAGCCCCCAGCCTCTGGGAAATTCATCCCTGCATCCCTCTGGGTAATCAAATTTCATACAAACAGGGACAGCTGAAGCCCAGAGGCTGTGGGGATTTGCTCAGGAGCTTGATCCCAAGAAAAAAAAAACCTTCAGTTTATCCCAAATTGATCTGACATTAATCTAAGAGTAAAGGATTCTGTATGAGATAGGAGATGCTGCAATATTCCTACTTATTTTTCCAAATTTCTTGCATTTTCCAGCGTCATTGTGTGTTTTCATAGCGAGGGATTAAAGTTTCCTAATTTAAGAACAAGCAGAGATAACAAATTCTCCTTTGTGCTAAAATGTGGGGACAAGAAATTGGGAATGCAGCAAGCTAAACATGAATGAAATCCATTAGGAAGGGTTGGAATTGGTGCCAACTTATGGAAAATATTTTTGTAGTTTTGAAGCCCTCTGCAAGCTCAGCCAACTTGTTATTTTCTGGGGTTTTGTGTGGGCAGAACTTAATAAGTACATGCAGAAACTGCACTGGAGAACCTCTATAAATATCACAAGTAATTATGCACCTCTAACCATGGAGTTTTGATGCTTTCACCTGAGTGCACAATATTCTAAAGAAATTATGATCAGCTGGGGAGAGGGAAGGAACAAATGAAGGAAAAAAAATGGAGCTTCTGCTTCCAGTGAAATTAGTATTTGCTGCCACATGCCCTTTTGGAGGGGCTTTTGTTTCTAATAGCCATATTCACACAGGAGCAGGCCATTACCAAATCTGGAATGCATGAATAACTCCGACTACTACACTGCTCCACACTGCATGGAAATGAGAGAGGAGATGCTGGGGGAATGAGAATGATCTGCCTGTGCTTTTCCCCACGGATCCTGGCGGGGAGGCACTTGTTTGTGCTGGCAATGGGAGATAATCCAAGCTGACACCGTGCTCAGTGTCCACTCTGGGCTCTGATAAGGCTCTCAGCCCTGCTGGCTGCAGCTCTGAAGGCCCCACTGATAGGCAGCAATTCAAGGCTCATTCCTCCATTCCAAAAACAACAACAACAAAAAAACCACCCCACCACCAAACCCCAAATATTTTGGTTTCTCCAGAGTGTGTCCAAAACAGTTCTTTGCTTTTCATTCCTCCTCAGCCTCACTTGGTCTGCGGGGAACTTTGTGGAAGGCTGATGAGTGAGAGCTTTGTTCCACGGGAGCGAACCTGCCTTGGCAGGGACCAGGGCAAGAATGCAAACTAATCCCAGTAAACAGCCCGTGGGACCAGTGTGTGCTGGGCTGGGGACAAGCTGAAGGGCTGCACTCCAAACTCACCCACCCTGCAGCAAAGCAGGACCCGTGGCAAACAGCTCTGTGCCTCTGGAGCACGGCAGCAACCTCCACAGCAGAACAAACACCGTGTTCTGGCAGGAAGGACACTGGCTGCCTTGCAGCTTAAAATCAAATTTCCCTGCCAGTTGCAGCCTATTTCCACTCACTTCTAAATCTGTGGTTTCAGCAATTACTTTGCAGTGTTAGAAGTGAAAAATCATTTACATGAGAAGGGGGGAGAAAAAAAAAAGCTGGGAAAAAGATAAATTACCAACGTTCTAATTCAGCCTGATGAAAACTTGTAGTTCATGAAATATTCAAGCACTGTGGGCTGAATTAGGGTTGTAACTGGTTGGTGCTTTTGATCTGTCCATTATATTTTTGTGTAACTGCAATATGTATTTGCATGCCCTTACTGTACTGCCAGCACTGAACAAAAGAGAACAATTGCAGAATTTAATTGAAATATGAGAGATTTCATACAATTTTTTGCCATCTCACTAATACCCAGAAGTGACTGAGTGATGTCTGTGACCTCCTGTGAGGTGGGGAGAGCTGGGGAGGCAGCAGGTACAGGTTCTGTGCTCCTCACAAAAGCTGCCTGGGAGCTTTCTCACCTTTTATTAAATAGCATTTTCTTGTGGGAATACTTAGAACTTGTTTAGAGTGACACAGGGAAATCTAACAGGTAAAATACATGAGATAAATCTATAAATCTATAAATATATATATATATCATATATATAAGATGCAATACATCAGAAAACAGGTATCAGAGGTATCAGAAAACAAGCAGCTCAGATCTAGAACTTCTTAAGAAATAATTTTTACAAAATATTACAAAAAGCAATGTGGGAGGAAGGGAACAAGGGGAATTCCACCCCAATGGAAGCAAATATTCCTGTGGGATGTGCAGCACTGAGCAGTGACTGGTGCACCAAGAGAAGGAAAGAGACACCACAGGAATTGTACTGGCTGGGGTGGTCCCCCCTGGGTTACTTGCAGAAAATGCAATATGAAAGCAGTTTTCAAAAATTAATCTTGAACCCAGTGAGGTTTCATGTGTGGCAGGAACACAAACTGAGGATTTTCTTCCCAACCTGTGAGGCCCCACTTGGGTGTCCCTGGGCTATAAAACGTGTCCCACCCCTGTCACATCTCCACCTTTACACCCAGGTGGCCTCACAGCCCCCTCTGCCCATCAGCTACAAAGCACAAAAGCTCCTTAAACCAGCCCTGCTCTCAGGAGCCACATGTTGAGCCATTTCCTGCCCCGTGGGCTCCTACACTTGGGTTGCAAAATCCTCTCAAGCAAAGTGAGGGCAGCTGAGCCCTTTAGAACTGCAGGACAGGGAGGATGTGGCTCCTTCCTTTTTTTTGTATTAAATCGCAGAAGTGAAAGATCTCATTCCAAATTCTTTAGAAAAGAATGCCTTCTCTCCCCAAGATGCCTCATGTGAAAGGGAGAGAGCTGGCTGCACCCTGGGACTCCATTTCTGCCAGGCTTTTCCCTCTCACGTGGGCAGCTCTGGGACAGCTGTGGGAAGGCAGATGCCAGAGTTCCTGGGCTCAGAGATCCAAAAGGCAGCTGGTCATGCTCCACAACCTCTGCCAAGCTGTTTGCATGGAGCAAATGCCTGACATCTCCTCCCAAACACTGAAGACAACTGAAGGATGGAGTAGAGAACACCCAATGAAATTATCAGGCAAAAATATTGGACAGGCGGGGGGAAGTATTTTTTCACACAACAGATAATTGAATTGTGAACTCCTAATTGGATTGTGGAAGGCCCTGCTGCAGGATGTGCAGGAGCACAGGCAGATCCAGCTCCAGCAGGAGTTAGAGAGTTCCTGGAGGGTGGGACCTGGCAGGAGAGACCTCAAATGGCTGAGCTGTGCTTGGGAGGAAGGCAGGGGAAGGGGAGTGCTGCAAAACCCCCTTGACTGAACACGAACCTATCAGTCAGTGTGCAGGAGTAGGAGATTATTTTGCTTTTTCAGTTCACCAGGACCCAGAATAAGATGGAACAGCAAAGAGCTGGCACGAGGAACCCCTGCCATGGCCCCAAGCCAGTCCCCCTCTCAATAAATGCTGAACGGGGAGAGGCTGACATCCGACTCTCACAACCTTCCCTGAGCCAGGGGAGTTTGCATTCCTAAAGCTCCTGCGTGCACTGCTCAACTTCAAACTGCTGTTTGCAACTTTGCCAGGACTGTCTGTACGTAACAGGATTTGTCTGTCTCCAAGGGATGCAAAGGCTTTAGCTCAGAGCTGCCTGACACAGATGGCAGAATTCTGAGGCACAAACACAGGACTTTTAAACCCTGTGTGTACTTACCAATGTGGGGAAAAGCAGGATCTTTTCCTCTCTGTGGATTAAAATGTCACTTTAGTAGTTCCTGGTATTTTGTGTTATTAAGGCAGCCACGTTCACAGAAACTCAGAGCAGGAACTGGGCTCATGCAATCATCTTGACAATAAAAAGGAAGTTGTCACACACAGCTGATGCTACTCTAACTCAGGGCATGTTGAACATATGAAAAATCACACAGCTTTGAGTCCAACACTTTTCATGTGTTACACATAAACTACACACCTCCTTGCTGCCTGCATTAATACCCTGAGAGATTTAATGCATTAAAAACCCAGACATTGAACCCCATACATTAAAAGTGTATGTTCCCTTTTAAAGTGTGTGGAGAAAGAGACCAAATGAAAAGCTGCACAGGCATCTGGAAACAGTTTTCAGACTGGGTATAAAAATATGGCACTTACCATGCAAAATGTCTGAATCATCTTCTACAAAATCAATATCTCTCAAATCCCACTCAGCATAGTTGTCAAACTCCTGTTCAGAGGTGATTAATACATTGTCACTAACGAGCACTAAAATATTGGCCTCAGGTTTCAGGACATGCAGGAGAGGAAGAGAGATATATTTCCTCAGACACAGGGCACGAGGTTCCATCCTTGAGCAACAAACAGCGGGGAGCTTTACCTGGGGAAAATGTGTGTGATGGCTGCAGCTGGAGCAGGATGTTGTGACAGGACAGTGGGAATTAACCAGGTCATGACTCCCTGACTGTGATGGAAATCAGTCACAGAATGTCCTGAGCTGGAAGGGACTCACAAGGGTCACCAAGTCCAACTCCTGCCCTGGCTCAGGACACCCCCAAAGTCCCCACCACGTGCCTGAGAGCTTTGAGTGTGATTTTTGGGTGCTGATTCTGCTCAGAGGTACAAAAACAAGGCCCTGTATGGCTGAACTCATTCCTCCATGGACAGGAGCAGGAACTGGGGCCTTGGGCCCCCAGCCAAGAGCATGGAAAGCAGTGCAGGTGTCCCAGGTGGTGTCTGAGGAGGGCTGTGTGTGCTCCCCTCAGGCAGCTGACAGTGCCGGAGCTGCTCCTTTGCCCAGCAGCCAACTCCCAGTGCCCAGCCTGCTGCTGGCTGGACAGCTGGACAGATGGACAGGTGGACATCTGGTGGCAGCAGCACGTCCTGCAGCCTCTGCTGCCTCTCCCAGCTCTGCAGGCCACCAGCGCCACCTCTGGCATCAAACCCTTAATTAATCCCGAGGCTTCATCACGGAATTTAAATAATCCAGAGGTTTAATCTCCATTTGGAAGGGAGCCACAAGGATCAGAGTCCAACTCCCTGCTCCTCACAGGATAACCTCCAATTAAACCACAGGACTAAGAGCATCCCTCAGTCCTGTGCCCTCCTGTGATGCTTTTAAATGAAGAGCAAAGACAGGCAGGGGCAAAGCAGGGGTGTGTGTGCTGAGCTTGCACCCAGCAGCAAATTTAAAATAAAGGGAGGAGAGTCATTCTTACCTCAACGAAGTCAGCTCTGGCTGGCATGTACCCAGCCATGTCCCTGGAGAGCAAGGAGTCAAAGGTGGGCCGTGGGGGATCATCAGCAGCTGAAAAAAACCAAAGGTTTTCAGTTGGTGAGTAGGGCTTGAAATATTTTTTTAAGGATCTGTAAATAAGTGTTTATTTTGCAGGGAAAGTGGGAATAATTAGTCGAAGAAAAATACCCTGATTGGGCTTTTATTCAGTGTTATAGTCAGAAAAGACAGAGTTCATCCAGAGAAAAACGCAGCAATCTGAGATCTCTGTAGTATTCTCAAGAGTCAAACACAAATTCAAGGTAATAAACAGGTAATAAAATGTAAACTTTACATTTTGGAGCTCAGCATCCCCCTCTAAACCTCTGCAGCTCCCTGGGGCTCAGAGTGCAGGTTCTTTTAGCTAACAGCAACAGGAGTGCTAAATCTGCCTCCTTCTTCTGGGGGCCATTGACAGAGCTGCAATTAAAGCCAGAGAACTCCCAGTTTTTACAGCACCTCCCAGCTGAGGAGCTCGGTGTTTTACAGACAATAATAGTCTGGGGCTCACAATGCACTTGTGCAGGAGCTGAGCATTGTGTGTCCCACGGCACAGATAAAGCAGGCTGAGGCACAGAGAGTTTGTCTTGGCCCAGGGCACATAAAAATACCAATAACAGCCAGGGACAGAACCAAAATTGCCCAGTTCCTACTGTTTAGCTCTAACCACTTTACTGGGAAATGTAAACCTCCAGACAGCCAGCAACTGCCTCACCCAGAGAGGCTGGGGAGCTCTGGAATGAACAGCTGCCAGACTGGGGGAATGCTAAAGATGTGAAATGCAAGGAAAACTGAGAATTTGTTAACTTGCTGCAGACTGTTTTAACAAGCAGTTTTCAAGGGAGAGGTGTGAAATCAGCATAGTTGAAAGGAGTGATTTTATGGCAAATTAAATCAGCAGTTAGGCCTGGGACACAGAGTGTACACAGTGATGTGCACATGATCAGAGGAAATGTTTCAAGGCAGAAAAGTTCTGCCTTTTCAGCTCCCTTTGCTGTGCAGGGCTGGACAGGGTGACAACCACACTGGTATCTATCCTGAGGGACACACGTGAAGGAGCTTTGGGGTGGATTGTAATCCAATGGACAAAACATCCAGGGTTCTGCTGGGGTGATTTCTGTGTGATCTGGCTGTGGAAGAACTTGTGCTTTTGAGACCCTGATGTTTGTGTCAGACCTTGCTGTGTCCTGCCTTTTCCCATGGAACTGGCAGCCAGGAATGAACCCAGCATGAAGAGAACCCTACTCCTGACATCCTCCAAGCCAGTTACCAGAGCAAATTATCCCTCTGGGAATGAAAAACAGGATCTGAGGTGCCTGTCCTTCCCAGGGCTGCTGATTCCAGCCTGGGCAGAGCAGGGCAGGGATACTCACAGTGGAAGGGAATGGCTGTCTCGTGGTGCTGAGCCTCCTCTGCCTGCTTCAGGTTCAGCAGGGTGGAGGCAAACAGGGGGTTGTTGATGAAGTGTTTCATGTAGTGCTTCTCACACTCCTCCTTGGATTTGGTGCACATCTGGTTGGCCACGTCCTGCCTGGAGCGGGGAGAGGGGGAGGCTTCGTGTGAACAACACAGAAATGTTGGGGTTTTTAAAATTCCTCCAGTGGGAAAAGATAATTTTGGACAAGAGGTTGGTTGTGTGCAGAGAACTGGCCTGTGATGGTGTCTGAACTCACATTCTCAGCACCAACACTCACATGTTTGTGCCAAGGAGCGTTTTTGGGTGTCCATGAACAATGAAATTCACTGTTCTCATATGGGAAACTCTCTGGGTGATGGAATGTACCACATCCTTAACAGGCTTGAAATTTACTGATGTTATCTGAGAGCTTTTTACACATTTTCCTTACTCCAGATAATGGTAAACTCTGCAACCAATTATCAGTCTTACTTCTGACAGCAGTGTGCACTTGAGAACTCTCAGTTCTGCTTCTGGGAATTCTGGGGTTCTGTACTTTTAACAAAACTATTTTTAATAAAGGAGAAGACAGATAACTCATGAAAACAGGATCTGATACTCCAGCCTTCCACTTTAGCTGCTGAATTAGTGTCTCACCCACAATAAGTCATTGAACAGTCTATGTGCACTGATGAATTCAACAGTGAGATCCAGGGAGAGGAAAAAGTGCCCATCAGTGACTGAAATTGGCTGAATCACTGAAGCCTCACCAGTTCCCAAATCCACAGTCCATCACAGCTTCCAGGAGAGACATTTCCTCCTGAGCTGTCCAGTTGGGATCCAGGACAGGGAAGTCGGATGTCTGGAGAAGAGAAAAGCAGAACAAACTGTGATCCTCTGTTCCAACCCACCTCAGAAAGGGCAAAGAAGTTCTGAACCACGGGGTGACACAGGACAGCATTCTGGTAGTTTCAAACTTTCACAAAACCCGACTGAATAATTATTGGATTGCTTAGGGCACTGGGTTATCAGTCACAGCAAATACTGGAGTGTTGTGTCTCCCAGCTGTAATTCCACAATGTTATACTATGAAACAGTAAAATTACTGGAGACTTTAAGAATTATTAATTTTGAAGAAGAAGAACCAAGCCTAGAGAAACAGAAGTCAATGTGCCTGGTAAAAGGACTGTAAGTCTAGTGAGGTGCATTGTGCTATCCAGGCACAACAAAAAGATGCAGCTGTAAATTACTCCACTACCCCACTCTGTTCCAGGTGGATATTTTTCTTTTTTTAATAGTTTTGAACCTCTGAATCAAGGAATTGCATCACTTAACTTTCAATGTAACATGAGTAAGCAAAGGTCCCTAACTTGGGGGAAGTTGTGAGAGCCCAGGATTGAGCAGGTGCTATCCAAAAGGAATATTTACCATTATCTCATAAGTGTGATCACTTTGATGCTTCTTGTATTCAAATCCTCGGGTGAAACACTGCAGAACAAAAGACCAGAACTGTGTTACTTTTGCCCTGAAGAGATTTCCACTGGTCCCTTTTTTAACTTCCATTCTCTGCCCATGTCTCAATCCTCCACCCTCCAAACTTGTTTTGCCATTTCCCTGTCCCTGAGCAAACAAATGTGCTGATCCACGTGTGGAGAGAGCAGTGGTTCCTGTGTCCCTGGGCAGCCTGGCACCAGGCAGGCCTTTGATGGCTCTCTGAGAGCACTGAGAGGCCCTGCCCTGCTGTGGCACTCACCTGCAGGCACAGCAGGAAGGGAGGGGGCCCACACTCAGCACACTTCACGTAGGGCTCCGTCAGGTACGAGGAGCAGCCTCGGCACGGGGGCTTATCAAAGGGGTCACCTGGGGAAAAAACAAAAGGAAACCTCCTGGGACACAAGCACAGCACTGCTTTTTTGGCAGCCCCTAAATTCACCTGTGCCCAGCCCCAGCAGCTGATGCTTCTTTGTGGGTCCAGCTCAGGGTGTTTTGTGATTCTGTGGATTTTAAATGAACTCCATTGTGCAATAAAATAAGTAAGAGTGTCAGGTTATAATGGCTTCAAACTCAAAGAGAGCAGGGTTAGATTGGAGTATTGGGAAGAAATTCCTCCCTGTGAGGGTGAGGAGGCACAAGGTGCCCAGAGAAGCTGTGGCTGCCCTGGATCCCTGGAAGTGTCCAAGGCCAGGCTGGACAGAGCTTGGAGCAACCTGGGATAGTGGCAGTGTCCCTGGCCCTGGCAGGGTGTGTAACTGGATGGGCTTCAAGGTTTCTTCCAACCCAAACCAGTCTGGGATTCTGTGACTATGATTTTTTCCAAGAAAATGGATTTGAACCAGCTCAATTGTAAGTACAGAGAAATAAGACAAAACTCACACTAAATCACTTGTGTGACTGTTAAACCACATCCCCAAAGTGCCACATCCACACATCTTTTGAACACTTGCAGGGATGGCGACTCCAAAATCCCACCACTCCAAGGAATCCTTGTACCACCCAGGTTTTTCAGGAGCAGATGTGGGAGCTGATTTATCTGATGGCACTTACTGCTGAAGGAGGCCAGGCGTTCCATCCCTCCCCCCTGCTGCTGGTCGTGCTCCTTGGAGTAAAACTCTTCTGGCCAGAGCAGCCGGAGTGTGAGCCTTGTCCTAGACTGTGTGTCCCAAAGGGAATTCTCTCCCTGCAGGTGCCTCTTCCACAGCCCTGGCAGGTGTGATGCTCCCAGGATATCCTGAGCAGGAAGCAGAAGGGCTGTCAGACCCCATTCCACACAGATCAGAGTCCGTGGGTATGGGGAGAAATCAAACACAGGTGTGGAGTGATGGGGATGCAACCCTGACGGGAGGGTTCCAGTGGGAATGGGTGTGCTGAGCGGAGTTAGGAGCAAGTGCTGTGCAAGGAAGTGCTCTGCACCTCCCAGAAGCAATCCCCATATCCCAATCCGCACGCCCCATACCCCACTCCCACATCCCAATTCCCATTCCCCATATCCCAATATCCACTCCTTCATATCCTAACCCCCATTCCCCATTCCCCATATCCCATATCTCGATCCCCACTCCTTCATATCCCATATCCCATATCCACATCCCATACCCCATAGCCCATATGCCATATCTGGATATCCCATATCCCAATCCCCACTCCCTCATATCCCATATCCCACATCCCATATCCCATACCGCAATCCCCACTCCCTCATATCCCATACCCCATGTCCCATATCCCAATCTCCACTCCCTCATATGCCATACCCCATATCCCATATCCCATACCCCATACCCCATATCCGATACCCCATACCCCATACGCCATACCCCACATCCCATATCCCATATCCCACATCCTATATCCCAATCCCCATTCCCCTATACCCCACATCCCACATCCCATTCCCCTCTCCCCATCACCGCCAGGCGGCGCCCCCGCCCGGCCCCGCCCCCGCCGGGCCCCGCCGCGGCCCGCGAGGCTCCGTCAGGAGCGCGCGCGCTCCCGGCGCCCCGCGGCCCGCGCCCCCCGCTGCCCGATCCCCCGCTGTCCGCGCTGCCCCCGGCCCGGCCCGGCCCGGCCCGGCCCCGGTGCGGCCCGCTGGGGGCGGCGGGGGGAGCCGGGGCCGCCGGGGCCGCCTCTCACCTCGCTCGGGGCGGCGGGTCGGGCCCGCGCGCGCCCCGCCGTGCGCACGCGCCGGGGCGGGGCGGGCGCCCCCTGGCGGGCCCGGTGCGCGCCGCAGCGCCCGCCCCGCCCCTCGCGGGGCCTGAGGGCACCGGGCCCGGCCGGGGGGTCCCGGGATGGGCCCGGGGTCTGGGCAGGGTCCAGGGTCACACGGGGGAAGCGGCAGAGGCCGTGCCAGCCGGGTGTCCCTCGGGGGAGAGCCCTCGACGGCGCCAGGGCCCCTCTGACCGCCCGAGAGAGCCCCGCGCTCCTTCCCGCAGTCACCGGAGCAGCTTGGCCCCGGCTCCCGGCGGGGTTCGGCCTTCGGGGGCATCCTGCCAGCTCTCGAGGTGGCAAAGAGGTGATTTTCACGGGGAAAGGGCTCCCCGGCGGCCTCCCATGGCACCGTGGATGGCCTTGTGAAGCAGGTAGGGCAGGAACTGCTCTTGCGGGGGATTAGAACAGGATCTATCGAGAGAGAACCCCAGAGCGGTTTGGGTGGGAAGGAACCCTCAGGATCGTCCAGCCCCACGCCCTGCAATGGCAGGAACACCTTCCACTGTCCCAGGGTGCTCCAAACCCCATCCAGCCTGGCCTTGGACACTGCCAGGGATGTGGAACCTGTGCCAGGGCCTCTCCACCCTCACAAGGCAGAATTCCTTCCCAATATTCCATCTAACCCTGCCCTGTGGCAGTCTGAAGCCATTCCTCCATCTCCTTGTCAGAACTATTTACCAACAAGATTAAAAGAACTGGCAATTTTTTTCCTTTTCCTTTTGCCCACGCTGCAAGGCTGTGTGAAAAATTATGGGAAAAAATTAAGAATTTGGGAGAGGCAAAGTCTGGAATGTCAATGAAATATTTATTGCTTCTGCTAACAGGTTTTTCCTGCATCTGGGAATTAGGACTCTGGGTGGTTAATGGGAGGAATCAGCATATGGGAATCTTCTCAGCAGCTGGTTCCTGCTGTTCCCAGGAAAGGTGATGCATCTGCAAGGTAAAAATGCTGTCCTGAAACTTTGCAGCTTTCTGTGGACTTTAGATGCTTCAGTGTTGAGGGTCTTCCTGTTATGCCTCTGGCATGGGAATGAGAAAATATTCATGAGGAACATTAAAAAATTCGTGGATTCGCAGGTGAATCACGGAGTTCTGGTGGGATTTCTCGTCGCTGTTGGGTGGAGTTTTCTGTGGCACCGGCGTTTTCTGCCTCGGACACACGGTGGCGATGGAAATCACCTTTTCCCCCAGCGCTTCGGGCTTTGGAGTGCGGAATAACCACACGTGTGTGTCCCCGAGCATGGACGGATGAAACATTTCTGTTCGATCCCAAATAACCGCTGACGTTTCAAGTGGCCGAGTCTCTACAGAATCCAGAAAACTTTCACACAAGCACTGATATTATTTAAATTAAGATGTTCGTGTTTAAAAGAAGAGCAAACAGAGCCTCGAGGGTTGTCAGTATTTTGCTTTAGAGAGTGATCTGACCTTTCTCTCTGTTCCTTGGCTGCCAGGGCGTGAGCGGTGCCAGGCTGGCAGTGTCACCGACCCCCTCACCCGGGGTGATCTGTCCTGTGTTTGCCCTGGGGGTGTCAGCAGAGCCTGCTCAGGAGAGGTGGAACCGGCCCCTGGCGTCACCAAAGGTAAAAACACTTCCCCTGTGCTTTTTGGAGTTTATTAACTAAGGCTAAACATCCTTTTTTTTGAGAAAACGCAGTGGCATGAGTTCATGGTGCACATGCTTGGAAGTCGTGGAATGAGGGTAAATAGCTGTGCCCAGTTTGGGAGCAGGACAGGAAAAGGATGTGCTGTTACCACCCCTCCTCCAAGGCAGAACGTGGTTAGGATTCAAAAATTTAAAAGAAAAACTATTGGGAAGTGTGTCTGAACCCTGTGAGACAATTAAAACACAGGTTGTTCCTGCCCAGACTTGAATCTCAGAATCATTTAGGTTGGAAAAGACCTCCCAGATCATCAAGTCCAACCTGGCACTGAGTGCCATATCCAGGCATTCCTTGGACAGCTCCAGGGATGGGGGCTCCACCACTGTTAGTAATTTAATTTAATGGAATTGTGGAATCTCCTGAGTTGGAAGGGACCCACAGGGATCAGCCCTCACTTTCCTCCACCTGATCTTTCCAAGTGCCCTCAGCCTCTCCTCACGTGCCTTCCCCTCCAGACCCTTCACCATCTTCATAACCCAAAAATTCTCCTTCCAAATCCATGCTGGATTTTTAATGTGTTTAACTTGCTCTTTTCCGCGTGCTGATGCCTCTCTTTGCCCTTGAGTGGAAGAGTTGCTGCAGGATTTCAGTGTATGAAGCAATCCCTGCCCCAGCAGTGTTTGGACAGCGTTTGTGCCTGGATGGATGCGCTGGGCTGGGCAGACAGGCAGAGTGCAGGTGCAGGTTTTAGCAGGCCTGGAGCTCTGGGAACAGCAGCCAGGATGAACTCAGCACCTGTCGTAATCCCCTGGTTTGGTAAGTTCTGTATATAGTTATTATCAGTGATTTGGGAGCAGCCCCTCAGTGAGCCAAGCACTCCCCCTCACTTCTGCAGGAGTTGGGATTTAGCACTGGGGGTGATTAATTAACACCCAAACCCTTCTCTTTAGCTCCTGCATGGAATACTTCATCAAAGGAAGATTCCTTATGTAAAAGGCACATCTATATCTATGTATTTATGTCTACAGAGGTATAAATAAAAGTGTCCATGCCCCCAAATGTTCCATATTTAGCCCTAGTGGATGTCAGAATATGGTCTGTTGCCCCAATATTTTTATTAACTACAAAGCCCCAAATGGGATTTTCTGGCTGGGTAATTCTTGTCTGCAGTGGGTACCCATCCCACCACGTGCTCCTAGGTCAGTGTAGTTTCCTGCAGGGTCTCACACCTTCCAGCCACTGCCTTGGTGGAGATTATCTCTAGTTTGGAACTTCTAGTTTGCACTTCTCTGCAGCTCCTTGGGATCTCTGGCACCTCCAGCAGGATCAGCCTGCACAGGTCACCAGCTCCAGCAGCGTTAGGATTTACACTTGTGTTACTCACTCCGTCTGAATTTCAGCAACCCTGTAATGCCCCAGAGTTTGAATAAAACACAGAATGTGGAAAAAAGGAAGAGGGGTAGCTCTTTAAACCATTGTCCTTCGACAGAACAAGCAGCTGAAGGTCAGAGACAAGCAGGAGAGGCACTGGCAGTGCCTGGCCCTGCTTCACCGTGTCCTCAGCACCTGTTATCAGCTCTGTCCTCCTGCCCGTGCCAAGGCGGGGACAGGGCAGTGTCCCTGAGCCACGCGGGGACCTCGTGTGCAGGGCCGGGCTGGGGTCTCCACACTGACAGGATGGGTCGGGGGGAACACGGGGTCACCTGCTCCCACCTCCCTGCTGAAGGAGGGTCCTGGCAGAGCACAGGGCACCGGGCTGCGTGCAGACCATTCCGGAATATCTCCAGTGAGCACACTGCCTGGTTTCTGTTCCCGTGCACCATCACCTGCACAGGAGAGAGGTTCTCCCTCACGTCCAGGTGGAACTTTGCATGTATCACTTCCTGCCTGTTTTCTCTTGTGCTGTTGCTGGGCACAACCTGGTCCAGCTTGGCACTCCCACCACGGATACCGATGGGCATTGACGTGATCCCTTCGGTCACCCCTTGTCGAGGCTGAGCAGGCCCAGCCCTCTGGGCCTTCCCCCGCCAGGAGCGCTGCTCCCGTCCCTGCTGCGGCGGGGGCCCGGGGGTCCCGGGGGTCCTGGCAGTCCCGGGGGTCCCGGCGGTCCCGGGGGTCGCGGGTTCGAGCCCGGGCGCGGTCCCGCCCGGCGCTCAGGCCACGAGCATCGCCCCACGGGCCCCGCCCCCGCCGCGCCGCCCCATTGGTCACGCCCCCCGCGCGACGGCCAATGGGCGCGCGGCGGGGCGGGGCGCGCGCGCGGGGCGGGGCGCGCGCGGGGCCTGACCCGAGGTAACCCCGATCACACCACCGGGGGGCGGCGCGGGGGCGGGGCCGGGCGGGGCGGGGCCGGGGCGGGGCCGCGCGGGGAGCGCCAGGCCGGGGGCCCGCGGCGCCTCCGCTGCACCGGCACCGTGAGGTGAGGGCGGGGCCGCGCCGGGGGGGGGGCGCGCCGGGAGCGCGGAGGGGAGCGCGGGGGGCGCGGGGCACCGGCGGAGCGGTGGCGCGCGGGGCCGGGCCGGGCGGGGCCGGCCGTGCCGCGGGAGATGGCCGGGCCATGCCGTGCCGGGCGGGAGGGATCTGGCCGGGCGCCGCGCCGGCGGGAGGTGGCCGGGCCGTGCCGTGCCTTGCCGTGCCGAGCCGTGCCGGCGGGAGATGGCGGTATGCCGAGCCGAGCCAGCTCGGGCTGAGCGGAGCAGCGCTGGGCCGAGCTGAGCCGGGGACGGGCGGGGGTCTCCCGGGCCGGAGCCGCCCCTGCCCGCCGGAGGAGCCGCCGCCCGCTTCCCTCCCGGTACCACGCGCTCCGTCCGGGCCAGCGCGGGCCGTGCCGCCCCCGCCGCCGCCGGTCCCGTCGCTGGCGTGGCCTCGCCGGTCGCCCCGTACCCTGAAACAAACAGCACGTGGGCGGCGGCGGCGAGTCCGGCACCGAGCACCCCGGGGGCTGGAGCTCCGCGGCTGGAGCCCGGGGCATCCCTCCTCCATCTCATCCTTCTGCTGTCCCGGGGGGGAATTTCTGGATCCTCGGCAAGAGTTTGGGTCTGGTTCTGCCGAGGGTCTGAGAGCGGCCCTGAGATGCTCAAAACCAGTGAAGTTTTAAAGGCGGATTGGCAGAGCAAACCAAATTATTGTTCTTGCCCCTCCCTTCTCCTAAATATTCTTGAAGAAGTTTAAAATGAGAAGAAGTACTGTGTTAGAAAGTGTCCGGAGCGTGAGTGGAGTCTGTTCCAGTTTAGGAGGCAGGAAATATTCAGCAAACTGTTTAAGTGATGCCAAAATCTCTCAAAGACAGTGGGATCTAGACAGTCTCGGGTGTTTTAGCAAACTGGGATAGCTGTAAATACAGACTCTTATTTTGGTCTCTGTAGAGGTTTAGGCTGGATAATAGGAAACAGTTCTTTCCCCAGAGGGTGCTGGGCAGTGCCCAGGCTCCCCAGGGAATGGGCACGGCCTGAGGCTGCCACAGCTCCAGGAGCCTTTGGGCAGCGCTGCCAGGGATGCCCAGGGTGGGGTTGTTGGGGTGTCTGTGCAGGGCTGGGAGCCAGACTGGATAATCCTTGTGTGTCCCTTCCAACTCAGGATATTCCGTGGTTCTGTGATTCTACATCCACAGGTGGAAAGTCCTAGGTAGTTGTTTTTCTCCCAATATCCAGCCTAACCCTGCCCTGGCACAGCTCCAGCCCTTCCTTCTGTCCCAGGGAGCAGAAATTGGAGCAGCAGCCCTGGTGAGTGTCCCCTCAGTCTCCTCCAGCTGAACAAACCCAGTGCCCTCCTGGTGAGGCCCCTCCAGACCCTTCCCCATCCTCGTGTCCCTCCTTTGGACACTCCCCATCAGCTTTGGATCTTTCTCCTGCCGTGGAGCCCAAGCTCCACAGCCCCCAGCAGCGCTCAGCGGACGTGGTGTGGGTGAGGAACCTTTCCTGCAGCACCTCTGGGGGTGTCTGGTGTGTGCCAGGCCCCTTTGGGCCGTGAGGCAATGCCCAATGATTAACCAGGAGGCAGGCTCAGGTGGGGCAGGCTCAGGTGGGGCTGCGTGGGGGCGTTAAAACAGCGCGGCCAGGGAGCCAGCGAGGCTCTTCAGAGCTGGGAACCCTCAGGGGCAGGAGCCATCCCTTCTCTCCCGACCTGGAACTCCCCCCCCAGCCCTGGCATAGGTGAGCACGCTGCTGCTTTTTCTGTGGTCGGGAGGAGCGACGCTGGTTTCATTTGGCTTTGCCTTTTTTTGCTCCCTTGTTTGCTGTGTTTCTCCAGGTAGGGCTGTGAGAGCACAAATCCATTTCGTCACTTTAGAGTGATTCACGTTGATCAGCAATGCCACAGCTCCCTGGGCTTTAAACAGGAGACATTTGAATACAACTAGTTTTATCAATTTCCCTTTTATATGCCATATCAATATGGTAGAAGTGTTACTCTGATTCTTTGGAACAGCCCATTGAAATACTGCTGTCCTCTTCAGCTGTGGATTTGTGTTCAGAATGGGATTGTTAGAGAAAAATAAGAAACTTTAATTTCCACCTGTCATTGCCCAAGTTTCATGCCTGGGCGTATTTTACAACACTGAAAGTGATTTTAAAATGAAGCTGTTATAAAACTTCTAAAGTCTGGTATTCTTACAAGTGCATTTCACTGTCAAGCCAAAGATGTGAGTGATGGTAGCAGCAGAGCTGTGGAGGGGTGAAGTGGGGTGTGTTTCACCTCAGGCAAAACCAGACACGACACTTTCTGGGTTTGGGTTGCAGAGTTTTCCTTGCTGGTAGCACAGACACGATTTGGGTGTTAAATGCCTGGATACCTGCAGAGCTGGGAGCTGATTTCCCTGGGAGAGGGGAGCACAGCCAGGCTCAGTCTGTGTACATCCAGCTGTGCCTAAATGTATTTCTGCATCTGAGCAGGCTCAGTGCTGCTACCTGTCCCTACATCATCACAGGATCGAGCTCTCAGTCTCCATCCTTCCACAGACTGAAGGTTTTTCTCAGTCTCTGCAGGAGTTACCTGTTGGACAGGCCTTTGGCACCTGCAGAGGGGAGTGCAGGGGCTGTGCACAGCTGAGGATCTGGGTAATTTTGGGGTGTAGGGTCTGGTTCAGCATTACTGAGACAAGCAGTGCACGTGCAGTGGTTTGTGGCACACGGATTTATTTTGGTGCTCAGCTGCATTCAAGGTGCTCGTGTAAAAATGGAACTGTGGCAGTTGCATTTCAGAGAGCCAATACAATATGCAGAAGTGCATAAATATAGCCCTATATTTGTATATATATGACACACTCCTTTATTTGTATATATGTAACATCCTCCTTTATTTGTTGATGTGTAACACACCTCTGTGTTTGTATATATATGAAATATACCTGTATGTGTATAGATAATACAACTATGTTTATAAAATATACCTCTTTAGGTGTATAGATAATATATTTATAAAATATCACTCTATGGGTATGGATAATATAGGTATATTTACAAAATATACCTCTATATATGTATAGATAATTTAAGTGTATTTTTGTGAATGTAATACACCTCTATATTTATATGTAATTCACCTCTATAGTTATATATATATATAAAATTTACCTTTATATTTCTATATATGCAATATACCAGTGTACAGTGCACAGCCTTGTGCATTCCACTCACAGCACTGAAACCCCGAGGTGAGGAGACCTCTGAGAGAGTCCCTGTGTAATTTAGCCCCAGACAATGCCGGAATTAATTTAAATATGAACGAGGACTCTCGATGTGCTGAGAACAGGCCGAGCTTATCACTCCAGCACGGCGCTGATTGCACAACCCCAGCGGAACTCCTGCCCGTGGGACTGGGCTCCCAGGGCTTGGAAGTGCCTTGGGAAGTGTACCTGAGTGGGGTTTCGTGGATAACAACTGGGTTTTTTTGGAGCTGAATTGGACAAACAAGGTGTTGGAGTGAAGTTGTGTGAGCGTGGCAGTGCCTGGCCTTGGGTGGGTGGTTTCTCGTGGAATATTTGAGTGAAACACTTCACTTCCTGTTCCTCTGCTTCCAAAAAAAAAAGAAAAAAAAATCCTCGAAACTTGCTTATTAATCTATTAGTTATTGAAATTAGAAAAGGTTTTTCTTCAATGGAGTGGGGTTGAAGTTAGTTTGGCTGCATCCCAACCTCTTCAGCGCTGGTGATTGTGCCAACAGTAAATCTGTCTGGATGAAAATCTTTAGGAGTGATCTGATGCCAGGATAAATATCCACGTAAATACTGTCTGCATCTTTTGTGTGCACAAACAAAATTGGATTTGTGCTGTCTGAGCACCTCAGGTGAAGAAATCTCCCTGCACGGTTTAGCTTGCACATCACAGGTGGACTGGGAAACTTTCTGGTCATCCTTCCCCTTCTTCTCATCTCTACCCTCAAAAAATGGGTTTTTAATGCTTTTAATGTCTATGTCAGGCAGATATTTGTGTCTTTTCAGTTATAAAATGGTTAATGATGCCTCTGTCAAATGAAGTGCCCCAGGGCAACTGGAGTTTGTGGGAGGAGTGATGTCAACACAGGACTTGATCTAAATAATTCAGTCAAGTACATTCATGGCAAAGGTGCATGAGCCAGTTGGATGAGTTTTTAGTTCTCAGATGGGAAGCAGGAGTGTGGTGCTTAGGGATTGCCCTGGCTGTAAATGCTTGTCTGGGCCCTCATTAATGGCCCCATCGTGTCCCATTTGTGTGACACCAGAGTCGATTGTGCTGCATCCTTGTGCTCGGCATAAGTAATTAGCAGGGCTGATGAGGTTTGCACTGGGATTCACTCCTTGGGATTCGGCTGGAATCAGCCAGCAGGTGTAGAAGGTGACAGAAAAGGTTTGGTAGGAGTAAGCAGTGCTGGCACAACCCGTTGTTCTGGCAGGTGGGACGGTCAGGAAGGTTCCAGAAGGATGGACCAGCAGGAGGTGCCACGCTGGACCCGGGCACTGCAGGTTTAGCTCCTGGGTTAATCTGTACCTGGAGCAAGCGAGCCAGTCCCTGGTGTCCCTGTGGTTTTTTTGGGACAGTTTGATGGTTTAAACAGGAAAACCCACATGGAATATGCTTCATTATAACCCTTATGCTTACTTCCTAATTCTTTTCTTTTCCAGTTCGTTTTGGAAGTGGCTCACTGCTCAGATTGCACGGATATCAAGAGGTTAGTGCATTCCTCATTTCCTGATGATGTCTTTCCAGCTGAGTGTAGTTGTCTTGTAAGTCAGCAGCAAAGTCAGACAGAGCAGAGAGTATCAAATGTTTATTCCCCATCCCACCCTTGTGCTGTGGGATGTTCCTTTGTTTTCCACATCTCTCATGGCTCCTTCTCAATTGAAATTTTTTGGTTTTGATTTTTAAGAAAATGCTTTAATGCCCTGCTGGAGTACTGGAAAAGACCCATCCCTGGAAGTATCCAAGGCCAGGAGCAGCCTGGACTGGTGGAAGGTGTCCCTGCCCATAGCAGGGGGTGGGATGAGATGAGATTTGAGCTCCCTTCCAACCCAAACTGGTCAGGGATTCTCTGATCCTGTGATTTTTGGTTCTCAGCGTTCCCTGCCTTTGTGTATAGGTTTTGGGTCTGGTGTGTGGGGTTTTTTTTGGTGTTTTTTTTCTCCTTTAAGTGACTCCTGCAGCTTTGTTTGAGGTGGGAGGTTGTGCAGCTTGTGAATCTCAGAGTCCCTGTGCAAACAGGGGAGTCAGTGCTTAGAGCAGAACTGCTTTTGATCACGGACTCAGCGTTCAGCTCTGACCTTTTAACATTGCATTTCCCCTCAGTGAGCCTTGCTTTGTCCTCCAAGGGCAGGTATTCACCTCAGGTGTGGTTTATTTTCCCTTTCCTTTGCCCCTTACAGTGTTGAGAGCCCAGTTTGGGGGAGCCATGGAGGAGTCTTCAGAAGCCAACAAAGCCCTGGACGCCAACGCTCACTCCCGCTTCATCATTGGCTCTGTGTCAGAGGATAACTCCGAGGATGAGACCAGCTCCTTGGTGAAACTGGATCTGCTGGAGGAGAAGGAGAGGTCTTTGTCCCCTGCGTCCGTCTGCTCCGATTCCCTCTCGGACCTGGGGCTCCCAAACGCTCAGGATGGCCTGGCCAGCCATATGAGGTATGGACAAGCACTTCTCCAGTCTTTTTACCCTGTCATTTCCAAAGAGAAGCCAAAGGTTCAGCTTTATACCCGTGTTTGGCTTCAAATGTTTTTGTTGTGCCAAGACACACTCTGCCGTTCTGTTTCTGAATGATCTCTTGTTTGTTTATCTGTATCAGACCCTTCCATTTTCCTTTGGTTTTAGTGAGATATTTGTGCCTAAATTCCTTAAGCACCATGTCTGTCTTGTCCTGGCTTTCAGAAAATGGAAGTGTCTTCACTGAGATGTTTAAAGTTTTCACTTGTGTGTGGTTTTTCTGTTTGTTGAGAGCAAGAACAGTATTTGCTTATTTTGTCTTTGCATGGGATTTGCTGCTTTAAATGTAGCCAGAGAGTTGGCAGTGGGCAGGATCGGTGGCTCCATGCTGGAATTTTTTTGGTTTGGCTAGGGAAAATTGTGATGGTTGTAGGAAAGATTGGAGTCCTGCAGTGTGGTGGTAAACCAAGATTTAATGTGGTGGCTGCTGCCTGAGCTCAGGGTTGGTCTCAGGGCTGCCCCACTCCTGGTTCTCTGTCAATGAGCCCTGAGCTGGGCTTTTGAGGTCCTGGTGTTTCCTTGTCCAAAGGTCCCTTTGTTTTTAGGTGTTGTTGATTTGCATTCCAGTAGGAATGCATTGTTGGATTTTCCCTACTGTGCTCTGGGCACTTTTCATGTGCAGATCACAGTCTCTGTGCCTGGTCAGTCTTGCTTCACTCTCCCGTGTATCCTTCATTTGTTTGCCATATTCCAGGAGGTCTGCTCTTTCTGCCTGTGCCATCCCATTCCAGGAACACCCAGGACACTGTGAATCCCACTCCAGTTTCTGCTGGACAGTCCCTCACTGCCTTCTCTGTGTTGCTCTTGAAGGAGGGCTTGACTCCAGAAAGGTTTACTGACCAGTGGGAGGTATTTACACAGCCAGCTAATCCTTGCTCTCCTGTTTCACTGGTTTCTTTGCTTGTGCAGGTTAAGGAATTGTAGTCCCTCCTTTTTCTCACTTCAGGGAGAAGCCTCTGGGAGCACACAGTCCCAGGCTGGGGCAGAAGGGGGACATTGGTCTGTGCTTGACAGAGCTGTCGTGGTCAGGCTGCTGGGCATGTTCAGCCAGCTGGCACTTGCACAACTGATGCAAAACCTTAAAGCAAATTTACAGAGGGTTACCTTTCCAGAGCCTGCCAGCTGCAATGATTTGGCAGCACAAAAGGTAATTTTGAAGCAGGAAACTGTAACTATATATATATATATATATATCTTAGGAACAGAAGAAATTGGATGAGCACCTAACCACAAGTGTGTAAATGGACAACATCAGAGCAAGAAACTTCTAGGACAGTGCCTGGCACCAGAGAGCCCCAGTGCAATGGGTGTGCAACCTTGAGCACCTCTGTTGTAACCTGCTTACTTTGGCAGTCCCTTTGGGGAGCACTTGACTTTTGAGTTAAATTGGACAGAAATGCCAATTCAAATAAAAAAGTTACAGCATTGTGGGCTGTTTTTCTAAGATAAACTCAGATGGGTTAAAAAACTTTTCAGGATGATTGTCCCTTGCATCAGGAGATTTCCAAATCATGTTTACAGATGGAGAAACTGAGACAAAGACAACAGCAAAGACAAGTTCAACAACTTGCCTGGAGTCACCCTGTGACTGTCAGATAATGGAACAGAGGTGCTGTTGCTTCCAGGTTCCTTTGGGTGATCACAAAGGTACCACACTCTGTAAAGTGCTGGAGGTAAATTCACAGGCAGTTCTGTACACTTTGACACAAGGTGCAGGTCCAAGGGAGCATATCTTTTGGAAGAAGTTGCCAAAAATCTTTCCATTTGCTGGTGATTTTCCCACAGGATTAAAACAGGGATGGCTTGTGTTTGAGGTGAGGGGCTTTGCTGCAGAGCAGTTCTCAGGAAGCAATTATGATTAAAATGCAGGATTTACTCAGCTGCCAGAAGGGTTTGTGAGGCAGGTTTGTGTGACCTTATTGATCCTGTGAAGTGTTTATGCTGTTGCTAAAGACATTCTTGCTGGGACAGGTTGTGCACTATGGGCTCTCCTGCCACTGGACATCCACGGAGACCTTCAGTTGTGCCAGCTGGCTGCTGCTCTGGAGGTTTGAGAAAGCCACACTCTGAGAATGAACTTTAAATTGCTGTGTGGGTCATCAGGGCCTGAAAACTGGTGTGTGGGGACAGTACCCACATTGAGTGTTCAGAGGGTCTTTGTTGAGTTTTGCACCTTTAAATAATAAAACTGAGCCTGCCATTTTCCTTTTTTTCTGCCTGTGTTGTCTCTGAGTTCAAAAGTTTCCATCAGCTCTTCCAGCCAGTCCTGCTGGGGTACAGTTTTCCTTGTAGTGAGCTGTTACAGAGTTGTTGTGCTCCTTTCTGAAGTTTTAGTGGCAGATTAAGTAACTCCTCCATAAATGCCACTTGGAAAGTACTTTGGGCCCATCTGTTTTGTTTAATAAATTGTTGCTGATTATTGCTCATTTTAATTTCTAGCTTCCGAGACGGTATCTTGTGTCAAATTCTTGTTTAAAATAGAACAAAACCTGGATGTCTTCTGGTATTTGTACATCAGGGCTCTGGTTTCATAAGCAGTGACATGGGTGCACAGAGTCACCTGACAGTCCACTTGTATCAGCTGAAAGCCAAATTTTTGGATGGAGTTCAGCTGTTACCTCATATGAAGCCCACAGAGTTTAGCTCGTTGCTCCTAACACTGGTTGGACTTCCCAGTGTATTGTCTCAATAAATTATGGGGATGCTTAAGCAGAACTAATCATCTGCTAAAGGAAATTTGGACAAATGCCTCAATTTTAGCCTGGACAGTAGTGGTTGAGCATGCCCAGCCTGGCACTGGGACAAGGTGCCTGCTTAGAAACCAGCCCCAGAGTGACTGCAGTGAGTCCTGAACGTAATGAAAGATCCTTTTGAGCCTCTCCTGAATGTAAAAAACTCCCTTTCCAGCCCAGCAGTTAGTGGCTGGGAGGTTGCACTGTGGGGCATTGATGCTGTGAAGCTGTTGGTGCTGCTGTGGTTTCAGCCCAGCTGTGGGCAGGGAGGTACAAATGTGCTGTGGGGTCTGCAGGGCTGCTCCACAAAGGATTTCTTTGCTGCACAGAGAATTTTCTCTTGCTGCTGCAGGCTCCTGCTGTGGGGCCTGGTGCTCCTCTGGCTCTGCCTGTGCTGTCAGGTGGTGCTGGAGGCTCTGTGTGCAAGGAACACCTTCCTCTATCCCAACCTGGCCGTGGACGCTTCCAGGGATGGGGCAGCCACAGCTTCTCTGGGCTACCTGTGCCAAGCCCTCACCACCCTCACAGGGGATAATTTCTGCCCAACTTCTAATCTGAACCTGCCCTCCTTCAGCTTAAGGCCATGAACTCCATCCACGTGGAGTGAGAAGCTGACTTCCTGCTGTCTCTGTTGAAAGAAAGGGAGGTGGTTTGGACTCGTGGCTGTGCCTGGTTGTACTGATAACGTGGGAATTGCTGCTCTTCCCTCTCCTGGAAGGTACTCTGCTTCCTGAACAAACACACTCTATACCTCTCCATGTCTCTCAGAAGTTTCATTCTTATTTTGGTGTTATTTTACTCCCTTTAACCTCAGTTAACAGAGGAAATGTCCTCTCTAAATTCAGTCATCTGTTGGGAGGTTTTGCAGAGATTCCCTGACTGAGATACCCCAGCGTGACAGCATCTCCCACGTGCTCACTTATCTGACCCTTCTAACTGAAAGATAAGGAATCTCTTAATTTGGGTAAATTTACTGTGAGACTCCCCCAGCTGCCCCCTAACTCTGGTGTAAAAAGGTCCATTCTCACATTCCTGCAGATCAGATCAGATCTGTTCAACACTTGAACTTTGCCAAAGAGCACGGGGAGGGCTCCCTGCCAGGGACTCCAATTCCACTCCACTCTCTGGTGCAGAGCTATCTTGTGCTGTTGTTGTTGTTCTTCACTTTTATCTTGGTGCCAGGGCTTGATCTGGACAGTGTTGGGCTGTTTGCTGCTCCAGGAACATGTGGAATTTTATACTTTGTGAGGGTGTAAAAGTAAAAGTTGGTACTTTGTAGGTGTAGGAACTGCAGTATGGATGTTAATTTGAGCTAAACTTGGCTGTTTATTTGGATTGATGTTTGGATTCAGTGGGTGTTTTGAGTGTCAGGGTGTTGCTTTTGGACTTGCAGGGAACCTTGGTGATTTGGGCTGTGTGTCCTGGGAATGGTCCTGTTCCAAGTGCACCTGGCACAGCAGATAAACAGCCAGGTGTGTGGTGAGGAAAAGGGACTTCTGGCAAACTGTTGGCACTTGGTTATTTTGGGAGGAATCCTGGCAGCTTGTACCCATTGGGGCTCTGTAAAAGTTCCTGCTTTAGGCTAAAGACCTGCCTGGACTGATGCTGGAATTCTGTGTTAGCATGAACAGAAGTTATTTAGCAGGCAGTGCAGAGAGGGCTGGTTTTGTTCTGCTGCATCCTTTATTTAATTTCCTGAAATCCCGAGGCTCAATTCATGGTCAGAGCTGAGTCAAGTTTCATTTGTTTTGACCTCCAGGTGAAGCCCTGGTTTTGACAGTGTCTGTGTTCAAGCCAATTCTGGCTCTTTAAAACACAGGCAAAGCTGTCTTTGACAGAGTGCAGACTGCTGCCTCCAGTGCCTGCTGCCTGAGGCGTAGGGAACCATTTATTCCAGCTGTGGAATTCTGCATCCCTTGCTGGACAGCATTTCTGCTTGTTCCTCCCCTCTGCCTTCCTGTGAAATCGGATGCAAGGGCAGAGCTAAACCTGGAGCAGATCTTAGGGAGGCTTCAGCTGCCTGAGTCTTATCACCCGGCTGGAATATGTGTTCTCATCCTATTTCCAAAACACAGAGCCCACATGGATGGGGAGAGCTGCCCTTTCCACACCCTTCCCAGGCCACATCCAGAGGGAAGCAATCCCCAGCCCTTTCTCTGGGGAGCTTGTGTGTGTGTGTGTGTGTGTGTGTGCTGCAGTCGGCTCCAGGCTGCCTCCCACAGCAGGCAGCTCATGCATCCCTGCCTCTGGAACACCCGGGAACGTCACCCCCAGCCCCTGGCATGTGGCAGTGCTGGGATCAGTGCTGGCTCCTGGCTGGGCTGTGCCTCAGGTACGTGTCCCTGAGGAATGATTTTTTCCCTGCAGGCTGCACGGAGGAGCAGGCTCAGCCTTCCCCTTTGTCTGAGGGCTCCGAGCAGGGGGTGGATTCCGTGGGATTGGCGGGGGTTGGGGAGCTCTGCCTGCAGGAAATGAGCTCTGTGTGTGCTGGATGGGCAGCCCTGCATCAGTGACACATCCTTGTGCAGCTTCTTGTAGGGATGCTGCAGCAAATCGTGGCCATTGATTTCCCAGCAGCTGGCAGAATATTTTTAGCCAATGCTGGAGCTGCTCCTCTGGGTGTGCCCCTCCAGCAGCAAATCCTGGCCGTGCCTCTCCCAGCAGTGGATTCAGCTGGTGGAAGGCACAGGGAACGTTTCTGACAGTGCCACATGAAGCTGTGTGTGGATTTGTTTCCTTGCAGCCACAATAGGCAGAACCTGTTCGGACTGGGGGCTGTGGGTGGGGTTTTGGGGAATGAATTAAATGGGGAATTTGTGGAATATCTGATGATTGGCAGCTTGAGATGCTTTTCCTAGAGGAACAAAGGCTGGCAAGTGAAAGGCCTTGATTTCTGGGGTAGATAGATACACGGTGTTGGGGTGTTGCTGTTGGTTAAACTCTGTTCTCTCTCAGACCCCTTGGCTCTGCTGAGGTCTGTGTGCAGGGTGAGGCTGCCCTCACCCCACAGTGTGTTGCTGTGCCTGGATGTGCCTGGAACTGGCAGCACATGGCACTGCTGCTGCCCCTCACCATGTCACTTGTCCTGGCCCCAGCCCCCTGGCCCTACAGGGAGGTTACCTCCTGTCACCAGGTTAACCTGGCACCTCTCCCCTGGATACTTGTTCCTTTTTTGAGTGATTCCCTCCTGGCTGGCTGCATTTTGGGGTTCTGTGCCCCAAATCAAAGCTGTGCTGCCTGCAGCTGGGGATGTGCTCCTGGAGCAGAATCCCCATGGGTGCTGATGGAGGACATGAGGAGCTGTCCCTGTCACCTCCCCACCCCTCCTGAAAATTCCATATGAAATCCTAGAAGGAGACTGAATTCCTGGGGTTGCAGAGCCTGCAGCTGTGGATGTGCTCCTGGAGCAGGATCCCCGTGGGTGCTGCATCCCTGTGGATGCTGATGGAGGACATGAGGAGCTGTCCCTGCCACCTCCCCACCCCTCCTGAAAATCCCATATTGAATCCTACAAGGGGACTGAATTCCTGGGGTCACAGAGCCCTGGCAGAGCCCGGAGCTGGGGATGTGCTCCTGGAGCAGCATCCCCGTGGGTGCTGATGGAGGATGTGGGGAGCTGTCCCTGTCACCTCCTCTCCTGAAAATCCCATATTGAATCCTACAAGGGGACTGAATTCCTGGGGTCACAGAGCCCTGGCAGAGCCTGCCTGTGCTCCTGGAGCCGCATCCCCGTGGGTGCCGCATCCCCGTGGGTGCTGATGGAGGATGTGGGGAGCTGTCCCTGTCACCTCCTCTCCTGAAAATCCCATATGAAATCCTACAAGGGGACTGAATTCCTGGGGTCGCAGAGCCCTGGCAGAGCCCGGAGCTGGGGATGCTCCTGGAGCCGCATCCCCGTGGGTGCCGCATCCCCGTGGGTGCTGCCGGAGGCTGTGCGGGGCTGTGCCGCCGATGTTGCCCCGGTTTGGGCGCTCATCCCCGGCTGCCGTGGCTGGAGCAGCCGCCGTGCAGGCGCTGTGAGCTGTCAGCTCGCTCGTTCATTACGTAACCTGTGGCTGCTCCCGTCCCTGCGCCGCTCCGGGTGGCAGCGAAGGGAGGCTGGTCCCCTCTGCTGCGTCACCGCCGGGGTGACCCTGCCGGGGGGAGCCGGGGACAAAGGTCAGGAGAGCTGGAGCAGCCGGGGAGAGACGGCGAGAGGCTCCGCGGCTCCTCCCGGAGCTGCAGAGCGGGCAGGAGTGAAGAGCTGCGAGCTGCGGAGAGGAGCCGCGGGCGAGCCCGAAAGGCAATAATTGCTGCGCTCAGCCAGCATGGAGGATTCCGCAGAGCAGAGCCAGGAGATGAGGTACCACATGCTGCAAAGGTAGGAATCACGGGGGTGCCGGTGTCCCCCTGCCTGGCTCTGTGCTGGAGCTGCCCCCTGAGCTTTTTTGGGGTTCATTTTGTCCTCTGGAGCCTGGCAGAGCCCGTGGGCTCTCCCTGCACGCAGCCTGGTGCAGCTCAGCTGGGGGTTCAGGGTTGCTGGAGTTGGAGGTTCTGCACAACTTCTGCCCCCTGTGAGCTCTGAAGGATAGGAAAGCGTTTTGAAAATTCCTCCATCACAAAACATGGCAGTTGTGATTAATAGGGGTGGTAGTCATTAACTCAGCATTTATTCTGTTTTGGTTAGAGCTCTGCTTTCTTCCTTCCTGTCCAGCTTCTACCTCATCTTATCCTGCAAAGAAACCCACCCAACTCTTCTGTTTTGATTACAATGTGCTAACTGATAAATAAACTTAATGTTCTTGGCATGCTCACAAATCAGACTGTAGTTGCTTATGTCCAAGTGCTTGTTGTATCCTGGGTGATGAACCTCAGGCTCTGTTGACATTTTGCCTGTAGCAGTATCTTTGTGTGCAGTAATTTCTTGGTGGGACAGTTCATATTTAAACATGTTCACAAGTTCTCTCCTTGGGATTTTTATCTCTTCTTATTTTTGTTGAGACTGCTCTCAGTAAACCTGTAATCATAAGCCTGTCTCACTCCTTGGACTGTGCTCCTTCCTTGCCAGTAAGACTCTGACCCCTAAATGCACAAATTTGGTAGAAATTCAACCTTAACCACACATTTGCTCTCTTTCTTGCCTTCTGGCTCCTGTCCTTGTATTCCCAGGCTGAGTTCACAGGAGTGTGAGAACTTTTGCTCACAGGGACACGTTCTAAGTTTGGTGACAATGTCTGGAAGTGCAGCTGACTGGAAGAAGGGAAAGTAGGAGGGGAGGAACCTGTGCACACAGAGCTTGTTCTTTGCCTTTCTCTGGCTGTCAGCTCCCTGCTCTTCTCTGAGATAAGATCCTTGACTGGATGGAGTTGGTCTGACCTAGCACAGCCATTCCTGTGTCCCAGAGTGTCACTGGCAGTGGCAGTGTTGGTCTGTGGTGGTACTGTGCTCCTGGTGAAGGAGGGTCTGTGATCCACCTGGGGAGATCTTCTTGGACCATAAGGTGTTCCTGAGGGAACGTGAGGGGGAATCTGTGTGTTCCCTGGCCAGGCCCCTGGAACAGAGCTCATTCCAGCAGGGATGCTCCAGCCCTGCCCTGGGGCAGGTGCCACACCTGGGCTCCCTGGCTTTGATAGTAAAAGGAGATCTGTAGAGCTGCCTTGGCTTCTCCTGGCCTTGGTTTTCCCTTTGTGCCCTCCCCCAGCAGTTCCAGTTGCTCTCTGCTGTGTCCCATCCCATTCCCAGTGGAATTACTCAATGGAGCAGCCCTTCAGCAGCTGATTAGGCCAGAGGTTCCATCCAGAGGCTCCTGGGCACAGATCTGCCAGTGACCAGCACTGACCCCTTGGTGCTCTTGGGGCTCTCCAAGGCTCTCAGCTGAGCTTCCCAATCTTCCCTCCTGCAGAAGGGTTCTGTGATGCTGCCAGGGGCAGGGTGAGGGCTTCCCTGGGCTCCTGGGAAGGGAAACTGTTGGGGAACAGCACAGTAAGCACAGTGGAAACAAGTAAACTGAGGGGTGAGCAGAGAGGGTGAAGCTTCAGTGAAATAAAAGGTGTCTCATTAATTCCCTAATTCCCAGCTGTGCTGCACCATGGCAGACACTCGCTGTGAGGAGCAGCTCTGTGCTTTCCCCTGGAATTTCCTCTGACAGACTCAGCTTTGTAAACTTCAGCAAATCAAAGCCAGAGGGTGATGTGTCCCTGTGTTGTTGCTGTGGAAGCTGAGGCAGAACGAGGGGAAGTGGCTGTGCCATTCCCACACAGAAGGTCTGTGGCAGGGCACGGGGTTGGTCTTGGCAGGCACAAAATTGGCTTTCTGTGTGTGTAGTAGGAGTAACATGATTAATTTGTCCTCTGGCTCTCAGAGCTTTTGAGGAAGATATTAGAGACTGGGAAGTGGAAAACTCTTGGAAAATGATTTCTGTAGCCAGTCTGAGTCTCTCATTTGCACCTGGAGATAAATTTGCTGTGCTTCCCAAGAGGATTTCCTTACAGAATCTGGTAATTGTAGCTTGTTTTGCCAAAGCCAGAAATCACTGTTGTTTTCCAGTTTCTCTAGATGGATTGAAAGCAATCTGGTTTGTTGTTGTTCTGCGTTGGGCAGCAACACACAGCAAATGTAATTTTACCTATTTATATTTTGGTATAGCTGGAATTTTTCCAGATAACCTGAAACTTTTGCATGGAAATAGCTAAAAAAGTAGTTTAAAATGAGTCATCCCTGTAAAACTGAGGACCAGGCCATGAGGGTCTGGAGGAAAGGAGAGATTCTGCTCGTCTGGTTGGGGAATGTGGTCAAAGAGGACTTTCCCATTATTCACATACTTTCTTTTACTGCTGCCCAGCTGCACTGGCAGGTTGTTTCCAGCTGCACTGACAGGTTGTTTCTGTCTCCCCCCTTTTCCTCAGGCCCAGCATGTCTGGTTTGCACCTGGTCAAGCAAGGCCGGGACAGGAAGAAGGTGGATGTGCAGCGAGATTTCACCGTGGCTTCTCCAGCAGAGTTTGTTACTCGTTTTGGAGGGAATAAAGTGATTGAAAAGGTAACTCCCTGACCTTTTTTAGCATGTTGCAGCTCCTCTCTGGGGCTCTGACTTGTCTCTCTCTAAGGCTGTACGTTGCAGGTATCAAATTGCTAATATTTCTGAGCTTGGAAGTTGTGCTCCTGCCTGGAATCATTGTGTTTCCTTTTTCTGTGTGATAAACAAACATCTCATTATTTCAGCTTAATGTAATAAGAAAAAAAAATGTGAGTGAGGCAGAGCACTTCTGCTCATACAGAAGGATTTATAGACAAAGTAGAGTGGAAAAACACTAAGAAATGTATTTAAAAATGCATAATAATTTGATTTGAGTCCTTCTGCTCTTTAATCCAACCAAGGCATAACACATTAAAATTTTATGGTGCAACAAGAGCTGCTCTCTGACTTGACAGATGGGCCACGAGCTGGATGCTGGCTGAGGAAACTGCACAGCCCCCAAACTGGGCAAAGAGTCTGCAGGGCAAGGGGGAGAGAAAAACTTCTTTTGTGATTGTTAATTGTTCTGTGCTATTTAGACTCTATTTCATCCCAGCTTCTAATGCACCCAGGTGCTGATAGCAAACAATGGCATTGCAGCAGTGAAGTGCATGAGGTCCATCCGGCGCTGGTCCTACGAGATGTTCAGGAACGAGAGGGCCATCAGGTTCGTGGTCATGGTCACTCCTGAGGACCTGAAAGCCAATGCAGGTGAGCTGGGGAGCTGGGGAAGGCTCGCAGCCTTCTCCTCGCACAGCCCTGGGGTCGCAGGGAGTGTGGAATGTCCACCTGGCCTGGCAGTGGTGGGGTGTTCTGGAGCAGGTCAGCGCTCCCAGGAGAGTCAGGAGCAGCTGAGGAAGCTGGGAGGGCTCAGCCTGGGGAAAAGGAGGATTTTAGAGCAAGTCCTGTTGTTAGATTTGCAGCCTGAGTGGAACCTCCTCTGTGTTTGCAGAGTACATTAAAATGGCAGATCACTACGTGCCCGTCCCAGGAGGACCCAACAACAACAACTATGCAAACGTGGAGCTCATCCTTGATATTGCCAAGAGGATTCCAGTGCAGGTGAGAAGTGTCACACACACTGAGCAATCTTCTCTCCTTCAATAAGGAGCTGTGCCTGGGGAGCAAGGCAGGACAAAGAAACTGGAGTTCCAAACCAAATTAGCAGCCAAAGGCAACACATGTGACAGTGCAGTGGCTGTCCCAGTATGGATATCTGCAGGACAGGGAGGTTCCCTGCAGCCTTGCACTGCCCTGCACCCAGCTGCTCCTCAGCAGGTTGCTGCAGCAGCCTGCTTGCACTTGTCTGCAAGTCATGCTTTAAATTCAGCACACCCTGCAGCTCAGAGGCTGCTCTGGCTCCTGGGTGTTCTGAGCCTGTTTTCCACGAGGAAAAGAAAGACTTGGAGTGTTTGCAAGTGTCTGTTTCTGCTCACTTGCTTGTTTTATTCAAACAAAGAGCAAATTGTTTCTTTTCTCCTGCAGGCTGTGTGGGCTGGCTGGGGCCATGCATCAGAGAACCCCAAACTGCCAGAACTTCTCCACAAAAACGGGATTGCTTTCATGGGTGAGGAGATGGACTGCTCATCTAATGTCTAGTCCTTGTTTGGAGGTGGGGAGGTTTAGGGAGATAGAAAATCCTGAGTCCAGGAGAGAGCCATGAGGAATGGTCTGCAGTGCAAGCTGGGTGATCTGTTCTTTACTGTAGTTCTTGTGTGGAAGAAGGGGAAACTTTTCCAAAATAGCCTTTAATGTTGAGATAAAAAATCAGGGAAGAGTCCTGTTAAACCAGATTGTCCCTGTTCTCATTTTAAAGAGGGTTCAGTTTTATGGGAAGAGTGGAGATTTCCTAAACCAGAATTTCCCTAATGGCTGATTCCCCTTGTGTCTCTCTCATGCATTGTCTTTGCTCTTTGCAGGTCCTCCCAGCCAAGCCATGTGGGCCTTAGGAGATAAAATTGCTTCTTCCATCGTGGCTCAGACTGCTGGCATTCCTACTCTTCCTTGGAGTGGCAGTGGTAAGAAGGAGTTTGTCCTGTGTTGATCAAGATCATCCTAATCTTTTTTTTTTCCTTCAACATGTCTCATTTTTAAGAAGCTCCTGGCAGCACAGGGAGCTCAGGGGGTGCTGATGTTTGTGCTCCAGGTCTCAGTGTCTGGCAGCACAGGGAGCTCAGAGGGTGCTGATGTTTGTGCTCCAGGTCTCAGAGCCTGGTGGCACGGGGAGCTCAGAGGGTGCTGATGTCTGTGCTCCAGGTCTCTGGGCCTGGCAGCACAGGGAGCTCAGAAGGTGCTGATGTCTGTGCTCCAGGCAGCACAGGGAGCTCAGAGGGTGCTGATGTCTGTGCCCCAGGTCTCAGAGCCTGGTGGCACAGGGAGCTCAGAGGGTGCTGATGTCTGTGCCCCAGGTCTCTGGGCCTGGCAGCACGGGGAGCTCAGAGGGTGCTGATGTCTGTGCCCCAGGTCTCTGGGCCTGGCAGCACAGGGAGCTCAGAGGGTGCTGATGTCTGTGCCCCAGGTCTCAGAGCCTGGTGGCACAGGGAGCTCAGAGGGTGCTGATGTCTGTGCCCCAGGTCTCTGGGCCTGGCAGCACGGGGAGCTCAGAGGGTGCTGATGTCTGTGCTCCAGGCAGCACAGGGAGCTCAGAGGGTGCTGATGTCTGTGCCCCAGGTCTCTGGGCCTGGCAGCACGGGGAGCTCAGAGGGTGCTGATGTCTGTGCTCCAGGCAGCACAGGGAGCTCAGAGGGTGCTGATGTCTGTGCTTCAGGCAGCACAGGGAGCTCAGAGGGTGCTGATGTCTGTGCCCCAGGTCTCTGGGCCTGGCAGCACAGGGAGCTCAGAGGGTGCTGATGTCTGTGCCCCAGATCTCTGGGCCTGGCAGCACAGGGAGCTCAGGGGGTGCTGATGTTTGTGCTCCAGGCAGCACAGGGAGCTCAGAGGGTGCTGATGTCTGTGCTTCAGGCAGCACAGGGAGCTCAGAGGGTGCTGATGTCTGTGCCCCAGGTCTCTGGGCCTGGCAGCACAGGGAGCTCAGAGGGTGCTGATGTCTGTGCCCCAGATCTCTGGGCCTGGCAGCACAGGGAGCTCAGGGGGTGCTGATGTCTGTGCCCCAGGTCTGAGGGTGGACTGGCAGGAGAACGACCTGCAGAAGCGCATCCTGAGCGTGCCGCAGGAGCTCTACGAGAAGGGCTACGTCAAGGACGCCGACGATGGACTGCGGGTGGGTCTGGGGCTCTGGGGGGGCTCAGGGAGCTGGGCTCCAGCTTTCTCCTCCTGGGAGCACAAAGTGCAGCCCCAGAGCTGGCTCCTGGAAATTGGGAGGTGATCATTCACAGATCTTTTTGGCCCTGACCTGCGGAATTAGGCGAGGATTGGCGGGGAGAGGCAAAATATGGGACAGAGGTTGTGTTGCTTTAAAAGCTGTCAGCCAGTTTTGTTGAGTGCAGGAGGAAGGTGTTCCTAGTAAAGACCCACAGCCTCACACTTGACTTCATCTTTTGAGTTTCTCCTTGAGGAAGAGTTTTAGAATAGGAAATATTCCTGGTACAATACAGGATGTGGAGTTTTCCTTTGTGAAGAGCAGGGGTAGGGATATGATTTTTCTGCTGCCTTTTTGTACTTAGCCTGTTGTTGTGCCCATCTTGCCAGGCTGCTGAGGAGGTTGGCTACCCTGTCATGATCAAGGCTTCTGAAGGAGGAGGAGGAAAAGGAATCAGGAAAGTGAACAATGCAGATGACTTCCCCAATCTGTTCAGACAGGTGACTTCTCCCTCTGCTCTGTGCTGCCTTGTTCAGGCTGGGTGTCTGTGAAGCCTCACTGCTGAAGGCACATCTCACACAAGACGCTCTGCCTGTTCCCTGTGTCCCTGCTGTAGGTTCAAACTGAGGTCCCAGGCTCTCCCATCTTTGTGATGAGGCTGGCCAAGCAGTCCAGGCACCTGGAGGTGCAGATCCTGGCAGACCAGTATGGCAATGCCATCTCCCTCTTCGGCCGGGACTGCTCCGTGCAGCGCCGGCACCAGAAGATCATCGAGGAAGCTCCAGCCTCTATTGCAACCTCAGCGGTCTTTGAGCACATGGAGCAGGTGAGTGCAGCTTCCCCCTGCCCTGGCCAGGCTCCAGAAACAGGCAGGACTTTGTATTTTTATTTTGCATCACCAGGAGTATCGTGTTGTTGAATGTTTTGAAGGAGCAATGTGGGGTTGTGCGTCTCAAACTGCTTAGTGTGGGCAGCCACTCACATTTCCACACTAAATCTCACCAGCAGCTGCTTTCAAAGATATATGCCCCCCAAAAAGGGGAAGGAAGTGTGTTTTAAATGTGTGTTACCATACTAAAAGCAAGTTGCAGGAATTGCCTAATGTTGAGAGTAGCAAATATTTGCTTCAACCTCTGCCTCCTGTAAACTGTAGATGAAATAAGTTGGAAATCAAAACTGCTGTGCCACGGGATTTTCTCTGAGCAGCTCTTGGGCCTGTTACAAGTTCTGGGGTGTTTCAGAATGCCAGCAAAAATCTGAAGTGGATGTGGTGGATTGACAGAGAGAGCAGGGGTAACTGGCAATGCAAAATCCTTTTTTTCCATGTCCCAGTGTGCAGTGAAGCTGGCCAAGATGGTGGGGTACGTGAGTGCAGGCACTGTGGAGTACCTGTACAGCCAGGATGGCAGCTTCTACTTCCTGGAGCTGAACCCACGCCTGCAGGTGGAGCATCCCTGCACTGAGATGGTGGCAGATGTCAACCTGCCAGCAGCACAGCTCCAGGTAAGCACAGAAAAGGGAATTTCTCAGCTTGCAGCAAATTCAAGTTGTTTGAAGCTCCCCAAAGCCACGAGGGGATCCCTCAGAGATCCTGTAGAGAGCAGCTGTTGGTATGCTGTGCCTTGTCAGTACCCAAGCTCCTGGCCCCTAACATCCACAGTCCCCTCTCACCTCATTAAGGCTCTGTATGATTTTCTACTTTTTCTTGGAACTGTATCTCTAAGAAAAACCCCACTAATGAACAGGGCAAGTGGGATTTTGCTCCATAAGGATGCAGCCAGCAGCTGGTTCTGCAGGTTACTCTCCCCACAGTTTATAATTGCAAAATTCCACAGTTTCCTATAACCAGTTAGGGCCCTTCTGTCTCACTGGGACCTCAGTGTATTTTTAACAGGCCTAATGCCTGCCCATCCTCAGCTGACCTGGCACTGCCAGCTTTCCCTGGAGCCTTTTAATCAGTCAATGGAAAATACTGGCTGGAGGGCTTAAGGTGGATATTACACTGAGCTGAGTTGTCCTGGGGAGTGTGAATGTTCCACTCTGCGAGGAGAGAAACTCAGTAGCGGGGCTTTTTAATTATTGTTTTTTCCCTCCTTAGATTGCCATGGGGATCCCCCTGCACAGGATCAAGGATATCAGGGTGATGTATGGGGTTTCTCCCTGGGGAGACACCACCATTGACTTTGAGAACTCAGCCCACGTCCCCAGCCCCCGTGGCCACGTCATCGCCGCCCGCATCACCAGTGAGAATCCTGACGAGGTGAGGCTCCAGCTGCTCTGCTTGCTCTTCACTCTGGGCTTGGCAGGGCCAGCACCTCCTGCTCATGCTGCTGGAAACGTTGGCAGCAAATTGAAAAGATTCTTCCCTTACCTCCCTTGGACTCTGGTTGGACACAGCCTGAATTTGTTATCCCATATTGCAGCACAAGGAGGCGTTCTCAGAGCCTCCAGAGCCCTGATTCTGGATTATTCACCTTGTCTTTAGGGTGCACAGCAATGTCTGTCTGTCTGTCTTTGCAGGGGTTTAAGCCCAGCTCGGGCACAGTTCAGGAGCTGAATTTCCGCAGCAATAAGAACGTCTGGGGCTATTTCAGCGTGGCTGCTGCAGGAGGGCTCCATGAATTTGCTGATTCCCAGTTTGGGCACTGCTTCTCCTGGGGAGAGAACCGTGAGGAAGCCATCTCGTGAGTCAGAAATGTGGGAGAGCCTTGGGAGTTGCTTGGGTTTGTGCTCTTTGATCCATAGTGCCATGGGAAAGCAAAGCTCTTCACTTCTTGGAGTTGCAAGAGAAATTTCCCTGTCTTTATCTTGTTTTCCATTTCGTGGTCAGGCTTCTCATCCTGTCTGGCTTTGCAATTCCACTGTTGCATCTACATTTCTACACTTTCTGCTTAGTTTTCTTTATTTTTCTTCCTTTCTGTTTCGTCCCTGCCTGGTATCCCTGCTGCTGGGCTCTGGCACAGCTACCACAGTGTGGGAGTCCCTCTTTGAAGCATCCAGGTGAAGGCTGCTGACAGGAAAAACACTGCTAGCCTGACTTACCAATGCTTCAGGATGGTTTGTGGGCCATGGAGTGTCCTCTGTGGTGTGGCATTTTAAAGCACCTGGTCCTAAGGCAGACCTGTCTGACCTGTCATCCACGTTTTTCATCCAGAGCCTTTGCCCAGTTCCACTCTGGGTGGGGTGGGCACCACGTCTGTCTGTCTGTTGTACAGCCCTGACATGTGCTAGGGCCCTGGGTGATGAGAACAGGGGGATCTCCTGATCCCACTGAGCTGCTCTTCATACCAGCAGCAGGGAAATCAATCTTCTCCCATTCCCAAACCTTCCTACAGGACCCTGCTCCAGTGCCTGTGCTCTTCTGCTCTGACCTTCAGGTGCTTTTCTGGAGCTGCCAGCTTGCGTGCTGCCTTTAGGATGGGACAGATAACAGGGCTTCTTTCCCCTTGCAGAAACATGGTGGTGGCTCTGAAGGAGCTGTCCATCCGAGGGGACTTCAGGACCACTGTGGAGTACTTGATCAAGCTGCTGGAGACAGAGAGCTTCCAGCAGAACCGCATCGACACGGGCTGGCTGGACCGGCTCATCGCCGAGAAAGTGCAGGTGCAGCTGCTTCCCCTTGCAGGAGCTCACATGGAGTGAGCAGGGGAGGGCTGGGTGCCTCCTGTGAAGGGTTTAGGAGTGGTTAATGTCCACTTAATCAATCAACATTTTCAGTGGCATTACTTCTTACATACATCGAAATCCTAGGTCGTCCCTGTTGGGGAAAGCTGGTCTTAAAGTTGTCCAGAAAAGCATTGAGGCCAGTGTTGTTTGGAATCTGGGACAGGTGACAGTGGAAATGTTGTTGGAACCTGGAGATTTGATCCAGGCAGAAGAAAATGTCGTTTTAAGGAGTTACAGAAATAATGGCTTCTGTATAGAGTTCACATGGCTGCTACACTGACTTGATTTTAAAGAGAGTTGGCCATGAACCAAAAATAGAGCTGAGACTGCTGATTCTTCTAGCTGGGTGTTCAGCCTGGGCTGAGGCTGGAGGAGGTGTGACTGTGTCTGTCCCCTTTTTTTAGGCTGAGAGGCCTGACACCATGCTGGGGGTGGTGTGTGGGGCACTGCACGTGGCTGACGTCAGCTTCCGAAACAGCGTCTCCAACTTCCTGCACTCCCTGGAAAGGTAAAAGTGCAAGCTGCTCTCTAGTAATTGCTCCTGGTTTGCAAGTTCTGTTCAAGTCCAGTCCAGGAATGCTCAGGGCTTGTTATCTGCTGACTGTTCCCTGGCCCCAGGGAGCTCTTTATCTACTGAGAAAACTGGCAGGTATCTGCATCTCCTTGAAGTGTCCCCTGCTGTCTGCACAGATTGCTTTGGTTTCCAGCAGGAGCTCCAGGAAATGGCTCAGAAACATGGAGTTCTTTCTCTGTGTGCTGCTAGGGCAGCGTTAGGGAGCCTTGAAACACCCAGGAGTGAATGGGAAAGAGAGCAAAGCTGGCCTGTGTGGCTGGAGGGACTTTGACTTGGTCAAACTGATTCGTGTCTCTCTAAAAGCCTACTCCCATCTCTGTGCCAGTGTTTCCTAAAGCCTTGCATGCATCTCTGAAGCTCTTTGGACCCCCTGGTAGTCATTTGGTGGCTTGTGGAAGATCAGTTTTGTTTTGTGCTTCCCTTTCCAGGGGCCAGGTCCTCCCTGCTCACACTCTGCTCAACACGGTGGACGTGGAGCTCATCTACGAGGGACGGAAGTATGTGCTGAAGGTAGGGTGTGGGATTCACCCTCCTGCCCCTGAGCTGGGCATGGCTGTGTGTGCTGCTCTGGCCTCATCTCTGCACAGATCTCCACAGGGAATCCTAGCTGAGCAGGGTTTATTTTCTCTGCTTTAGTGGGTGAAGAAATCAGCACGGCCTCCTTCATGGTAACACCCCTCGGGTCGCTCCATTGCAATGCCTCTGTAAACATTTCAGCCTCTTGCTCTGAGGAGGGTGAAAATTGCTTTGTTACAGGCAACGACTACTACAGGTTGGCCAAAACTTCCAGCTGATTTTTCTGAGCATGTAGGTCTAGTCTGCTGGGGTTTTGACACACCAACGTGACAGAATTGGCAGCAATTTTTCCCTGCGGTGTTGCTTTTTTGCTGCATCCAAAATCCCATGTTGCAAAAGCAAACATTTGAAAGTTAGGAAATACTAGACTTAAGGGTTGCCAGTGCAGTCTTCATTAGCCTCCTTGGGCAGATTTGTGGTGGTGAAGTTTTTAATGGCAAGACCACAGGCTGGTTTTTGCAGCAGTGAGAATTCTGCACCTCTGCACCTACCTGGGTTTGTCTTTGATGAGGAATAGAGGCCTTGAGCAGTAGCTGGAGTGTTCTTTAAAGGATTTACCCAGCTTCAAATAGAAGCTCTGGGGTGGAGGCTGAGATAGGATCCCTTTCTCCAGGGATCTCCAAGGAACACTTGTTGTTTCCTGTGAGACAATCTCTCTTTTTTCCCCCCAAATCTCCTCCATTGTTCAGTTTTAGTTTATGACTGTGACTCGTAAATAGAAGAGGGTGAGAAAATGGTCTGTGCTTGCACAATCAAACCTCAACCATCAGTGCAAAAGTGTGAGAGGATTAAGTCAACATCCATGGACAGCACCAGTTCTGGCATCTCTTGACTGCTGTGTCACAGAATCCCAGACTGCTTTGGGTTGGCCCTTGTAAAAAGTCTCTCTCCATCTTTCTTGTGGGCTCCCTTCAGGCACTGGAAGGCCACAGTTAAATCACCCCAGAACTTAACTTCTCCAGGCTGAACAGTCCCAATTCTCTCAGCCTTTCCTCGCAGGAGAGGTGCTCCATTCCTCTGATCAGCTTGGTTGCTTGCCTTTGTGACCCCAATTTTTTTCCATGACACCAAACACCTCTGTTCCTCTTCATTAATTCCCGCTATTGCAGCACTTGCAAAACCCTGTGCTGTGGCAGGCAAGGCACTGAATGCTGTGTTCAATTCACTGGACAATTCCCATTCTTGTGGATTTGCAGGTGACCAGGCAGTCCCCCAACTCCTACGTGGTCATCATGAACAGCTCCTGCGTGGAAGTGGACGTGCATCGCCTGAGTGACGGGGGGCTGCTCCTCTCCTACGATGGCAGCAGCTACACCACCTACATGAAAGAAGAAGTGGACAGGTAGCAGCCTCTGCAGCTTCATGTTTAGCACTTGCACAGCCAGAATGAGGCGTGTTTGTAACTTAATTCTTGCCAGAAGATCAGCTGGGCATGGAATTCTCCCCTGGAAAGGGTTTGCTAGGTGGGCTGTGGGTGAGTTTTAAGATAGAGCAGATCTTGGCTGCTGTTAGAAGAAGGAGCAGGCTGTGCACCACGTGGAGTCCATATTTCTGTGCTTGGTCCTTCAAAGTGACTTTTGGGATTATGAAAACCAAAAAAGCAGGACCTGAAAGTCTTCAAAATTCTTGAAATTCCGTGGCTGCTTTAGAAATAAAGACAGGTTCTACTGTTCCAGTGCAGCCCCTTAAAATTCCCTGCAAGGATCATAGCAGTAAGGGCAATAAAGAGCATCCCCAGGTCTGGAATGTGAGCTCTGCCCCCTCTGCTGTGTTACCTTCTGAGAAAAGTAATGGATCTGCTCAGGAGGGCACAGAATTTGGGTAAACTTATGGGTTTGAATCTCCACCTCTCAGTTGGTTCAGGTGCTTTCCCGTAGTTTTGTTTTGAAGTAGAATAGGGGAAGGGAGACTGGATTTTCCATTTTCTCTGCTTTCCCCAAGGAATTCTGTTGCACTGCTGTGTCCTGTTCTTCCCCAGGTACCGCATCACCATTGGGAACAAGACCTGTGTGTTTGAGAAGGAGAATGACCCCTCCATCCTGCGCTCGCCGTCCGCGGGGAAGCTGATCCAGTATGTGGTGGAGGATGGGGGACACGTGTTTGCAGGCCAGTGCTTTGCAGAAATTGAGGTAAAAGTCTCAGAGAACTGGTTTGGCTGCCCAGGAAAAAGCTCAGGGGGGAGGGATGTTGGATGATTTGGGACTGGGAGTTGAGCAGGAGGGATAATTCACAGAATTTCATTTACAAATTTTAACCTGAACTACAGCAGGAATCATCAGTGAGAGTGATGGGGTGGGGAAGAAATTACTTAACAGCTGAAATTTGAGTTTTAATGACTGTACACCAAGCTACGAGCAAAATTTCTCAGCATGGTCAGGGTTATCACTTTCCTGAGGTTCCAAGGCAATTCCAAGGGAATTCCATGTCACCCAGCCATGCTGAAGAAAGCCTTCTCCTTGTACTGACACAGAGTTATATGCCAGGGTGAAGCAACAAACTCCATCCTGGTTAGCTGATCATTTATCAGTCAATCCCATAAGTTAGTCAGTGTCACTCCTCCCTTCTCCCTGGGAAGTTACTTCACTCTCAGAGAGGAGGAGGATGAGCGATTTCTGCATCACTGTGAGGAAAGCACAAGGGGCTGTGTGGGAGTGTGTGGCTCAAAGCAGATTTGAGGGAGGGGAAGGTGTGTGATAACAGAGGGGCAATTAAACCAGTCGGGGACAATGTGTAGGAGAAGAATATCAAGACAGAGATCCAGCTGTTCTGTGTAAGTGCTTTTGCACTGCAACAGGTCATGGCTAAGAAGGCACCACCCACACAATCCCTGTGGCTCCCAGTGGTGCAGAGCTGAGCAAGGGTAAAACCAAACTGGCTCCCCCTTACCCAACCCTTCTGCTCCAAAGGCAACAGCTCCTGATCCAAGGAGGCATTTCTGTTTGGGAAGAGCTGTCTGAGAGCTCTAGAAAGTGATGCTGGTTCCCTCTGCTTGAAGTGAAGGTGTGGTGTAGCCTTTGAGAGGAGCCTTTGGAATGCAGCAGAAAATTGTCTGCTTTGTTCATTGTGCTGAGTGTGGGACCTTCCTGAGTCGCCTGTTGGTTCAGGCAGTGTGAGCAGTGACATTCCTGAAGTTCCTGCTGCACTATTTTCTGGCCAATTATTTTGTTCTCTCATTCACTTTATTGGTTGGGTTTTGTTCCCAGCATCTGTGCTTGGAAGTTTTGGGAATACCTGAATGCCAGAGGTGCTCATGCAGATCTGTCTGTGGTGGGACACTGCCTGCTGGCTCCCAAAACTAGAACCATTTTGGGGCACGTGGAGCTGAGTGTGTAACCTGTTTTCCTTGCTACAGGTGATGAAAATGGTGATGACGATAACAGCAGGAGAATCAGGCTGCATCCACTATGTCAAACGCCCAGGGGCAGTCCTGGATCCAGGCTGTGTGATTGCCAAGCTCCAGCTGGATGATCCCAGCAGGGTTCAGCAGGTGAGGAGTTGCAGAAGGCACAGGTTTTGTGGGGTTTTAATGTGGGAGTGATGTCAAGAGTGGTACAAGATGAACCAGTGAACCAGTTTCCCATTTGTGCATTGTACTGGAATTGTCACTTCAGCATTTATTTGTCTCAGATGAAGACTGGGACTGAGATTTTTCTCTCTCTCTCTGATTCAGGCTAAACTTACCTACCATTCCTGCTCTCTGCTTACCTCAGTACTATTGTGGGGATGTGTCTCTGAACCAAGTGCACTTCCCACTCTGGGAATCCTTGCAAGTTAAACCTTGGCTCCAGTCGAGGGTGACTGGCTGTTCCCCGTGGCTGGTGCCCCACAGGAGGCTCAGTGAGGCTGTTCCTTGTTGCAGGCTGAGCTGCACACGGGCACCCTGCCCCAAATCCAGAGCACAGCACTGCGGGGTGAGAAGCTCCATCGCATCTTCCACTACGTCCTGGACAACCTGGTCAACGTGATGAATGGGTACTGCCTGCCAGAGCCCTTCTTCAGCAGCAAGGTACTGGGGGCCTCTTCTTCCAGAGCCAAAACACAACGTTCTTGCAGCTCAGGGGAGGGTTGGGCAATTTATCTGCCATGAGGCAGCACCCATGAGATGGGATGTTGGACATCACCGCTCTCCTTTTTCCCCTTCCTGTTGTTTATTCTCCTTTTCATTCTTGCCCTCACACTGCCTTGTCTGTCTCCAGGTGAAGGGCTGGGTTGAGCGGTTAATGAAGACCCTGAGGGATCCATCTCTGCCCCTGCTGGAACTTCAGGACATCATGACCAGTGTTTCTGGCCGGATACCACCCAACGTAGAGAAATCCATCAAGAAGGAGATGGCCCAGTATGCCAGCAACATCACCTCAGTCCTCTGCCAGTTCCCCAGCCAGCAGGTGAGCAACCACGCTTCATGGAGGGATAAAAATTGGTTTGTGGTGGGGCAGAGAGAGAGGGGAAGTTCCTTTAAGTGATGTGGAGGTTAATTGAACCTGAAGGTGTTTGAGCAGGGGGTCCTCCTGGTGAAACATACTTGCCTGTGTCACTTCAAGGCTTGTCTCTACCTGCAGGGTAGTGTTCCCTGCTCAGCATAGCTTTACCCAGGCACTTTGGAAACACTTTAGTCTTATCAGTGGGCATTTATTTGCTTTTTGCATGGTGCATGTGCTGCAGTGCAATTTGTAGTGCCAGTGTAACCTCAGAAAAGAGCGATTGCAGCCAAGGGAGGCCTGGCAGGGTGAGGAGATGCTGGAAGCTGATTTCTCCAGTGTATGATACAGGGCACTGATTTTTGTATCACTGGCAGAGTCTGCTGGGGCTCTGCTGTGTCTCTGCTGGCTGTCCAGCCCATGGAGGGCTTTCCCCTGTGCTTTATTTCCCACGTGCTTTCCCTTCCAGATTGCCAACATCCTGGACAGCCACGCGGCCACCCTGAACCGCAAGTCGGAGCGCGAGGTTTTCTTCATGAACACCCAGAGCATCGTGCAGCTGGTGCAGAGGTGAGCCTTGCCCTGCAGAACAGGAGATGGATAGCCCCAGCAGGTGTGGCAGGGGTGGTTCTGTGTGCACCCAGCCTCACTCACACTGGGTTTGGTGTCCTTCCCCCTGCAGGTACCGCAGTGGCATTCGGGGCCACATGAAGGCCGTGGTGATGGATCTGCTCCGGCAGTACCTGAAGGTGGAGACTCAGTTCCAGCACGGTGAGTCCCTGGGCACATCAAGGATTTGATTTCCCAAAGAGCCGTGTTTGGCCCTGGAAAGTCCATGTGGGCCCTTTGGAGAGGGTGTGCTCTCGCTCTGTGCTGAGGGTGAGGGGCACAGCCTGGTTTTAGAGGGTCTGCAGTCAGAGCCTGGGTTCTGTAGAGGAGATTGTGTCCCCAAAGCTCAGCTGAAGCTGAGAGGTGAAATCAGTGCCTTGCACTGCTGTATCCAGGCACAAGATGGCAATGAAGCCCTGGCTAAGAGGCTCTGGCTCTTACAGGTAGTCAGATTCCACTCTTCTTTTGTCCTGCTCCATTACCTGCCCTGGCCTAATGGTACTGCAGATTCATTTCCACTTCAATTTGCTGGCAGCAGAGGATGGTGCAAGGCTTTCTGCTGTTATTTCATTTTGGTTGTCATTTGAATTAAAGTCTGAGCTCCCTATTCCTCTGTCAGTATTGCTCACAAAGGAGGCATTTGGTGTTGGAGCTGTTTATTAAGAGTGGGATGTTAGAATTAAAGTTTGCAGTAGGTGATGGTGGGAATGGTTCCTTCCCAAATTGATTGTGTGGACCATAGAGAAACACAGAATGGTCTGGGTTGGAAGGGAGTTTTAAAGCACATCTCATCCCACCCCTGCCATGACAGGGACACCTTCCACTGTCCCAGGTGGCTCCAGTCTCTGTCCAGCCTGGCCTTGGACACTTCCAGGGATCCAGGGGCAGCCACAACTTCTCTGGGCACCCTGTGCCAGGGCCTCCCCACCCTCACAGGGAGGAATTTCTTTCTAATACCCATCCTACCCCTGCTCCTGTCAGTGTGAGGCCATTTCCCCTTGTCCTGTCACTCCATCCCTTGTAAATAGCCACTCTCCATCTTCCTTGTTGGCTCCCTTCAAGCCAAGGGGATTCTCAAAAAATACCCATAGAAAAATACAAACACATCTAGTAACTTGCAATCCTTGCCACAGAGGTGTGAAGACTGGAAAAGAAATGTGCATTTCTGCCTGCAGGTCACTATGACAAGTGTGTCTTCACCCTTCGTGAGGAGAACAAGAGTGACATGAATGCAGTGCTGAACTACATCTTCTCCCATGCCCAGGTCACCAAGAAGAACCTGCTGGTTACAATGCTCATTGTAAGTGTCTGCTGCTTTCTCTCTCTCCTTCTCTCTCTCTCTCTCTTTCTCTCTCTCTCTCTCTTTCTCTCTCTCTCTCTCTTTCTCTCTCTCTCTCTCTTTCTCTCTCTCTCTCTCTTTCTCTCTCTCTTTCTCTCTCTCCTTCTCTCTCTCCTTCTCTCTCTCCTTCTCTCTCTCCTTCTCTCTCTCCTTCTCTCTCTCCTTCTCTCTCTCCTTCTCTCTCTCCTTCTCTCTCTCCTTCTCTCTCTCCTTCTCTCTCTCCTTCTCTCTCTCCTTCTCTCTCTCCTTCTCTCTCTCCTTCTCTCTCTCCTTCTCTCCTTCTCTCCTTCTCTCCTTCTCTCCTTCTCTCCTTCTCTCCTTCTCTCCTTCTCTCCTTCTCTCCTTCTCTCCTTCTCTCCTTCTCTCCTTCTCTCCTTCTCTCCTTCTCTCCTTCTCTCCTTCTTTCTCTTTTGCCTTCTATTTTACAAGCACAATGTGGTCTGTTACTGCCACAAATACATCCAAAGTAGCCATCCACGAAATAACTCTCCAAAGCAAAAAAAAAAAGTGTCATAATTTTCCTAGACCGAGGCTGGGTATCTTAAATTCTCATTTGTAAGATGTAAGGATCCTGGAGTTCTTTCTTCCTGGCTCTCCTTTTTCCCCTTTTTTTTCCCCCCTTTCCCTTTTTGGTGTGTGGTGTGATTGTAAGTAACGCTTGCCTTAAGAATCTCATTATTTGAACACGGAGCCATATTTCCTCTGAGAATTCTGGAGTAGCTCTGAGCCAGGGCTGTTCATTTCTCAAGTAATCACGCTGGCGTGATGGAGAGAGAAAATGGCAGCTGTTCACAGCTCAGGCCTTCAATTTTCTTCAGAGTCCAGTCACTCAAGTGTGTAATTACACGGGGGTGCTGGCGAGGCGTTAGCCCTTGTCAGAGAGCTGGGCTGAGGCTTTGCTGCTGCCTTCGCCAATCAGTGCAGGCAGGGCCAGGCCTGGCTTTGGGTTGTTGTTGTCATCCTGATTATTCCTGGCCAGAATGGGACTGGAACTTTGGGCCTGGTTCTTGTTGTCATCCTGATTATTCCTGGCTAGAATGGGACTGGAACTTTGGGTCTGGTTCTTGTTGTCATCCTGATTGTTCCTGGCTAGAATGGGACTGGAGCTTTGGGTCTGGTTGTTGTTGTCATCCTGATTGTTCCAGGCTAGAATGGGACTGGAGCTTTGGGTCTGGTTGTTGTTGTCATCCTGATTATTCCTGGCTAGAATGGGACTGGAACTTTGGGTCTGGTTGTCACCTCGTGCAGGCCGTGCCTCGCTGGCTCTTGGTGCTGGCTCTTGGTGCTGGCCCTGTGGGGAGACCTCAGGGAGCCTGAGAGAGCCTCCCCTGTCCCTTCCTGGTGGGGCGTTTTCCCCACCATGGCTGCCAGTTGGTTCTGCCCAAGTAAAGGCCAACATGCCATGCTGCCTGAACATGGGACAGCAGGGAGACCATGGTGGAGGAACCACTCCTGGTTACCCCAGCACCATCAGTGCTGCCTCACAGGGGGGCACAGGGATTTCTCCTCTGGAGTGGGAACAGGAGCCCAGGAGGGACAACGTGCCTGTGGTCACCCTTGGCACAGCTGATTGGAACTGCTGGGTTTGGAGCTGGCAGCTCAGGGTGTCCTGGAGCTTCCAGGCACTCCATGAACCAAAATACCATCACTCCTCTCCCTTGCAGCTCGTGGCTCTTCACGTCCTCCCGTGGCACGTTTGGTGTCACCAGGGTGGCAGCTGTGGTGTTTCAGCTGTTGTGTGGGGTTGGGGTGTGAGGGCAGCCTGGCTGCCTGTGTGGCTGTTATTGATGTATCCCAGGAACCCATTATTAACCAGGGGCTCTGAGGATGGCTTTAGCAACGGTGTTATGCTGCCATCACTCACCTTTTTTAGCCAGCAGGCACTGAAGGCAGGGTGGGAACTGCATCATCCTTCATACAGCTGTTGAAATATGGTGTGATTTGTTTGTTGTATGTTCATTTTCTGTGCTTCACTTCTGCACGTCCTGGCCTGAACAGGATGGAGTGGCTGCTGGCATGGCAGGGTCCCGTGTCCTGTCGGGTTTCTCTTCCCTGGAGCAGCAACTTAACAACACCCAGGAGTTTGTGCTTCAAATCCAGCAGTTCATGAATTACTCACTGTGAATCCCCACAGTGTCCTGGAGTGGATAAATGCACAGAACAGTCTTATCAGAATTAGGAGCTCAGATGTTTTCTCTGGGGTTGAGTACGGTCTGTCTCCCTGGCAGGGATCTGTGTCATCATTCCTAGGGGTGCCATCGTGCCTGAGTGGGGCTGGAGAGACAGGGATCAAGAGCAGTGTGAGGGAAAAGCTGTTCAGCCTTGGAATCTCGTGGAGTATGGAGCTGTTGTGTCACTCTGTGGGGCTTTTGTATTATTTGGCTTTGGTTTCTACTTTATTTTCCCTGGCAGGTTTGTCAATCCCACCTGCTGCACAGAGGTTTCCCTTTATCCTTTCCTATTTCTTGGATCTTCAGATGGCCTATTCCGGTCTGTAGGTGTTCAAGATCTCTTTAAACTTTTAGGCACCAGCTTTTTCTCGTGGCAAATCCCTGTTTCATCTCACATTTCCCTCCTATGATTAATTTATCAAGACAAGCTGTTAAGGGCTGTGTGGAAGAATCACGTTAGAGGCTCCTAGAGGGTTTCCAGCTTCGGGGTGGGAGGGAAGAGGCTCACAAGAAGTGTTGAAGACTGGGGGATTATTCATGGGAATTGAAACTATTTTTGGAAGAAAGTCTTTACTGTTGGCATTTTTTTGAATGGGTGAATTCAGAGGAGTTTTGGAACGGCATTAACACTGGAAGTTGATGCTCTTCAGTTCTGTTGTTTTATCCAGCTAATTTAGACAGTAAGGCAAGCTTGTGGATTTCCTCAGATCCAGGATTCTCTGGTTAGAAGAAATATTCTGGAGTCAGTCCTGTACCGTGGCAGGAAATACAGTGCATTATTCATGGGTTTAGTTAGCTTTGCTAGCCTTGTCAGAGGAATGACAGATCTTTTTTCTGGTGTTGGCTGAAGCTGCACAAAGCTTGGGTGGTTTGTGGTTGTGGAGTTGTGGGGACTTCTGAGGTTTGAGGTGGTTTTTTTTAAGTGGGCATCAGGAGGTTCTCTGGCAGTGTAACTCTGGTCACCCCTCATGGGGAAGGTTTGCTGACCTTTACATGTTCCACAAGGTGTCTGGCTACAATTTAAGCTCTTTGAATTTTGCATTGGTGCTAGGAGAAACCTCTGGTACGAACCTGAAACTGGGTAATGGGAAAAGGTTTTCTGAGTTTCTCTGACAAGTCAGCATTTCTATGGGTGCCAAAACGTGTGCCACAAATAGGAGAATGGGAAATGGTGCCTGTCCCTTCTTTCACCTTTTATTTATGTGTGTAAAATGGTTGAATGCTGAATATTTGTGTCCTTGCCAGCACAGAATTCCAGGCTAATTCAGGTCAGGACTCCTGGGGATGGTGTGATCCAGCCCTGGGTGCGTGTCGGTATTCCAGGCTCAAACTCCTTTGAGGAGGGGGAGCACAGATGATGTTCTCTCTCTGTTCTAAGCATTTCCTGTTCTCTCTGCTCCCAGGACCAGCTGTGTGGCCGTGACCCCACCCTGACAGACGAGCTGATCAATATCCTGACGGAGCTGACCCAGCTCAGCAAGACCACCAACGCCAAGGTGGCCCTGCGAGCACGGCAGGTGAGGGATCCCTGCCCCAGGCTGCTCCTGCCTGGGCCTCACCCCTTTGGGAAACCCCTGGTGTTTATTTTGATCACTATGCAGATGGGGAGAGCAGGTTCCTGTGAGCAGCACTTGGACAGCCAAGCTAATTAACAGTGATTAACAGGCGGAGATTGCCGTGCATTCCCCAGCACTGTAATATTTAAATTTGACGTGCATGCCTTTGTCCCTGCTCCTCCAGAAAGTTTTGTCTGGCTCACACAGGAGCTAACTGGGAGTAGCCCATGATTTGTGTGATGGAGGAGGTGGAAATGCCTGGTCACTATGGTTTTTGGTGGTTTTGTCATCTGCAAACCTGACCAGTGCAGGCTGCCTGGATTGTGCAGGAACAACATGGACAGGCTCTCCAGGTTCCTCAGCTGCCTTACAGTTGTGGATCCACGTGTGCAGAGAACAGGGGGAGCCATTTGCACAAGAACCAGATGTTCTTTGCAGCTGCTAAGGAATTACCACAAAGAAATGCTGGCCTTTTGCAGGTTTCTTCCATCTTTGAGTTGCGCTTTGTCGATTTTGTTTTAACCTGGAAATAGTTGGAAAACCTCTGGATACTGTAAATTCCAAGAGTCTGCTACAGAACTGATTTGAATTTCACATAGGCACCCAGATATTGTTGTGAGCTTCCTCTTCAGCAGTTCAGTTTAACCCTCCCTCTGTTGCTGGGAAGGGGTGAGAGGGCACAAGGGTTTCCTGATAAGGCTGACCCCAGATCTGATCACTCCTCTCACTCCACAGTCCCTATCTCCAGCCTAAAGGAGGAAAGCTCACACTTCGGGGGTCTCTCCTTTTATTTCAAAGCTTGACTATTGAAAATTAGCACGGTGTTTGAAGCTGCTCAGTGACCTTCTGTTTCCTCCAGGATTGTGTTTGTGTCCTTGAACCTCCCCACAGCAGCTGGGGATGGTGCTGCAGTCCTTGTGCTGCTCTTCCACTTCATTTTCCCTGCAAGCTGCTCCCATTTCCTACCTCTGCATCCTTCACGTTGGGCATTTAATACCTGGCAGTGGTGTGTGTTCCCTGCCCTGCCCAGGAGCAGAGCCTGGCTCCAGCATGGGGCTCCCCACAGCTGCTCCCTGCCAGCACTGCTTCCCAATTAACAGCTGGGCAGGCAATCCCCAGGACTGAGCAGCTCTGCACTGCTAAATCACATGCACTGATGGAACTTGATTGAAGCTGCTCCCCTTCTCCGTGGGGAATTGCCAATGATCCAAACGGAGCAGAGACACAAATGAGGCCGGGGAGGGGAGAGGGTGTGCAGCATCACCCGGGTGCCAGCCAGGAGAACCTGCCTGCCTCTCCAGGGGTGGAGCAGGCTGCTCCTGCCTGCAGGTGACAGCCTGATGGCCCAGCCTGGCTCCTCTCTCTGAGCATGGCCTGTGTTTCCCCAGGTTCTCATTGCTTCCCACCTGCCCTCCTACGAGCTGCGGCACAACCAGGTGGAGTCCATCTTCCTGTCGGCCATCGACATGTACGGGCACCAGTTCTGCATTGAGAACCTGCAGGTACCCCCAGCCTCCTCCCCTTGGCCCCCTGCCCCCTGCTCACTCACCTTCGAGTCCCAAGGTCCTGGTGGCTCTCAGTTGTGTAGCTCTGGACATGTCTGTGGTGGCTTTGCCCTGGTTTTTGTTTCTGCCCCTACACCTGGTGCCAGTTCTGCCCCTTCCTCACAGGGAACAGCAGAGGGGAGGTGCTGCTTCCTCCCTCTGCCCTCCAGACACGAGGAGATGGTGTGGAGCTGTGCCAGGGGGAGTTCACACTGGGCATCAGGAAAAGGTCCTTCCCCCAGAGGGTGGTGGGGCACTGAGCAAGCTCCCCAGGGAATGGGCACAGCCCCGAGGCTGCTGCAGCTCCAGGAGCACCTGGATCAGCTCCTCTCATATGGTTTTAGTTTTAGTCCTGTGAGGAGCAGGGAGCTGGACCTTTCCAACTTCAGCTTGTCTGTGGTTTAATATAAAAAATAAAATATAAAATATTTTATTAAAGTATTTTATTAAAGAATTATAAATTTTTAATTAAAAATTAAATAAAATTTTATTAAATATTTTATTAAAATTTTTATAAAATACATATTTTATAAAAATATAAAATATAAAAATATAATCCTTGATGAACAACAGGAAGCGTGTAGGAATCAGAACTCGCCAGGCTTGATTTGGGTGTTTTTCCTTTTTCGCCTGATCCTGGTTGCAAGACAGATTTCTCTTTTAAACCTCTGCTTAATGTGATCTCTCCTAGAAACTCATTTTGTCTGAGACATCCATCTTTGATGTGCTTCCCAACTTCTTCTACCACAGTAACCAGGTGGTAAGAATGGCAGCTTTGGAGGTGAGTTTATTCACATTGAAAAAAATCAGTATTTTGAATTTTCCTGTGGATTTGGTTTGTTTTGAGCACTCACACCCTGCGAGATCCAAGAGAACTGTAGGTTGTGTGGGATTGGGCATGCTTAGAACCTGGTATCTAACAGCATTAACACTGATAATTGAGTGGAATTTCAAATTCAAGTTAGGTTTGTGTATTGAGGTGTTGGAGGCAGAAAGTGAAGCTGCTGTCAGAGGACAGGCTCATAATCCTGATGGTTCTGGCCTTCCTCAGAGAATACCTTTAAACTCTGGTTGCATTAGAGCCTGTCTGGCTGCTCATTTGGAGGCAGCTGTTTGCTTTTTCACACTTTTGGGCTCTCTGGGGGCTGCCTTGGCCCAGCTGCCCTGATGGGGTCTGTGTGTCTGTCTGTGTGTCTGTCCCCAGGTGTACGTCCGCAGGGCCTACATTGCCTACGAGCTGAACAGTGTCCAGCACCGCCAGCTGAAGGACAACACCTGCGTGGTGGAGTTCCAGTTCATGCTGCCCACCTCCCACCCCAACAGGTCAGGTCACCTCTGCAGCTGGGGGTTGGGAGGGGCTGCTCCTGCCCTGCAAAGAAGGCTTGTGCTGGGGCTGGTGGAGAAAGGGGGGTTTATTTCAGTGTGGTACAGTTCTCGTGTGTTTGCTGGTTTTTAACTTCAGCTTGGGTGGTGAATTATCTCTAGGATGTCAGTTCTAGCTGAACCCCCAGCCTTCCAAAGGATACAACTCCAGGCAGAGTAATCAATGAATGGGAATTTTGATACAGAACAGTCCAACACTCCCTTGTCCCCTTCCTGCCAGCCCTTTCTGACTGCTTGTGTGGCTTTGCTCCTTCCTGCCTTTGCTGGATAAGCTGACTTAATAATCTTCTGTAGCTCACCAAGATGAGAGTTCTGTACAAAACCCTGGGGCTGACACAGTCTGATTTTCAGTTTTCCATTTCTTGTGACCACGACCAAAAGCATCAACTCCTCCTGGAGAGGAGGGTGGCATCTCTAATTCACTTAAAAAAAGAGATTATCAGAACTCACAGCAGCGTTAGATCAGAGTGGTTTGGGTTTGGAAGGACCTTAAAGCTCCTCTCCTTCCCCCCCTGCCCCGGGCTGTTTCTGGGTGTCTGTGGGGTCAGCCCGTGCCGTGTTTTCCCCAGCAGGGTGTTGGGGCTGTCCCCTGGGTTGTCCCTGCTGGCTCGGAGGTCGCAGTGAGTCCCCGCAGCCACCGGGTGCCACTGTTGGTCCGTGCCGGCCACCGCCGCCTTTCCTCCCTCCTTTGTTTCCAAACATCTTCTCCCTGCTTTCGTTTTTTTGGTGGGGTCCGGTCTCGCTTCGTTGGGAACCCATCAGCACCTTTTATGAAATGGTTTTTCAGGCTGGAAATGGGTGGCTGTCCCCAGCCAGCCCCTGAACCACTCCTGCTACAAATGGGACACGTGTTTGGGCTCATCTGGTCCCTGCATTTCTGGAATATTTGTAAATGATTGCGTGCTATTTTTAGTGCCCCTTTATAATGCTCTCTGCTCCCCTTCATTCTTCCTCCGTTTCTCCTCTGCTGGCCTCAGTTGCCTTTGTTGCTCGGGGGTTTTTGGGCTGCCAGTGCTGCCCACTGCTCTGCTCCCTGCACAGGCTGCATCAGACAAGGTCAGCTGCAAGAGGAGGGATGTTCCCTGCTCCAGGAGCAGCTCTTTGGCCTCCAATCTCCTCTCCCTTTAACTGGCTTGGCTGGGACAGGGTTCTGAGCTCAGTTCTGCTCCTCAGGCTGGTGGAGAATGCACCGTGTTCCTCGTGCAGAGGGAGGCAGGCTTGGGGGCAGGCTCAGCTCCTTGGAGGTGCCTCCAGCCCCCAGTGATGAATTTGGCTCCTGGTGCTTGGGGCAGCTCCTTGCTCACCCCTCTGGGGTGGCTGGAGGGTGCCCAGGGGCTGGTGGTGGCACTGGTGTTAAACCCAGGACATGGAAATCTCAAAACTCTGACATTGTCCTGCTTAAGTCTTCTCTGTTGTTCTTGACCACGGTCTGTGTTCATCCTGTGCTTTTCTGTGTCTTTTGTAGCACAAATTCTTAGGCTGAAAAGCTAAAAATGCGTTCCAAGGGCAAACCCCAAAGCCAAAATATCCCAAAATGTCCCTGGAGGCTCTGCAGGGCTGGTGACCCAGGAGCAGGTGCCCTTGGGAGGAGAGCATTCCCTTTGGGAGCTGCTCTTAACTGATGCCACACATTTTTCCCCACTGCCTCAGATATTTTTAAACCCTGCTCCCTTTGTGTCAGATGTCTGTGAACCTTCGAGAGCCCAAGTTTTACTGAGGCAAATATTCACGTAGAGAGAACAGCAAACTGCTAATGGTTTAAATTCTAATTAGGTTTTTAAATTTGTATTTAAATTCTTCCTTATTGGCATTTAACCCTGCTATGCCTCCACTTAATTGTGGCAGAAACAATCCCAGTCACTGCCTGATCACAGCTCGGGCTCAGACTTTGTGTTTTTGGCCATGGAAGGATTGCCATCAGCTGCCCACAGGGAAGCAGAGAGGACAGAAAAGCTGTTAAATCTGCTGACAAAGTCACAGAAGTGCAACCTGCTCCTGGTGGGTTCTGTGGGCAGAAACCGTTTGGGGGATTATTTGTTGAAATTAACAGAAGACATCCTAATGTAAGAATCCCCACTGAACGGCAAGAGAAAAGTCACAGGGAGAAAAATAGCTTCTAATGGAATCACAGAGGGCTTATGGATCCATCAGCACTCCCTGTGCCCGGTGCAGGGCAGATGAGGAGTGCAGTGTCACCATCTGGCAGCAAATGGGCTTTGTGAGCCCTCTCTGAGCTGAAATCCAATCTGGAGGCGAGGATCCAAGGGGATCTGTGCCCTGCAGAGGGGACTGCAGGCAAGGGCAGAGCCCTTCCCTGGGGATAACCTGCCTGGTGCATCCCTTCCCTGGGGATAACCTGCCTGGTGCATCCCTTCCCTGGGGATAACCTGCCTGGGGATAACCTGCCTGGTGCAGCCCTTCCCTGGGATAACCTGCCTGGTGCATCCCTGCCTGGGGATAACCTGCCTGGTGCAGAGCCCTTCCCTGGGATAACCTCCCTGGGGATAACCTGCCTGCTGCATCCCTTCCCTGGGGATAACCTGCCTGGGGATAACCTGCCTGGTGCAGAGCCCTTCCCTGGGGATAACCTGCCTGGTGCAGAGCCCTTCCCTGGGGATAACCTGCCTGGTGCAGAGCCCTTCCCTGGGGATAACCTGCCTGGTGCAGAGCCCTTCCCTGGGGATAACCTGCCTGGTGCAGAGCCCTTCCCTGGGGATAACCTGCCTGGTGCAGAGCCCTTCCCTGGGATAACCTGCCTGCTGCATCCCTTCCCTGGGGATAACCTGCCTGGTGCAGAGCCCTTCCTGGGGATAACCTGCCTGGTGCATCCCTGCCTGGGGATAACCTGCCTGGTGCAGCCCTTCCCTGGGATAACCTGCCTGGGGATAACCTGCCTGGTGCAGAGCCCTTCCCTGGGGATAACCTGCCTGGTGCAGCCCCTGCCTGGTGCAGCCCTTCCCTGGGGATAACCTGCCTGGGGATAACCTGCCTGGTGCAGAGCCCTTCCTGGGGATAACCTGCCTGGTGCAGAGCCCTTCCCTGGGGATAACCTGCCTGGTGCAGAGCCTTTCCCTGGGGATAACCTGTCTGGTGCAGCCAGCCAGGCTGCTGGGGAGGGGAGCAGGGAGGGAGGGGTGAGCCCTGCTCGGGGCTGTGCTTTGCTCCCCGCTCCTTCCACCAGCCCTGCTGCCGTGGGTGGAACCCTGCCTGGTGCTCAGAGGGCTCAGCTGCCTTTGTGAGCCTGGCAGCCCAGGTGACAGGCACTGAAAGGCCTTTCTGAGGTGTTCCTGGAGCAGGCCTTGCCTAATCTTAGCTTAAAATCTTCTGTTGAAAGAAACATTGTGTGTCGAGGAGAGGGAATTATAGTGCTTTTTCAACAAAAGTGCTCCTTTCTAATCCCCTCTCCTCTCCTGCTTTCCAGCAGCCTTTCTTATGTCTGAGGCTGTAAGGTTTAAATTAAACTGGGACATTGTCTGCTGTAGCCAGCTCCTGGAGCCTGCTGCTGCCCTGCTCCTCCCAGAGCATCCCCTTCTCTCCAGCTCCCCCAGCCAGGCTGTGCAGCTGCCTCCTTCATCCCCCCTTCCCCAAAACAGATGTGCTGGAGGATCAGGAGGGAAGAACTGGGAGATAAATGTGCTCCCACAAAACAGATCCCTGTTTTTCTCAGGGCTGGATGTGTCCCCTGTGCCAGATGCTGAGGCAGGTGCTGAGCAGACTTAGAGGTGCTGGATATATCCTGATTTTGGGGTGTGGCAGGGATGGCCCAGGGCTCTGCCTTCTGCTTTGTTGAGCCCCAGAGGAAACTGGAATAGAACCCAGCCTGGTTTTGGTCCCTGCTGCCCCAGCCATGCCTTCCCAGCCCCTCTGGGCACTGAGCCCACAGCTTCCCTCTGTCCCATGGAACACCCCCAGCTGCCACACTGGGCCTTGGGGTGTCCTGAGGGGTCTTGGGTCAGGATGTAGCATTGGGAAGGGTTTGGCACTGCAGATGAAGTTTGGATAATGGGTCTCCTTAGGACAAAGGAGATATCTGATGGCAGCACACCCTGGGTGCCTCTGGAGCCAGAAATGCAGAAGCCCAACAAACATGGATGCAGAGGCAAATGCCTTGTCTGGGCTGAATTCCTTCCTGAGGCTGCATCCTGCTGCCCATGGTGCTTCCAAGGGTGGCATTCAAGCCTAGGCATGAGCTGCTCTGCACTTCATCAACATCAAAGCACAGAATGGCCTGGGGTGGAAGGACTTTAAAGCTCATCTTGTTCCACCCCCTGCAATGGACAGGGAACTTCCCACTGCACCAGGTTGCTCAGAGCCCCCTCCAAGGGTGTTTGCACCAGTGTAAATGTCTCATCTCTGCTTGGTTTTGCCTGGACTCTCCTCCCCCTGTGCTTGTGGGTGTTTGTTCATGCCCCACCTTGGGCTCTGGTGTTGCTGATTTCAAGGCTCAAGAGCAGTGCACGATCTCTCCTTTGCTGTCTGCTGATGTTTTATCATCTATGGGGTATCTTGGTTGTTCCTTTTTGTCAGCCTCTGCCTTGGCTCACAGGCAGAAACCCTTTGGAAGGCTGAAAGCCAGGTTAAATATCCCAGACAGGGCTGTTTTGGGAACCCCACACTCACCCACACTGAGAGCAGTGCATGGAGGTTTATTCCTGCTATCCTTTTACAATGATCTACGCATAAAATGTGAATTTCTGACAAAGTGAAAGCATTTCCTGTGGACTAGGGGCTGGAACAGCCTCTGGCATCAGCTTTTGGATGCCAGGGGTGACCCAGCCGTGCTGCTGTGGGCTCTGACCCCACCTGCAGCCCCAGAGGGATCACTCATGGGGTGTGGGGTAGCCTGAGGTCCCCTCCTCGTTGTGAGCGTGGTTTGAACAGGGAGGGAGGAGGGGAGAACGATTCCAGGACACCTGTAAATCCCTGCAGCTCCGTGCTGAGGTTTGATGTTAATTAGGCAGCAGGCAGCAGTAATGTGCTGCCGTTCCCTTGGCTTGCCTGCCTCGGAAAGGGCAGAATCCTCCAGCAGAGCAAAGAAGGGGCTGTGGAAGGGGCAGCAAACTGAATGGAACGACGATAATTTTATGCAAATTGGACTTCTGTAGCAGATTCAGCTTGGCTGAATCACAGAGGGAGCAGAAGAATAAGGGAAGAAAGAGGGAGAGGGGAAAAAAAAAAAAACCCAATCAAAATGTATGGTTTGAGGCATGTTTCACAGCCTTCTGGTTAGATTCTTCTACTGAAATGAAGAAACATAAGAGGAATGGCACTGGTCAGAGCCAGTGGAATTGCTCTTTCTCCTGTGGTACTGCTGTTAATAACTACAAGTGGGTTATTGAGCCAACCTCTGCTGATTCTGCTTTGCTGCCTCATTTCCAAAGCCTTGCCCTGTGCTGGCACTCGCTCTCAGCTGCAGCTCTGCAGGCATGGCCATGGCAGAGTGGGGGAGAGCTCCTGTTCCTGCAGAAAAAGGGGAAGAGAAGGAGGAGAGGGCAAGGGGAGCCCAATTCAGAGTCCCCAGGAGGTGCAGGAGCAATGGGGCTGGAGCAGATCCCTGCTGAGGTCAGTTCCTGGTCAGGGAGGGCTGTTCTGGGGGCTGAGGAGGGATCAGAGCAGGGCTGGGGCTGCTGTGGAGCACGGGGTGTGAGGCTGTGGGTGGCTGTGCCCATGTCACCCCCAGGCCTGGTGCTGCCAGGGGCCTGGCACAGAACCAGGGCATGGTTTGGGCTGGAAAGGACCTTAAAAGGATCTTTTATTCCACCCCTGCCATGGGCAGGGACAGCTCCAAGCCCTGTCCAACCTGGGACACTGCCAGGGATCCAGGGGCAGCCACAGCTTCTCTGGGCACCCTGTGCCAGGGCCTCCCCTGGGATTTCTCCCTGACATCCCATTTGAAGCTGCTCTCTCTCAGTTTCAATCTGCTCCTCCTTCCCTTGTTCCCCTCCTTGCCATCCCTGCCTGAGCCTCTTCAGCTCCGTGTGGAGTGGCAGGAGAAGCTCCCAGAGCACAGCACCAGGGTGCCCTTCTTGAGGCTGAGCTGAACATTTGTTCTGCTGTTTTTTTGTGCCTCTCTTTCCTGAAAGCCTTCCAGGGACGGCCACAGGAGTGTTCCTGCTGGGGGTAGGAACTGCCAGTCCTCTCCAGACTATTTTTTCCCACTGAAGTAGATCACATGCAGCTTTCCCACTCTTTGCCAAGCTCAAAAAATAGTCCCAACCCCCTGAGGGCTCCAGGCCCGTTCTGTCCTGACCACAGGCTCTGCAGCACAGGGTCTGTCCCCACCATCCCCCCCAAATTAAATACCTGTGTTACTTACACCATAACAGATATGGTTTTAGAGATTTTTTCTTCCCATATGGCTTAAGGAGATGATGGGAGTTTTTTGTGCCTCTACCAGTAATGCACCCAACACATCTCCTTGTAGTGAAGGTGACTCTGCTGTGACCAAACCAGTTTGGGACAGGAGCAGGGCAGGCAGGCTGAGCAGTGTGACCATGGCATCCACTGCTCATCAAGAACTGAGACTTTGTGCTCAGTAACTTGGGGTCTGGGATGTCAAAGAAGTTTGTGGTTTGATCTCCTGAGGGGAAGGGGGTGAGTGTCCACTCACATGTTCCTCAAAGCTCTCCTTGCCATCTTTTAAATCTTGCTAATCCCTTGGCACAAGGCTCCTGTGTGCAAGGACTTTTCTTTTTTAGTTTAATCTGTGCTATTTTGCGTGTCAGATCCCAGCCATTTTTGCATCTTGCATGGAGCACTGGCTGTTCCTGGTGTGTGCTGGGCTGTGCTGCTGTTCTGCTGCTGTGCAAATGTGCCCCTCACTCCTCTCTGCCTTGTGTGCATCACTGAGCCCTGGGCTGCGTGCAGATATGGGGAGAGTTGGGCTGATGTTAGGAAAGAATTGGTAAAGTTTTCCTCAAATTAGCCTTAGGTTTGTTCTTTTTAGCCTTAAGGTTGCTCTTTTTAGCCCTAAGGTTGTTCTTTCTGGTGCTGAATGCTGAAAATGCAGTGTGTTCCGTGGTGCTGTGTGTGTTTGCTTTGTTCCTGCATTGTGGGAGCCTGTGCGTGGGCTGCTGCTCAGCCTGGAGCTCTGGCACTGAGGATTTGGCTTGTTTTCCTGAACCTGTTGCAATTTTCCTGTGTGAGATGGTCATTTTTTTTTTTTTTTTATCTCTGCTGTTTGCTGGTCTGTCAGGGAGTGCAAGCTCCCCCCTTGGCTCTTGCTTTGCACTTGGTGTGTGCAGAGGGCATGAAGAGGGGATGGTGGAAGGTGAACAGGAGTGTGGGGTCCCTTGCAAATGCCAAGTGTTTTCCTGGGGTGTTCCATGCTTTGCCAGGTGTTTTCCTGGGGTGTTCCATGCTTTGCCAGGTGTTCTCCTGGGGTGTTCCATGCTTTGCCAGGTGTTCTCCTGGGGTGTTCCATGCTTTACCAAGTGTTTTCCTGGGGTGTTCCATGCTTTGCCAGGTGTTTTCCTGGGGTGTTCCATGCTTTGCCAGGTGTTCTCCTGGGGTGTTCCATGCTTTGCCAGGTGTTCTCCTGGGGTGTTCCATGCTTTGCATGCTCTCTGCATGGCCTGGCTCTGCCCCTGGCACCCCGAGGCAGGCGGTGGGTGCCTCCCCAGGGCCCCTGGCAGGGAGCTCTCCCTGGCAGCTGACAGATTTGGGAGAGTCAGTTGTTAAAGGTGGTTGTGTGCCTCAGTTTGATGATGGTTCTTTATGATGGCTTTCACTAACCAGTCTGTGACTAACTGTGGTTGTTTGATTGCAGAGGGAACATCCCCACGCTAAACAGGTACGGTACTCGTCATCTTCTCAACTTTCAACAGCCACACTAGAGAGAAGTAGCCTAATCCTGAATGTTTTAACATGTTCTGTTGTAGTGCCCTTCTCTTTACTTGGGAAACTCTCAACCCTAACTCTTCTTTTACCTTCCCTTTTCCTCTCCCTTTGTCTAAAACATGTTTTCAGCTTTCCTTTAAAAAAAAAAATAAAAATCTTTGCATGCAGCAATCTTTGCAATCAAATTTGCTGGGTGACTCAGCTCATCTGCAGTGTGTTACACAGCAAAGTGCTGTCCTAGGGTCTTTTTTGGCACTGGATTCCCAGGTATTGACCCCAGGCAGTTCCTCCCAGCCCAGCCTGGTGCTCCCCTGGTTCCTTGTCCATAGCATAGAATTTGTCAAGGCTGCTTCACCTCCCTCACACCATAGATGAATCTACATCTCAAACAGCTGACAGCATGTTTTGTTGTGGTTTGGACGCTAATTTTTCCTCCTGTGTCTCAGTTGAAAAGTATTTCTTGTTTTAAATAATACATGAAAAATGTCTGCTGTCTTTTTGTTCAGTCCCTGTTCCGTGATGGTTTTTGTTTTAGTTGTAAGAAGTGTACACCAAGGCATGTCCTGAAAAATCCCTCTCTTTCAAACCTGAATACCTATTATTTATTACTGCTTACAAGCCTATTTAGGGAAAAATAGTAAAAATGGGCTTGGAAGTCTCACGGCTCTTAATCAGAGATAAATTGTGGAAACAGAGAGTGACTTTAAGCATGGAGAGCTATTAATCACACTGATGATACTTTAGACTTGTTAACACTGTAGTGAGTATCACAGAGGGTTGGGTGTGTGGGAAGGAGGAGATCTCAGCAGGGCTGGGAGGTGGCTGTGGCAGGAGTGCTCAGCCTGGGTCGGGGTGGCTGGCCCTGCTTTCCCCACACAGCTCAGCACCCTTTGGGCTTCCCAGCCCTGAGGCACCGTGTGTGGTGGGGAATCAATTCCCTGACCTGTGTCCCAAGCTCCTCCTGCTGTGGCACTGGTTGGGAGGAGCAAAGTTAATGTGTCCCCAAGCCCCAGGGGGAGCGAGCGAGGAGCGTGTGGTCCCTGGGCCAGCTCCCTGCTTGTGTCTCTTCAGAAGTGTCACCACACTGCAGGCAGCTCTTGAGGGAAGGCTGAATTAAGATCAGTCTGTAGGACAGCTCAGAAATTGGTGATAATTATTGCAGAGAAGGCAAACCCCAGCTGTGGTCACCAGAGAGAGGTCCAATCTGATTTTGTGCTTTTTTCCTCACTGTGTGAGGGGCTTCCTCTGCTAAGTCTTGACCATGGCATTGTGAGTCTCTAATAAAACATAAAAATCACAGAATCAGTGAGGTTGGAAAAGACCTTCAAGACCATTGAGTCCAACCTGTGACTGATCCCCACCTTGTCAACCAGCCCAGAGCACTGAGTGCCATGTCCAGTTGTTTCCTGAACAGAAAGTGTAGGAATGTGAGTGTAAGAGTCACTAAAGAATTTTGGAGAAGTCACTGTACCATACTGCATTTGAGGAGTGCAAATTATAGTATGATCAGAAAAATCATGCAATCAATAAGCTAATACAGCATGGTGTGCTTCAACCTAATTTGCAAAAATGTGCTGAATCCTTCAAGTGTCAAATCTTAAAGAACTGTTGCTGTTTGAATCGTGTTCCACCTGTAAAGCAAAACATAAAGACAGGAGGAAAAATGAGTTCAGCTTTGCATAGTCAGAATCCTCCTGTCTTCTCAAGAAACACCTGTCTTACGGGGTTATAACATTATTTGCTAACTCCTGAGTGTTCCTGTCGTTGGGACAACATCCAGGTAAGGGTGGCACCAGAGGCATGGCAGAGGAATCCAAGGTGGATTGCCCAGCCGTGCTCCAGGTGGTCAGAGCAGTGCCCAGACCTGCTCCCAGCGCCGTCCCCCCGCTGCCCCTGTCCCTGCTGACTGTGCTCCTCTTGCCTTGCTGTTTAGGATGTCCTTCTCCTCCAACCTCAACCACTATGGGATGGTGCACGTGGCCAGTGTCAGCGATGTGCTGCTGGACAGCTCCTTCACGCCGCCGTGCCAGCGCATGGGCGGCATGGTCTCCTTCCGCACCTTCGAGGACTTTGTCAGGTGGGTGGGCAGCCTGGGCCTTGCTTCTGTGGCCTGGCAGAGCTGGGGGAAGGCTTTGCCAGCTCTGGAGTCAGGTTTAGGCTGGTCCTGAGCGTATTCTGCTGTTTGGATCCCCTGTGTGTGTCCCCTCGCTGCCTCAGTCTGGTTTGCAGACTGAGGGATCAGCATCCCCGGGGTTCCTGCTGGTTGGAGACCATTTGGGAACGTGCTGATGTCTCCTAATGCTCTGTGGATGTGTGTGTGGGGGAGTTCTTTGTGCTTCCAACCTTTTGGGGTAGGCAAACCCCCAGCAGAGCCCTGAGCCTGCACCCAGGAGGTCTCTGACAAACGTTGGACAACCCAGGCTCTGGTTTGAGGAGCTGCCTCCTCACCTCTGAGCCCAGCAAGGGAAGGAGCCCTCTCCTCCCAGGCCTGGGGGTTTCAGTGCTGGGTGCTGCGTGGGCTGGCAGTGCTGTGGTGGTGACTGCTCCTTCCCTGGTGTGTTCCAGGATCTTTGATGAAGTCATGGGATGCTTCTGCGACTCTCCCCCGCAGAGCCCGACGTTCCCCGAGGCCGGCCACGCTTCCCTCTATGATGAGGACAAGGTAGGGTGGGGTTTTTTGTTCTGGAAGGTACTCTCAGGCTGGCAGCAGAGCTAAGGCTGGATGCTCCTCCCTAGCTGGGGTGCTGGGAGCAGGAGTTAGGAGCTCTGTGTATTTATGGCTGTGATTTGCTTGCTTGTTCCACAGCAGGTGACTCGGCGTAGGCGGCCGCTTTCCGGCTCTGTTCTAAAACCACGGCTCAGCCTCTTGCTCTCCATGTAAATTTAGTTTATGGCTTTTAGCATTAGCAGAATTACTGGATCCACAGCAGCATAACAGAGTTTAAACCCACCATTAAGTCTCCAGACCCTCTCTCTGCACCAGGATGTTGAACTGCACCTTCAGCCGTCTTTGTCCTGCGTCTGACTTGCCGTGTTTCCTCTCTTACACCCTTCCCAGTCACCTTAAATCCTGATTCTTCCCTCTGTTCTACCTCTTGGAGCTGTTTTTGGGAGGAAAAGCTGAGTGGAGCTGCTCAGTTTTTGTGGAGAACAGGTGCAGAGGAGGCAGGTGGTCCCTAATCCGTAGGGATAGAAGTCCAGTTCCCCTTAGAGACACAGGTAGCTGCTCCACAAGAGTGGGAAGCTCTGCTGGAATAGAGCCTGTGTCCAGAACAGGGCTTTGTTTTCCACTGATCCATTGATCCTGATGTGTGGAAGCACTGTAGCCTTTTCCAGAATATTACTGTCAACCTTAATGTCCTCAGATCCCTCTCTTTACATCCCCCTCACCTCACCAAGGTAATTTCCTGTCCAAACTCAGTTTTTCCCGGTTAATCACAGGCTCCTGAAGGCTGAATTTGTAATTGCTTGGAGCTCTGATGGAATTGATGTTTCCACATTGTTTCATGGTGTTGTAGATATGAAAACTCCCATTGTTTTGCCCCTACACTTCCATTAATTTATTTACTTTCCTTGATGCCAAAGTCCTCTACTGTCCTGGTGCTGCATCTGGCAAAGAGAGGCCCTGACCCTGTGCCCTGTCTCATCCTCAGACTTGGATTCTCCAAGGGAGGCTCCTGTTTGAGGTCTGTGGACATTGGCTGGTGTGGAACTGCAGATTTATGAGGCTCTTTGGTCAAGGATTTCCCTCCGAGTTTTCCCTGCTGCTCCCTGAGGTCATTTCCCCCAGAGCTTCTCTGCTTTCAGGCTGGAGTTAGGGAGCCTGTTCTGAGGACTGGCAGGTGTGGAAGCTGGTGGTTATTTAAGCACGGGGAATGTTCCCTTGTCCCTGCAGAGTGCCCGGGAGGAGCCCATCCACATCCTCAACGTGGCCATCAAAACCGACAGCGACGTCGATGACGACAGCCTGGCTGCCATGTTCAGGGAGTTCACCCAGAGCAAGGTGAGCTCCCTGCATCCCCCCTCTGCCTCTCTGGCCTTCTGCAGGACAGGGAAAGTCTGTCTGGTCCCCAGGTTTGGGGTGGTTTTGTTTGATTTTGATACGAACATGCTACAGTTACATCCTTAATTTATCCCATTCAAAGCCTGCCCATTTCTTTGGATGTAGCTGCACCTTCCTGCAGCCACCAGGTCATTGTTTCTCCTTCTACTCTGTCAGGTCAGGCTTCTCCCCTTGAATTTTTGATGGGATGAAAGACTTGGAAGGTTTTAAACACATCAGGTCAATCTTTAGTAACTCTCCACATGCTCTGAAAAATGTGTTCTGCCCCTTTCCCTGGTGATAAAGTTGCTGGATGAGCAACAGAACCATGTACAGTGACATTAAAATGTCCTGGATTTGTGTATCACCTTAGTCTTAATGCAATTAAAACTTATTGCCCTTGTTAGTGTGCTGGAGCATCCTCCTTATATGATATTCCTGGCATGAGGAGGAACTATTTGGCATGTTCTGTGTCTCCTTCTTAAGTGTGGGGAACACTTTAGAGTCCCAAATGGGAGTGCTGGGTCAGCCTGGGTTGGGAGCAGCCCACTCTGGGCTCTGCCTGCACCTGCTTTTCTGGTGGTGTGAGGAACTCCACCAGTTTGTGGAGCTGAATATCCCCCCAGGGGCTGGGATTCCTGGCACTGCCCTGGTCTGGGGAGCACTGAGGGTGGGAGGTGGGAACAGATCCTGCAGAAATCAGGGCTTCCAAAATGGGACTGGCATCCACGTGGCTCCAGCAGCTTCCTGTCTCTTTAAACAAGGAAAACAATCACATCTTAAGAATTAAAACTAGTTCTGCTTTTCATCTGCTTGATCATGCTCCAGGCGTTTTATGGGAGGGGATAAAAGGAAAGAAATAAAAAATATATATATAAAAAAAAATAAAAATCCAAAACCACATTAAACTATCAAATAGGTTGATCCAAATTGTCCAAATAATCTTCTAGTCCCAGCATGTTGTGTGTGGTTTTTTTAATAGAAATTAGGATCATATACTTGTAAATGACTTGTGGAGGAGATTGAGGCAGTGAGTGGAAATGGAGTTTCTCCAGGTGCTGATGGCTAATCGCTCTCTAATAGCTGTGGCCTTGCTGGGAGACCCACATTATTACCATGTAATCAGAATCCTGTTGCTCTGCTGTTATTGTCTGCCACTTGTGGAATTTTAAAAGCAATAACAATTTTTGCTTTTTAAATCGCGGCGTTATTAAAGTTATTTTCTTCCTCTTGCCGTGAATATAGTCACTGCTGCTCATTTTCAAAGGGCTTAACCTTAGTAAAACATCACAGCCTGTGCTGAGAGGGGCTGCTTCCTTCCTGCTTGAGCTGAGTTGTTGTTCCTTTTTGAACTGGAAGAGGGAGGAGGAAGGAGAAAAGTTTGAAAAAGAGGAGAATTACGAGATCCTAACATTTAAAAGGATCAGTGGTGTGGCAAATTCTGATGGCAGCACTCCTCTGAGAGGAGGCTCGGGGGAAATATGAGGAAGAAGCAACCAGAATGGATATTCTGTGATCTGTTTATAAAAAATGACTGTATTTATACAGCCATATTTATAAATATATTTATATTTATAAATACATCTGACTTGTATCACCTTTGCAGTTTGGAATCTTGGAATCTCAGGATGATCTGGGTTGGAAGGGACCTTAAGGCCCTACCTGACATCCCATCTAACCCCTTGTCCATCTAATTCTTGCCATGTTCCTCTCTGCCCATACAAAAACTCCTTTTCCCTTCTATTTTCATGCCCTTAAGGTCCTAGGGGGTCACAGTGAGGCCCCCCCAAAGCCTTCTCCAGGCTGAGAGCCTGGATGTGTGCTTTGGGCTGGGTTATCCATGAGCTTACTGTGCCAAAGGCAAGTATGAGCTGCATGCTTCCATGGGTTAGCTCCTGTAAAACTCCATTTCCATCATTTTCCCTGACCTTCCCACATCCATGCTCCCTTCAAAAAGCAATCCTGGCAGATGAACAAGGATATTTCCTGCAAGCTTTGGGTGTGACTCTTCTGCATTCCTGCTTAACCAGGCTCAGCTGGAATTGACTGTTCCTGTGATTTAGTTATTTCCCTGCTCAGGTGGAAGGGATTTGGGTATTTCTGCTGCTAAAGCAGCATCAGGTGGGAAATCCTGGCTCTGAGGAGGCTGAAGGGGAGCAGGAGCTCAGAGGCAGAAAGACCTGCAGAGCTTTTTCACTCCACAGAGGATTTCAGCATGTTTTTTGTCTGCTCTTTTTCTGCCAGTCCAGTCACCTGTCTCTGTGGTTGTTTTTGCAGAAATCAGTGCTGATTGAACATGGCATTCGGAGGCTGACTTTCCTTGTAGCACAAAAGGTATTTCAATGTCTCTCCTGGTGCTCAGAACTCTTTGGTTTCTAGCTCATTATAACGTTGGCACCTGGCAGGCTTTCCCCCCAAATTGAATGCTGTATTTACTGTATTTAGTTCTGTCTTCACTGTTTTTGTCCTCTAAAACTTGAGATGGTTCTCGTGAATTCGCTTAAGAAAATTAATTTACAATTGTAAACAATCTTGACGCCTCTTGTGTTCTTGAATTAATTAATTTTTGATTTTAATCCTAATTGCTAGCTGTCTTCTGCTTTTTTTTTTTTTTTTTTTTTTCTTCCTATGTGTGTGTGTTTCGTTTGTAAGGACTTCAGGAAACAGGTCAACTATGAGGTGGATCAGAGATTCCATGTAAGTAAAAAGGGCCTGGAACATTGTGGTGGCATTCCTGACGTGAGGCCAGGGGACACACAGGGGGCTCTGGCCTTCTCATTTGGATCTCAGGCAGGCACTGAGTGCCCACACTGGTGTCCAAGTGAAGTGCTGAGGGATTATTCACTTGAGCATCTGGCTGCAAACCCAGACTGGGCCCGTGGTGTTCAGAGGGGCCACTGAGGCTCTGAGCCTCCCTCGTTACCTGGCTGAGCTCAGGAGGCCACAGTGCTAAAGATTTCCCTGTGTTTTCAGTGTTGTCTTCTGTTCTGAAGTGCAATTATCAGTGAGTCCTCTGTATTTCTTACCTAGTTTGGTGATTTCTTTCAGCTTCTTGCTGATTTTTTAAAATAACTCAGGGCAGTCACTGGAGGGACTTGTTAAATTTTGCAGGGTGCTTTTGTCATGTGGGAAATGTTTGGTGCTCTTACTGCTGAGAATTACTTCTTTCCCCAGGGCCTGGGCATCAGTGGGGCCTGGTTTAGGTGGCAATGTAAGGCATAAACCAGATTTTTATCTCTTGGGGATCTACTTTTCAATTCTGGAAGTTATCAGGAGCCTTTGAAGTGCAAGAAATTCACCCTGTGCTCCACACAGCTGGTCTAGGAAGGTTTATGAAGGGAAAGCTAGTTTACAAATCAGCAGAAATAGTGTTTGAACCTGTTTGGGAGTCACCACATGGGAATTACTGCTCACAGTGCAGGTACAGGGGTGTCAGTCAATGGCTCAGAAACTGGAGAGTTTTTTGGGACATTTAGCACAAAAGTCTATGTTTTAGGTTTGAGAAAGGAAATTTTAGGGAACAGAATGGCTGTTGGGGGAATGAAAAATCACAGTTTGCTGAGTAAGTGCTGTGGGAGGTGTCAGAGGTCAGAAAGGAGGCACAGAGCAGAAGGAACCATCCCCAGGCTCTCCCTGCAGCCTCAGTGTGGTGTCAGATGGCTGCAAAGTTTGTGGAGCACCTCTGGGAGCTGCTCTGTCACTCTTTATTACTGTCTGCTGTCCCAGCCCCTTCATTACTGGACCAACTATTAACTTAGCCAGGGCCTGGGCTTGGGTTTGTTTTTGTTTTAATTACAGTCTATATAATTAGTTCCCAGCATGTTGAGGTAATAGAGAGTTGCTCCAGCAAGCTTCCAATTTCCTCATCTCATTAGGTTTTTAACGTGATTATTAGTATAATAATCAACTCTGATGATTTCTGGTGTAGCTTCTCGTATTCTGCAGTTTGCAGGGTGTCTTGATTGGCTAATTTAGGCAAATTATTTTGATTGTCTTGATGATGGTTGGTTGATTAGAACACAGCAGGGGTATAATTCTTCTGCCTAGGAAATGGAGCACTCTTTTTGGATTTTGGTACCAGAGCACTGAGGGTTTTTGTGTGTGTGCACATCTAATTATGATATTTGCCCCCCACACCAGTGAGGAGCCTTGGAAGCAATTCCATTAGTGGTGGGATGAGCAATGGGGATGGTGGGAGAAAGTGGCAGCGTGCAGAGGAGGACAGGTAGGAGGGATTGGGAGAAGTGAGGAGACATGGAAGAGGTTGTTTCTTAGATGAGGCTCACAGACTGTGGATAGATTGGGTGAGCCTGAATTTTTAGGCAGCATTTCTTATACCAGTGCTTATTTTGGAAGGGTTTCCAGGCAAACACGAGTTGTTTTGCTCAGCTGAGAGTCATCAGGTGATGTTTGGGGGCTGTTTTACCTAGGAGGGAAGGGAGATGACTTGCTAGAATAATACTTTCAGCCTTAAAATCTATGCTGCTCAGTGGTGGCCTGCACAGTGTCACTGGTTGTCACACTCCCTCCAGCTGGGGTTGTTCATCTTCCATGGATAATGGAACGTGAGCCAGAAATTCAGTGACTCCAGGTCAGATTCCCTGGTTTTTTTGCTTAGTAAGACAGTTCTGGCAAGTTGTGTATGTCCCTTCAGGTCACCTTCAGCACAGGCAGCAGTGTTCTCATGTGGTGCAAAGCACTGACCAAAGCTCTGCCCAGTAAAAGTGTACTTCCAGGGGAGGGGATGGATTTGCCTGGGTGGAACTGGAGGGACAGGGTGCTGTCTAGGCTTTCTCCCTTCATCTAAGATTTGTACAATATTTCAGAAAGCCCTCAAGGCCTCTGCCAGGGTTTTATCTATACAGCAGACAACCAGAGAAATCGAGTGGTATATGGGGGACTTTTGGAATGTTTTTGCTGTTCCATACAGGAGAATAAAGCTATTTGATTACAGCTCCCAGTTTTCCTTGGGAAGAGAGTATTTCTGGCAGTAATGGCATGAAGGCAGCTGTAGAGTAAGATCATTGTTCTGTGTACATCTGCATCCATAGCAGAGTGTTCATATCACTCCAGACATTTCCACAGGAAACTTAATCAGAACTAGAAAAAGTTTCCCACTCCTGTCTGGACACTTCTGTGTTGTTATCTGTTACTAACTGACAATAATACTCTAAAGCCAATCAAGTAGCCTCTTTTGCCTTAGAGAGGGCAGATTTAAGCTACCTCTGCTGTCTTGAGGGTGACTTGATCTCCCACCACCTTTGTGATGTTGAAAATCTAGCTGGGAACAGCTTGTGTCACCTTCTGTGCTGTGGTGCTGCCCCAGGAGTGGCCTGAGGGCACTCTGGGGACATCAGTGCTTGCTTTGGGAGGACTAACACTCTTGTTTTTATTTCAAACAGAGGGAATTCCCAAAGTTCTTCACGTTCCGTGCCCGGGATAAGGTGAGTTGGATGTTCTTAATACTCTTCTCCAAGTGTTGGCTTTATCCTTCCTTCCTGAATGATTCAGGACTCAGAATCAGGACAAAACCTTCTGGTGTCTGTGGAAAAGAGGGTTTTTTGAGGGGTGGGGGTGAGCTTGGGAACTTGCTGTCCTGCAATTTGCATTGCAACAATTCCACATATTGGAATTCCACTGGCTCCCAGTGCCAGGTGGAGGAGTCTGGGTTGGGTTTGTTTGCAGTTCTACAATTTGAATTCAATATGAAGTTTTATAAGGGGTGAAGTTGTCAAGTTCTTGCCCTCAGTGTTTCACCTTTTCACTGCACTCTCCCCCACCCTTTGCTGTGTCTGTGGCCCCTGCAGTTCGAGGAGGACAGGATTTACCGGCACCTGGAGCCGGCCCTGGCCTTCCAGCTGGAGCTGAACCGCATGAGGAACTTTGACCTCACGGCCATCCCCTGTGCCAACCACAAAATGCACCTCTACCTGGGGGCAGCCAAGGTGGAGGTGGGCACAGAGGTGACAGACTACAGGTTCTTCGTCAGGGCCATCATAAGGCACTCGGACCTGGTGACCAAGGTGAGCTTGTCCCTTTCCAAGGTGGTGGGTGGAACCTGGGGTCATCCTAGGGACCTGCAGGATCCCAAACTGACCATTCCCTCTATGGAGGGCTGAGGGTTGTGCCCTCTCCTTGCTGGTGCTGCTCTGCAGAACCATCCCTTTGAAGTCCTGGTATTCCTGTGCTCCAGGGAGGTTTCTCAGGGGTCCAAGAGAGGAGTCATAAATCCTTAGATCTTGAGGCCACAGTGGCTTGCCCTGTCTGGTTTCAGATTTACTCTGAGCTAAAGGAGGGCACAAGGCAGCCAGGTGTGGGATCCAGGCAGTGGGAGCACTGGCTCTGTGCTGGGGATGGATCTGCTCCAGGGCTGCACAGCCAGTGGCACCGATGGCTTCTGTTCTCCCCATCACATCCCTCTGCAGTTTCCCAAACCTTGCGTTCTCGGGCAGTGGTTTGTGAGCAAAAACTCAATGGTTTGTTGGCACTCCCTGGCAGGAAGCCTCCTTTGAGTACCTGCAGAACGAGGGCGAGCGTCTGCTGCTGGAGGCCATGGACGAGCTGGAGGTGGCCTTCAACAACACCAACGTGCGCACGGACTGCAACCACATCTTCCTCAACTTCGTGCCCACCGTCATCATGGACCCCTCCAAGGTGGGAGCTCCTGCCCAGCTCGGGGCTGCTTGTCTTTCCAGGGCTAAATGGGCTTTTGTTCATAGAATCACAGAATCCTGGAATGGTTTGGGGTGGAAGGGACCTTAAAGCTCATCCTGTTCCAACCCCGACACCTTCTGCTATCCCAGGTTGCTCCAAGCCTCATCCAGCCTGGCCTTGGACACTCCCAGGGAAGGGGCAGCCTTTGCCAGGGTCTCCCCACCCTCACAGTCAGGAATTTCCTCCCAGTATCCCATCCAACCCTGCCCTCTGGCAGTCTAAAGCCACTTTGGTGTGCAGCTCAGCTCCTCTGTGTAAACTGAGGGACAATTGTTAGAAATATGTTTTGTGTTTGAAACCAAACCTGTTTTTTCATTGTGTGTTTGAGGTAAACAGTTCCTTTTAATAAGGAAGCAGATGTAAACACTCTGCTGTTTGTTACAAAAGTTCAGATTCCATCCAAATAAAACATGGGATAAATTAGGAGCGTAAAAAGAATCTGTAAATTCAGCTACAAAAGTGCCTCATTTTCAGTCTCTGATAGAAAACCACAGAGATGAACGTTAAAAATAAATGAACATTGAGATTTGTAGATGCTCAAATGGAAGTGTTGAGGCATAAAGGATGTTTGTGGTTAGCAGAATCACCACAGAGCAAGTCCCAAGTCCAGGCTGAATTTAGCTGGAAATCAGCATTCAGTTCGTGGGTACCCAAAGATGAGAGCTGACCTTTCCTGAGGAGAGCAGCCGAAAGTTTAAAAAGATGAATTGGGTATCAAAATAACTCTCTCTTGCTTGCTGACTTTTAAATCATGATTAAAAATTGGTGGCTTAAATCCCTTCTCAATGAACCTTTCCTGGCACGTCCAGAGCTGTTGGTTCCCAGGAAGTTCAGAAGAAGCTGGAATATTCATCCCTGGAAGTTGGGCTGCCCTCAGATACAAACTATGACTTTTCCTTGAGCTGCTGTGCAAAAGGGAGGTTTTTTTGGGAAAAATGTTTAACCCAGCCTATAAATTGCCTTCTTTTAATATGCGCCTTGCCCACAGTGGTATTTTATAAAGTTTAATAGAAGAGCAGAAGGCCCAGCTCCAAGTGGTAATTGCTTTGTTGATTTAAAGCTCCGTGCAGGCAGTGAAATGGGATTATTGTGCATACAAGGGCTGCAGAACTGCTTGCCAAGGGTTTGGCTTCCCTGGATTCTGTAGTTCCCGGGTGTGAGCGATGCCTGTGGAGGGGAGGCAGGGGGTCCCAGTGCTGGGGTGGGGTGTGGTGGTTGGACGTGATGATCCTCAAGGTCTTTTCCACCATAAAGGATTCTGTGGTTCCACGTGCCATGAGGAAACAGGGCTGTGAATCCAGCACTGTCCCACTACATCAGTAGTCCCCAGGTGGAGTTCCTGCCTGTCTCAAGGCTTAGGATGAGGAGGGACAGGCCACCAAGGCCCTGTAACTGTGCTGAGCACGTGCTGATGTCTGGTGCTTCTTCATCCCCTTGGGGCAGTGGGATCTGGAGCAGTGACGGGCCCAGAAAGAACCCCAGGGTGGCCTGGCTTGGCAGGGACCTTAAATCCCATCTGCTGCAGGCCTGGCACGGGCAGGGCCCCCTCCCCCAGGGCAGGTTCCTGAGGCAGCCCTTCCTTTCCCTGGTGCAGATCGAGGAGTCGGTGCGCTCCATGGTGATGCGCTACGGCAGCCGTCTCTGGAAGCTGCGCGTGCTGCAGGCCGAGCTGAAGATCAACATCCGCCTGACGCCCACCGGGAAGGCCATCCCCATCCGCCTCTTCCTCACCAACGAGTCGGGCTACTACCTGGACATCAGCCTCTACAAGGAGGTGACAGACTCCAGGACGGGGCAGGTACGTCCCTGCCGAGCCGGGCTGGGGCCAGAGCGTTGGGAAGGGGACACGTTCTCTGAGGGAACTCCTGTGACTCTGGGAGGTTTGGGCATCTTCATTGAAGACTAGGAGCTGGGCAGTTGTAAAAACAAGGCCTTCAGTGCATTGTTAAATCAGTCCCATGAAGGCAAAGTTATTAGAGTCCACAGCAGTGTGCAGAAGCCTTCTGTCCCAAGCAGAACTGGGAGCACCTTAGCAGCAGCAGTAAAGGCAGCAGCAGCAACAGCACCCGAATTGTGTTCCCTAAGCAACAGCATCCTCACATTCTTAGTGCATTTTATTCTATTTTTAGCCAATCACTTAGGCTTAAACTCTCTACAAAAGTGTTGGACCTGTCCTAAGCTAAAATTGATGTGTGTTAATATTCCTAAATTCTCACACAAATTCTACGTGTATCACTCTGTCTGTTCTATCCAGGAATTTCTAGCAAGGTTACATTGTTTTTGTTATGACTAAAATTTAATTAACTTTGCAAAAGGCAATATTACTGAGCTATAAACTAGGTATTAGGTCTCTTTCTTACTTTCAAGGCATTTAAAAATCCTCTATTTATTTAAAACTAAACTTGCATTTCTACCTCATGACCTGGTGGATTTATGTACCTTAGTTTCTCAAAAGGTTTTAACTCAGTCCTCACATCTTTGGACACTCCTGGGCCTGTGTCAAAGGGACCCAGGGGGATTTGTACCCCAGCACTCTTGTGTGGGCCATGGTGTTTCCAGGTAATCACAGGATGGGTTGGGTTGGAAGGCACCTTAAAGCTCATCCCATTCCAAACCCCTGCCATGGGCATGGACACCTTCCACTAGACCAGGTTGCTTCAAGCCCTGTAATACCTTCCAGTGTAACACAAAATTGCCATTCAGCCAAAGGAAGGAGAGTGTAAAGGATAAACTTGCAGCAGCAGATGTGAAAGTGTGTTTAATTAAAGTCAGTCAAGTTTTCTGGTTGTTTGGTACCTGCCCTCAGTCATTTGGGCAGCTGCTGTCCCAAAGAGTGTTCCTCAGAGTGCTCAGAAAAGCACTTGGAAAGGAATCACTGCTGGTGCTCATCCTGTAGGTTGTAATAAAAAATATTATTAATTATACATTTTCCTGAGTAGGTAGAGGAAAATCTGTGAACGTGTCCTTTAAATTCTAAAAATATAAGGAATGACTTGGGTAGGATGATGTAAAATTATGGAAGGTGCTTTTATATCATTTTTATGAAGGGTAATGGGCTCTCTTGTAATGGTTGTGGCTGTTGTGGTATTTCTGTTTTCCATGGTGCAGGAACAGTGTGGTTAACTGAAATACCTACATATGCTAAAATCCATGGAGCATGGGATGCATGGAAAATATTTAAATAGAGAAATGTTTACATCTCCCTCTGTAATCATCTCTCTGCCAGGCAGGAGAAGCAGCAGAATAAATCACTTGGGCACTGTGAATGTAGAGCACAAAGTGCTGAGTCACCTTTCTCCCCTTTTTTTCCATTTAATTTTTCCAGTGAGCTGCTGGCCGTGGAGTCCATCCAGCTCTGAGATCCCAGAACAGATAGTGTCAGTGTGTTTTACCTCATTCCTGCCTTTGAGGGGAGATGAGGGAAGAAAGGAACATTTTAATAATCTCCAGCAGCTCAGCTTGACCCTTGAGTTGGGTCAGTCACTTGTGAAGGTCACAAGTGGACTCTGAACTGATGAGCTTCATTATTTAAAGCTTGGGGAATGGGCTCATGTGGAGGTGTGTGTGGCTTTAGCAACTTTTCCAGTATTAAATTTGATTTGTTTTCCAGAATATTAAACCAGGTTCTAGTAAAAAAAGAAAATACTGATATTTTTACGAAGCTTCCCCCTCATGATGGAGGTTTATAGGGCAGGTTCAGATCTGTGGATTTTTTTCCTGTGTCTTCAGAGGTTTCTTTTAAACATAAACATTTTTTTTAAAAAAAACCTCAAATATTACTGATATGCTGGGTACTTTCCTGACTTCTGAAGAACAGGAAGATGGCTCCGTGGTGAGAGAATGACCCTGATCTCTTGTTTCTCAGTAGTGATAAGTGGTGATGCTCAGCACAGGCTTCTCCAGCTCCCTACAGAGCTGCTGTGAAGCTTTCCAGAGACTGAAGAAGAATTTCCAAGTGCAGATCCTGACAGATCCCAAGACAGGCCTTGCCACAAACCCTCATTACCCTGAACAAAGGCTTCCCCCATTAAAGAAGCTGCCTCCCAAATTAATGTTTGTGCAGACTCAAGAGAGCATAAACTTGTGGGTTTTGTCTAAAAACAAAAACAGGCTTGACTGAATTTTGTGTAATTCTTCAATTAGATAAATTCACCTTCAATTAGATAAATTCACCTTCAATTAGATAAATTCATCTTCAATTAGATAAATTCATCTTCAATTAGATAAATTTATCTTCAATTAGATAAATTCTGTCCAACACATCCTGATCCTGTCCCTCCTCCCAGGTGTGTTAGGCAGCGTTTGGGCCATTTTCACCCCGTTTTTATTTCCTCCTGCTTCTCCCTTGAAAAGCTTCCCTTCCAAACCCTGCCTGCCCGGAATATATAGTGCCGTGAAGCTCGGCAGTTGATAATTCATGCTGCTACTCTGGGAAAATCTTTTAAACTTACAATATCCAAGCTTCAAGCCCAGTGACATATGCAAGTCCTGACCCGGCTGGCGGGCGGATCCCGCTCCATAAATCACGGAGCTCTCCCGGCTGCTCCCCATCCGTCGGCACAGACACGGTGTCAGGGGAGCTGCTGGCCTCTGGGAGCTCCTCTCAGGCTGGGGTTGTGCTGGACTCTGTGTGCTCTGTGCTCTGCTCTGCTGGGGTTGTGCAGTGGTGGTGCTGAGGTGTAGCCCTGCTTGGTGCCTGTGATGTTTTGGTTTCTCTGAAACTCTTTCCCAGAGAGTTTTCTATCAACAAGAGACACGTTTTCCTCACTGTAACCTTTGTTTACATTCCTTTCCCTGGGAGGGACTTCTACTTGATGTCCCTCTGGTTTGACCAATGTGATGGAAGAAGTTTGTCTTTTTTCCATCCATTGGGTTGTTCTTTGTAGAACAGCATAAAAGGGAAGAAATTCCCAGGTAATAAACAGAGTCATTGTCAGCCTTCTGAGTCGGAGTCTGTGTCGTTGTGATCTTGAACAGCATCACTGAGGTGTCTCCAAAGGGCAGCAATGGAGCACAGGGTGCCTGGCCATGCCAGCATCAGCAGCCTTGCAGAGGGCAGGGACAGTGAGGCTGGGGGTTTTTGGGAAGAGCTGGGTCAGCTGGGTGTACAGAACCCGTGGATTAAGCAGGACTTGGCTGTGGTTTGTCCCGCAGATCATGTTCCAGGCGTATGGAGATAAGCAGGGACCGCTCCATGGGATGCTGATCAACACTCCCTACGTGACCAAAGACCTGCTGCAGTCCAAGAGGTTCCAGGCACAGACTTTAGGGACATCATATGTCTATGACATCCCTGAGATGTTCAGGCAGGTGAGTATGTGGGCTCTTCCTGTTGCTCTTCTCTTTGCCATCCTGATTGTCAGGGGCCTGAAGTGGCTGCCAGTGGTCCTCAGGGATTATCATCTGTGGATTGAATTTACTTTGAATAAAATTAGGATAAACTACTGCTGGAGTTCCATTAATGAGTCAAACAGTAGAAGCTGAAACATAAACCATCTCCCCTTTCTTGCTGCTGTGTCTTTGTTTTCCCACCTTGTCATCTGCCCTTCCTAGATGGTGTTTCTGGTTTGCTGGGTCCTGTCCTGAACCACCTCATTCAAATTTCACCTTGGGGAGAAACTGTTTTTGTTATTCACATCCCAAATCAGGTGATATCCCTGGAATACTGTCAGTCACACTGGCAGGAGGGATATTTCAGGGTGTCCTGTTGGCAATAATCCCAAATTCTGTTGGGGACACCACACTGGGGTGGATTGAATATAAATATATTTATGTTAATATGCAATACTGAATATAAATATGAAAATATGTCAGAAGGTGACATTCCTGAGGAGAATCTCTCTTCCCACCTGCAGTCTTTGATCAAGCTGTGGAATTCCATGAATGACCACGCGTTCCTGCCGCCGGCGCCGCTGCCCTCGGACATCCTGACCTACACGGAGCTGGTGCTGGATGACCAGGGCCAGCTGGTGCACATGAACAGGCTGCCAGGAGGAAATGAGGCAAGTGTCCCTTCCTTTCGTGCTGCTTCTCCCTCCCTGCCCCACCAGGCCTGGTGCTTTGGGGCTGGGTTTGACACTTGGAATGAAAATTTACCAGCCGGGCACAAAATCTATTCTTTCGGCCTTTCGCAGATGGAATCTCACTCTTGAAAATGAGATTTTTTTTTTTTGTTTCATTAAAAATTAATACCTTCCCCACAATGGGTGTTTTAACTTCCATAGTAAGTGATGATTCCATTTCAAACCTGTGCCTATGCTGGGTTTCCTTCGTAATTAAAAACTGCTCGTTCAGCTGTTCCAGGTAACTGGGGTTTGTATTTGAGCAAAATGTGGTTTACAAGACTAAAGAGAAATATTTTCATTTGCTAAAAAAAAAAACCCCAAACCACAGAAAAATCTGTTTTATGCTTCCATTTCCATCCTCCCCACACAGTTTGTATCAATGTGTGTGGAACCTCCCCCTCTAGAGCAGGATTTACCCAAGAGTTACAACGAGCTGATGCTGGGGATGGCAGAGTCACTCCTGGAGTGACTCGAGCAGGAGCCTTTGCTGTCGTGGTGGGGTTTTGCTGGGGTGTCTTCCCATCAGGAAGGCAAAAATTGCAGCTTTGGAATGACTGCAGAGTAAAGAGAACCACTAGAAGATGTGGTGGTTATTTTTCTGGGAATTAGTAAGTGAATGTTCCAAAGTAATTTAAATTTGAACATTTCCAAGTGATGGTATCATTTATTTTTTCTTGATGTTATTGAACCGTATTTTCCTAAACACACAGCTTAAGGTTTGCAAAGGCTCTGTTCAAAACCATCAGGGTAGTGATGCAAGGAAACAGGGGCTTTCCTCACCATTTCCTGCACAGGTCTTGTCAGGGGGAAGGTTTGGAATAGGATTTTTGCAAATTGCCCCTGATGGTGACTGTGGGGTAGCCGTGGCCTTGTCTTCTGCTGGACTTGAGCAGAAATGTTTGAACTGGTCTAATTAAAACTGGAATGAGCTATTCCCTGCACTCCCAGTGCATGCTGAGGCTGCTGGGGAGCCTTGTGCCATCATCTTTCTCTCTTTCCCTGCTCTCATTCAGCGTTTGAGTGGATGGTGGCTGGGGAAACAGCAAAGTCCCTCAGGGACGTCGCTCTGTTCTTGCTGAAATTACAAGCACAGAGCTGCCTGGGCATGAACATGTAGTGTTTACTCTGCCAGTATGAATACAAATAGTCTTATTATAAGAGATTCTGTACCCAAAGACCACCAAAAAAAAAAAAAAAATTAGGGGATTTTTTTTAACCCTTGGTAGACTTTGTTGTGCTCGGTCTGTAAAGAAATTACGTGGCTGTTGTGGTGTGTGGAGTGTTGATATTTAAATTAGTCTGATCTGGTGTGATCTGTCAAATGTCTTCTTGCCCAGAGGGTTTGTAGAGGTTGTGGGCTCCCCATCCCTGGAAGTGTCCCAGGCCAGGTTGGATGGGGCTTGGAGCAACCTGGGACAGTGGGAGGTGTCCCTGCCATGGCAGGGGTGGCAGTGGATGGGCTTTGAGGTCCCTCCCAGCTCCACAGTGGAGTCTGTATCCCAGAGATCCAGAGCTGGTTCCAGACTGACAGGTGAAATAGGAACTTCTCAGGGAAATGTGAGATTTTTATCATTATTTTTCTTTCTTGCCAGCACAAGGTGCTGATTCTCTGAAGTCGAAGATGATGGGGAGATTGCCCATGGTGTTTTGTAGTAAAGAGGAGATATCTGGTGGAATTGCTGTCTGTGGTAAATGTTGTTGCTGTTGTTGGGTACATTTAGGTTCCTGTTCTCCTTGTTTTGGATCAGAGCTCAGAGCCATTCCCACACTTCCAGTGGGAGCCCTGGCACCGGGGGATTGGCCTCTGGGAGCCAGGGCTTGGCCTTCCTGACAGTTACATTTCCTCCCAGTGAAAAGGGGTCAAGACACTCCTGCTCTTACAGCATTCAGCTGAGCTGAGTGCCCTGAGTGTTTGAGCTGATGGGAGAAATTGAGAACATAAAATCCAGGAGATTTGTGGGCAGCGTGTTCAGCCAGAGCTGCAATCCCTGCTCTGACACGGGGCAGGGCAGGAGCTTCAGCTTCTCCCTGTCCTCACAGAGTTTGCAAGCAGCATTTTGGACAAAAATCTGTGTCTTCAGGAAAATCTTGGTGTCTCAAGACTTTTCCCCATCCATGAGGTTTTTCTCCACTGTAGCTCACGACCACTCCCCTTGCCCACCAGGCCATTGCAGTAATTAGCTCTTTGCTGTGGTCTCAACAAAGAAGCCAAGGAATTAATGGAGTGTGAAAATACAAGTTGCTCTTTATTCCTAGGCTGCTCTGGTGCTGCTGGCCCTGCCCTGCCCTTGGGGCACAGCACCATCACTGACAGGGCCTTTTCCCAGCCTCTGACCATCCAGAGGACACCTCTTTTACCACTTTGTCACAGAATCCCAGACTGGTTTGGGTTGGAAGGACCTTAAACCTCAACCTGCTCCACCCCTGCCGTGGGCTGTGCTGAAATGGGGAGATCTCTGAGAGAGTCAGGAATTGGGTGAGCACAGAGCAGTTCAGGAGTGTATCCACCACTGTTTAAATCACCGTGCTGGAGACAGGACCTGGAGCACAGTGACACCCCCTTCAAAGCCCAGGGCTTTGTTCCCCAGATTAGCATATTAGCAGAAATCTCAGTGTGAAAAGGTAATTCCCTCAGCCCCTTGCAGAACTCAATATATTCCTTGTCAGTGCTGAGCCGGGCGTTCGGATGCTTTTCTGTAGCACTTTATGTATTTTGACCACAATTTCCCCTGATCCTCTGGCACCAGGAAAGCACCAGCTGCTGATAAGACCCAACTAATCTTCAAGGACAAGGAGAGAGTGATGTAAGGAGGGCCTGCAGCAGCACCCCACATCCCCCTTCATCCCGGTGCCCGTGGAGAACGTGTCGTTCCCCCACTGGCACTAGATGTCACAGTTTTTCCTCCTCAGTAGCACGAGGATCAGAAATAATCCACAATCACCGCTGTCTGCTGGAGCTTTGGCTGCAGCACCTTTCCTGGGTAGCTGGGAAGGTTTGGCCAGGGGAAATTCGGGATGGCAGAGGGCTCCTGGAAGGCTGCTCTGGTGGCTTTCGGGATTGCCAGAGGCGGAAAGGTGTAGCTAATGCATTTTACACGAGCACAGCTTAATCGTTGAGCTGCATGTTCTGCTTTGTCACCCCCTGTTCCTGCATTTTATGGCAGGCACAGGGAATTAAAGCAGCAGCGAGAGCTGCAGATTTCTTGGAGGGTTTTAAAATCCCCAAATCCAAGCCTCCCAGGAACAGAGATGGAAGAGGTGGCACAGTCTTGTTCTCTGTTTTCATACAGATGTTTGAGCAGGTGTATGTGGATCAGATGGATGCTGTGGACAGGAGGGTTCTTGTCCAAAGGAAAGCTCCTGGTGAAGGTTGTCTGTTGCTCTCTGTAATGTATCTTTACCCATCTGTAACTTGAGGAGGAATTTCTCCATGGAAAGGGTGGTCAGGCAGTGGAAGGAGCTGCCCAGGTTGGTGCTGGAGTCCCCATCCCTGGAGGTGTCCAAGGAAGCACTGGATGTGGCACTCTGATCTGGGTGACACAGTGGGGATGGGTCACAGGTTGCACTCGATGATCTTGGAGGTCTTTTCCAAGCTGGATGGTTCTGGGATTCTGTGACACCTCTCCCTGAGCACTCAGTCACGTCTCACCCTGGAGCTGTTCCCTCCCATCAGCTCGTGCCAGCGTGCTTGGCTGGGCTGCCACCACGCTTGGATTGCTGAGGGACACCTTTTCCAGAGCCAAGAAGGAATCCTGGGTTTTGGCACTCCACCCTTGTCAGGGCACGGAGCTGGAATGCTTCTGGCAAGCCACGTGCACTCTGCCCTTTTCCTGGGAGCTGGTTCATGCTCCAGATAAAAACTGGAAAGCTCTGGAGTCACTCTTTTAGATCTGAAGTTCCAGGCAACAGATTCAAATGATGAAGTGCCAAAACTGCTGCATCTGTACCAAATAAATACCCACGTTCAGCTTTCCAAATTTGGATGTAAATATAAAATGAAGCCTGGCCTCCAGTCCCCAGGCTCAGCACCATCCTGTTGTGAAGGGAAGTAGAACAAACCAACACTGATCTCTTCTGTCTGGTGCCCAGTGACAGGACTTGAGGGAAGAGCTGGAACTGTGCCAGGGAAAGGTTTATGTTGGGTATCAGGAAAAGAGGTGGTGGAGCACTGAACAAGCTCCCCAGGGAATGGTCAAGGCTGCCAGAGCTCCAGGAATGTCTGGACAATGCTCTCAGGGGCAGGGTGGGATTGTCGGGGTGTCTGTGCAGGGCCGTGAGTTGGGCTGGATGATCCCTTCCAGCTCAGGATATTCTGTGCATCTCCAGGAATTACAGAACCTGCCAGAAAGAGCCTGAAAAGCTCTCTCTCCCCAGCACCAGGTGCCACTGGTGTTGGCTCCCCTCTGCCCGGAGCCTGCCGTGCTTCCCGGAGGGAGCCTGGGATCGGCTCCTTCCCCGCTCCCCTCGGTGCCTGTCGTCAACAGCTCCGGCTGCCACCAGCAGTCAATTTGGAACTGCATCAGTGTGTGTATTACTGCTCCCATCGATAGTGCAATTAATGTTGAAGTCAATTTTGGTGTTAATTTTAGGCCATGATTAGTGTTGACACTGGGTGTCAAACGAGCGGCGTTTACGAGCGCCGGGGAAGCGCCGTTCGTTAGCGCGCCCGCTTTGCTGGCTCTTAATGCTTCCATTAAGGGCAGGATGGAGTGGGAGAAGGTGTGTGTGAAATGACACATCTGAAACTTGGGTGTCATCTCCCTGTGCCGTGCAATTCCGCGGGGCTGGGGCCGCTCAGGGAGCAAATGACAGCTGAGCACTGAATCCTAATCACAGTTTGGAGCATCAGAAATAATGATCACTTCTGATCGGGGCTTGTGAATAATTCATCCCCTTTGATTTTCACGTGCTGCCCACTGATACTTTTCAAACCAAATGTGTTCCTACAGGAGAATAATGGTCCCACTTCTTATGGAAATACCGTGGCACAAATCATTTTGCCAACATAAAAACAGTTAAATAAGACGGTTCCTGCTTTTATTTTTCCCTCCGCCTCCTCTGCACTCCTGGGTGTGCTGGGAATGGAGCCGTGGCAGGAGCAGCATTTCCAAACTGTGCTGCCTCTTCAGAAGAGCCTCTTCCAAAGCCAGGGCTGCTCACCATCACCTACTATCGCCTGCCAGTGCTCTTAGGTGATTAGCTCAGCCTGGTTAATTAACCTGGGAACTCTCCAGTTTTTGGAGTGCTGCCGTTAACTTAAAAATCTCATTATTCCTTTTTTTTTTTTTTTCTTTTTTCTGGAATAGAAAGCCATTCTCCACTGCCCATAAATCTCAACCGAATCTAGCAAATTCATAGTAAAAAAAAATAAAAATCCTTGGTGGTGCAGATCCCTGTAGCTTTTATATCTGGATAAACGGCACAAAACATGCAATGGACTGGGGAGGCAAAAGACACCCAAGTTAATAGAGGTGCACTTTTAATTTTTCTTTTCCTAAGCTGTATAGGGTTGCTCTATATTTCTCAGCTGTAAACTGTTTCCAGGAGTTTGTGCCCTGGCTAGATTGTTTTCTGTTCTGCTGGTGAGCACTGGCAAAAGGGACTTTACTGGTGTAGAGGACACACGATCCCGGGTTAGGAAACTATTCCAACACTTCTGTTACAATCTGAATTTTCTAAATAAGAAATGCCTTAACTTGGCCTGTTTCCTGTGCTGTCAAAAATCATCAAGCTGCTGAAAGTGAGGAAAATCTCTTACATCCTGGTGGGTGGGATGGACTGTGAAACCAGCCCTGGTGACTCCCTGCTCCATCACTGGTCCCTCAGCCCTGGCTGATGGGATCGGTGTGGCTGTAAGGAAACAACTTTTAGGGATTTTTGCTCCCTTCTTTGAAGCTGCTGCAGCATCTCTCTGTTCCAAACCCTGCAGCTGGATGCTGAGGTGGAACTGTAAGTCTGCAAATATTCAGAAGCAAACAGATTATTCCCTTTTGGCTTGTCAGAGTAGGAGTGGAGGAATCCAAGGAGAAGGTGAACTGAAACACTCTGTTAACTTGCAATCTCAGCTCTTGGAAGGGGAGGTGTAAGGAAGGATCTGCCAGTAGCTGGCTGTAATATTTTTGGATTGCTGCCTGCTTTACTTCCAATGACCCTTTGATTAATTCCTCTGCCTCTTTATTTTTTTTAATGAGCCTATTATGGCATATCTTATTGCAGATGCTGATTGGATCTGGGCTGTGTGTTGTGCCATTTGGATGTGGATTAAATGGCACAGATCTATCTGCTGCCTCTCCCCCTCCCGCTTTAGTTCATCATGCTCAGAATTCCGAGGCTCCACAATGAGAGTCTCAGCCCTGCTGATTGCAGAGGATGTGCAATCGGCTTGAGGAATGTGTACTCAGAGCTTATGATCTTTGGGCAAGCGGGGACTGGGTGATGCATGTGGCTTTCAAGGGACGCTGCTGTTCCCATCTGTTAATGGCATTCCGGGCTGGCCTGAGGGATGGGGCAGGCAGGGGAGGGGCTGCTGATCCTCCAGGAAATGGGGCAGGCAGGGGAGGGGCTGCTGATCCTCCAGGAGATGGGCCAGGAGGGATCATCCTGTGATTTTTGGCCAAGAAAAAATATGCAGCAAAAAGCATTGCATACCCGGGCAGGCTTGGGGTGGAGCTGCTGTAAAA